>JASEVX010000004.1:127919371-128328850 GCA_031761405.1 Serripes groenlandicus | reverse complement strand
AGTAATACTGCGAAAATCATGCAACCTCGATGTCACCAAAACGTGTAGACCTTATACGTTCGGACTACTGCTCTTATACCGCAGCACTATACATTAAACCATACAGCCGCAATGTAACAGAAACGTCTAGAGCTTGCAATTCGTTGTGAACGCGCTGATATGGCAGTAATAGATATTAAACAACGCATCATTGATATAACCGAAACGGCTAGACATTGTAATAGTTTGTGACTGCCCAGAAACAATGCTTCACCATAGATTGTGCAACGTAGAAGTGACCATCAATGTAATAGAATGTTACTGTACTGATAATACTGTAATACAAAAGACATGCAACATCGATATAACAAAAACGCGTATACCTTGTTATACAATGTGAATGTACGGATATTGCTATACTAGATCTTAAACAATCCAACATTGATATAAAGCAAACGGCTGGACATTGTAATAGTGTGTGACTGCCCTGAAAAAGGTATACAGCATTCTTCGTGCAACCTTGATATGAGCAATGTAATAGACTCTTGTAACTGCACTCTCGATCTAAAGATACGTCTTGACTGTGGGCATCTTCATGTAGCAATTATCGATGACACTAATACTACCTTTCGTTATAATGTATGTACACTGTGTTGTTGTGACCACTGCTACTAGTTATATAACCGTCGACCTATTTTAAAAGTCAATGACAATACGGTGCAATATCAGAATTACAATACTATCCTTTTCTGTCTCACGTAGCCGCATTCCGGTACATCTGTTGCAGACGACATTTGAACATACTGGGACAAAAGAGTAATTTCTCTTTTTGCGTTAATGGTTTCAATCCTAAAGTATGTATTGATCTTTTAAAAGGCGATTGCTCCAGATGTGTTGTATATGGGAAAGGGTAAAACTGTGATTGTTTAAATGCAGATGCAGAAGAAATGGCGTCCTTTAAATGTTAAGATTTATGGCAAATGACTGCTATTCTATAGCCCAATTTGTCAGAGTAGATAACCGTTTATTGCTAACGTAATTTTTCATCCTGGAGTCTCCCTGTAAACGATAAGTGCATCTGTACAAGATAAGTGCACATGTCAACATCCATTGGCCTTAAGGATGGCAGCAAATTGAAATGCATGCCAAATTCAGTTACTTTAGTCCAGTTTGTACACCTCAGACTGTGGTTGTGTTAATTCAGGGGAGAAATGTGAAATCAACCACATTTTGCCAAAAACCGCCCAATCAAGTCTTAGCATAGGGAATGTTTTCAAAACCGTTGAATAAAATCTTTCGTTAAAACAAACGGCTACTGGCAAGGTATGAAATAGAGAATAATAGGTTGGTGCCGTGGATTGAGAAAGTTTATCTGGCAAGGCGGAGTAATTTATCGGGTGAGTCGATAAATTACGGTGCCGAGCAAGATAAACTTTCTCAATCCATGGCACCAACCTATTATTCTATTTATCCTGTCGCATTTATTTTTAAATATTTATTTATTTAAACAACTGAAATCGCGGTCAATTTATCGACGATATTTGCTGTTTTTATCGATTGAAGTTGGAATTTACAGCGACGCTTGCTAAAAAAAGTAGTCCTGTCTAGCAGGTGCCCGCCAGCTTATCACGTGACCAACTTTTGTAGATCAAAAGAAATATACGGCTCTCTCTACAGTACTTCCAATAAGTCATAAGATGTATAAAATTAACTTTGGTATAGCCGTATCCATTTGGATCCTTATTGATTGTATATTGATTCACTCTGCCTTCAATAGTTTTCCAGTGATATTGAAGCCTTTTCTTAGTCAGTTACCAGTACTACTGGTCCACTTATCCTGACACCAGCCGTTATGCTTACCCCGCAACCTTGAGTGCCAAGGAGAGCAGCCATTTCTACCATATTTAAAGTCTGAGTTATGATCTTTAGTATGGATGTGCATGCACTGGGTGTTTTTCACGCGTGTTAGACCTACATAAAGGTAATATTTCGCAGATCACCTGGCATCTTCTTCTTACTGCTACCTATTGGTTTAGGTCCTTCATATGTATTTACAGTAGTAGAGTAGAGTATTGTTATTTAATGTATTTATAGTGATTTTATGCTCAGATAGAGAAATTTCTTTCTAGCTGCTTATTTCATGAGACATATTTAGATACAAAGGAGTCCGGGTGCCTCACCCTTTCCGTAAAGACCCCTTGTTTCTTTAACCGATACACGCGATGCCAATTTCCTGGAAAGGACCAGTAATTGACCTTTAGTTGAGTTACAAACCCTTAAAATCATCTCAGAAATGTCTATTACCGGATATCTGGGTTGAGAGTCCGGCGCGTGTTAACCCCTGGACCACCGGGCCACTGTAATATATAGCATATGCATGTGCGGTATTGAAATACGCGTATCCAAACTGCATATTACACACGACTTTTGGAACAATAAGGAACAATAAAACTGCAACAGAAATTTTAAATTAGATCATTAGGAACAGAACGGATATTTTAATCCTTATTTAAAGTTACATGCCTTTAATCAAGTCTACTGGACACTGTGTTACCCGACAGCAGACTGGACATATGTAAATTCAAATCTTACTTCCTAGCATTTATATTCTATTTTACCTAATTTTAGCAAATCGTTCTCAATATTGTTAAACAAATGATAACCTATTCAATAAAAGGGAAAGCTTAACAGTGTATTAGGAATAGAATATCAGGATCAGGTTTTAGAATGTTAAATCAGAAACAGGCCCTTCGTTATTGTGAAAGCCTTCATTAACGTTCACTATAACGAGCCAATTCACGCTTATCACTAAAATTAATCTGGTTGGCGTCCCGGATTAAATACGGACAAAAGGAAGAACATATGAGCCCATTCATGGGAAAATGTACAAGTTGGATTTTGAAAACAGTTTACATTTAGATCAGCACGTTCATCCGTACAGTCTAATCAAGACTTACACTATTCACATATTATTTAAACCAGCGTGTTAGACGATTCTGTCAACTTATACACAGTCTAGTAAAACTGAGCAGGTGGTCAAATTGATCTGAGACTGCACTATACAAAAACGCCAACTGGTACCCCTTTATTATACCCCTAGATACATAGTATATGGGGGCTACATAGGAGTCATGCTTGTTGGTCGGTTTGTCGGTTTGTCCGTTGGTCTGTGGATATTTCTTGTGAACACTATTTCTCAGCAACCCTTGGTCAGAATTCAATATAACTTGACAAGAATGATTGATACCAAGCCTTGTTGTGCATATTGTTGGCGTGTTGCACTGGAATTATTTTTAAATGAGTTATGGCCCCTTGAATTTCATATACATATGTATATTGTCAGGCACCAGCTTGGGGTATTCATCACCTTCAGTGATATTTCTAGTTCATGCTGAGGTTGATTTAGTTATCAATATCATGTCACCGCCGTTCAAGTACCTGTGATAGTGCTGCTGATGACGTTCGTGTATAATACCAGTGTCATGTATAGACAGATTATCGGTGTGTTCTCGGGGTAGTGCTAGGTAAAGGCTAGGTAAAGGCTAGGTAAAGGCCCTCATTTGATTGATGGACTCGACTCGTACTTGCATGAGCTCTCGATACGTTAGTTTAATATGGTTACGCCTGGGACTTGGATTGCCGTGCTGGTTCCCGAAAGACAGCGTGTCGGTTGGTGATGTAGACGATGTACACAGGGTGCAAGTCATACAGATAATCAAGTATTGTCCTTGTTAACACTTTCCCACGTAGAACAAATCTGCAGAAGAAGAAATTGAAAACATATAGGCAACAATATGGGAAATATCAGTGCGTCAAAATGCGTCCGTAATAAGGAAAGAGTTAAAGTAGTATCGAACTACTTTGTCAGATATCGACGGCCAGAGGAGCACGTCTCCCATCCTTAACCAGTCATTATGGGGGTGGTTTGTGTCTGGTGGTTGGTGGTTGGTGTCTGGTGGTTGGTGGTTGGTGTCTGGTAGACCACTGACGCGGCTTTGCACTTGCAGGTGTAACTGTAAAGTCCGGGAGTATCAGATGAAAGCTATAATCAGACGCAATATTACGGAGATAATCATCTACAAAGCTAATTGTATCCCTGAATATGCACAAACAGATCCTCTAACTGGATATTATAGCAATTAAGCGTGGATTGTTGAAAAAAACAGACATATTAAAGTCGCGTCATGAAACAAGGTATGTCTTATTATAACGAAGGACACCATATATTCTGACCGGACAGCTCATTTCACAATTTGATCGGAATATTTCCGCTATGCAGGGGAAATCAATAGACCTGCTTCTATCTTTTAAGTTTTAACCTTTTTCCAACCTATAGACGCATCTGCAACGGACACCTTTTGAAAACAACGTGACAAAAGGAGGAATTATTCAAAACGAGTAATTTCTCCTTTTGCCACGATGTTTTCAACTTTGTTCAGTAATTATGCCTACAAGTATAGAACTTTTCCATATTTTTGAGTAGACATTTTCAAAGTCGTCTGCTGTAGAAATGCTGTATGTGGGAAATGGTAAAACAAAACAGTATATGTTCATCACTAAATTAAAATGTACCAGTGATGACTTCAACCGGCATAGCTCGGCTAAACTAGTCAAGTCATTTAAGATCTCGAATGTTGTACATGAACATATTTAGAAGACTGATTATGGTAATTGCAAAGAAATCCGTTAATGTGATGCGATTAAAAACTGACCCCCGTGTTGGCAATGAATAGTATCACAAATCGCCCGCATGTATTAGTTATTCGGAGAATAGTATCACAAATCGCCCGCATGTATTAGTTATTCTGAGGATAGTATCACAAATCGCCCGCATGTATTAGTTATTCGGAGAATAGTATCACAAATCGCCCGCATGTATTAGTTATTCGGAGAATAGTATCACAAATCGCCCGCATGTATTAGTTATTCTGAGGATAGTATCACAAATCGCCCGCATGTATTAGTTATTCTGAGGATAGTATCACAAATCGCCCTCATGTATTAGTTATTCGGAGAATAGTATCACAAATCGCCCGCATGTATTAGTTATTCTGAGAATAGTATCACAAATCGCCCGCATGTATTAGTTATTCTGAGGATAGTATCACAAATCGCCCTCATGTATTAGTTATTCGGAGAATAGTATCACAAATCGCCCGCATGTATTAGTTATTCTGAGGATAGTATCACAAATCGCCCGCATGTATTAGTTATTCGGAGAATAGTATCACAAATCGCCCGCATGTATTAGTTATTCTGAGGATAGTATCACAAATCGCCCGCATGTATTAGTTATTCTGAGAATAGTATCACAAATCGCCCGCATGTATTAGTTATTCTGAGGATAGTATCACAAATCGCCCGCATGTATTAGTTATTCTGAGGATAGTATCACAAATCGCCCGCATGTATTAGTTATTCGGAGAATAATATCACAAATCGCCCGCATGTATTAGTTATTCTGAGAATAGTGTCACAAATCGCCCGCATGTATTAGTTATTCTGAGGATAGTATCACAAATCGCCCGCATGTATTAGTTATTCTGAGGATAGTATCACAAATCGCCCTCATGTATTAGTTATTCGGAGAATAGTATCACAAATCGCCCGCATGTATTAGTTATTCTGAGGATAGTATCACAAATCGCCCGCATGTATTAGTTATTCGGAGAATAGTATCACAAATCGCCCGCATGTATTAGTTATTCTGAGGATAGTATCACAAATCGCCCGCATGTATTAGTTATTCTGAGGAAAGTATCACAAATCGCCCGCATGTATTAGTTATTCTGAAGATAGTATCACAAATCGCCCGCATGTATTAGTTATTCTGAGGATAATATCACAAATAGCCCGCATGTATTAGTTATTCTGAGGATAATATCACAAATCGCCCGCATGTATTAGTTATTCTGAGGATAGTATCACAAATCGCCCGCATGTATTAGTTATTCTGAGGATAGTATCACAAATCGCCCGCATGTATTAGTTATTCTGAGGATAGTATCACAAATCGCCCGCATGTATTAGTTATTCTGAGGATAGTATCACAAATCGCCCGCATGTATTAGTTATTCTGAGGATAGTATCACAAATCGCCCGCATGTATTAGTTATTCGGAGAATAGTATCACAAATCGCCCTCATGTATTAGTTATTCTGAGGATAGTATCACAAATCGCCCGCATGTATTAGTTATTCTGAGGATAGTATCACAAATCGCCCGCAGGTATTAGTTATTCTGAGGATAGTATCACAAATCGCCCGCATGTATTAGTTATTCGGAGAATAGTATCACAAATCGCCCGCAGGTATTAGTTATTCGGAGAATAGTATCACAAATCGCCCGCAGGTATGTTATTCGGAGATCATTAGAACCGGAATTCCGTTATTGAATCTGGGCATATTACGTCGGTGGGTTGGTTTTCTAATACGTAACTGTGCTTTCAGAAGTAATCAAGAAAAGGCACGGTATAATTCTAAGGGACGCGTAATTCGACAACTCTATGCATTTCTCCGTGACGTTCATTGATTATATTTCGTTATGGCCCATATTATTGTTTCTTGGAGAGAAAAACAACGCATCGTTTTGCCTTCTGGCTATTTACTGATCTGTGGAGACATGGAAAACAAACAATGTTATTTTAACCCTTTTCCAAACATAGACGAAGTTTGACGCCTCTGCAGCAGCCGACTTTTGCAATATTGTTTACACAATTCGAAGTGGTTGATTAGGATCGATTACTCATTTTGGCACAATGATTTCAATTCAATTATTAAATTTAGTTTTGAAAGAGATTTTCCATAATTGTTCATAGGTGTTTTGTTGGTTGTTTGAACGGATTAATAACAAGCATGTATTATTACAATATCATTTACAGAAAAGAAGATGTTTTATGCGTGCTTTTGTGAAATGCACACTTTCGTTCAAGCAACACCCGCAATTTAACTTATACTTAACTAAAACAAATAAATATTCAGAAACTTGGTGTTAAATACTGTTAGCATATAAAAACCTCATCGTATATCTTACTGTTCCTTTCATACGAGAGTATCACTCGAGAGATAATGACAAAGTAACACATACACACTATCTGTTCTGATCAATCTTAGGGTTTGGTCAATTTTAACTGTTGTCGATCTACACTTGTTAAAATAACACTGACATTGATTTCAGAGGCGTAGCTCCCTTTAGGCACTGTAGGCACGTGCCTACACATTTTTTCTCAAAATGCCCTCCAAAATGCAGCTGCGGCGATAGACATCTGCGTAAAGTATCGACCAGATCAGCCTGCGCTGTCCGCGCAGACTGATCCGGCCGACACATTCCGTCTTAGGGGGATAGATGTATAGAGTAGTTATTCCTGAAACAGAAAATCCACAGGAGGCGAAAAGTGTCTATCCGGGTAGGCCTGTGTGGCATGTTTAGGCTGATCCGGGTCGATACATTACGCAGAGTCCACAATGTTGATTTTCTCACGAGACGGCCTACACATTGATTATTACAAAGCTACGCCCCTTGATTTTGTTTAGTTGTATGAAGTTTTACGCCGCTATCAACAATGATTAAGATCTACCACGGCGTGTCCTGGGTAAAGTAGGTCCATGTATTCAGTCGTTATGCTTAACCCACACTCCTTTGCGCGCAGAAAGGAAAGCCATCACCACCGTTCTTTGCGTATTTTGTATGTCCCGGCCACGGCTTGCACCATCGACCTCCCACAACTACCACTAAACCACCTAGAATATCTTAACCCTTTCAGCGCCGAATTGTTTAAAGTAGACTCTTCTATGTTCAAAATCGGACGACTCTATTTTCATGTTATAGGATTTTTGGAATATTTTATAACTCACAGCCAAACAATGCAGATTTCAGGTGAGACAGCTCGTTACGAGGTGACTCACATGAATCTGCATTGTTTGCAAAAAGCTAAATATTGCCTTTGGCGTTGAAAGAGTTAAATGTCCCCGAACTCTTATTAAATTGTGTCACATCTTACGTACCCATACGTTTACGCTACAATGAGTGTGTTCGTACTATTCCGTTCAAATGTTCCTTTCAGTTCTGGTATCTTTGTTCAACTTTATACATATTAAAACCTGTCCTGCGACAAAGTAGTATATCACATGTATAACAACAAATTTCAGGATTGTCTAATAGATAGTAAAGTATAATTTAAGTGCCACAACTTGTTTATATCGACCAAACTATAACTAACCCATTGATGTAGTCTGACCAACGTTTAACTAGGTAATTCATGAAGGCGGTACTTTGATCCAGAAGGCTGGGTTAGACTCGTTGAGAGCGAAATTACCCTTTTGGGACCCTCCCACTCATTCTGTACGAGTACATGCGGAGTTTCCAGGAGAGGTTGATATAAGTTCCTAGAACTTATTTCGTCACTGATGTAAAGTACATATGAGCCGTTTCACGAGATAACCAACAGTATGGTCTCTGCGTAATGCACCGATCCAGATCAGCCTGCGTAGTCCACGCAGGCTAATCCGGGCCGACACAATCCGTCTCTGGGAGATAGAGGTATAGAGCAGTGATTCATGAAACAGAAAATCCACAGGAGGCGAAAATTGTCTGTCCGGGTTAGCTTGTCCGGCATGCTTAGAATGATCCGTGTATATACTTTACGCAGAGTCCACAATGTTGGTTTTCTCGTAATCTGGCGCATATAAAACAAATGAGCATTGCGCCAGGAAAACACAACTTTCCGTAAATAACTACAGGCGTCGAAAAAAGCTGTATCCATTTTAAGAATCGAAATGGACGCTGGTTCACAGAAGTTATTGTAAACCTTCTATGCCTGATTGGTGAACAGCTTATGCGCTGGCTGATCCTAATCTACATTGGCAGAACATGCCTAATGGCTGGCTCTCGAAGGTTGCCGCTCATTTCAAATACGTTGTGTTTATTAAGAAGTGGTTTAAAATCGATGCAGTTTAAAAAGTAAAAGTTTCGTAATTCAATCGACTTGCTTTGATTCAATTGTTAAAAGATTGGACAATTACGGTCGGTTATAGAATCATTAAAGTTACTGCCAACATTATATTAACATGGAATGAACACCGACAAGTGACAAATACAGAAGGCATTGAACCAGTATAACCACAGTGTTACACCGGCAGTAATAACATATCATGCAGTTATTAATCAAAGCGATGAAAGCGCTATTGGTATAGGGGCATATGTAAGTTGCAAATATATGGCATAGTTAATATGGACAAACATTGTTGAAACAATAAGTCATCGACCTTCAAACAAATCAAACCAAATATGTTTTAAACAACGCAGATTGCCTGCCAATAACCAATACCTCATTTATCAAAGTTTGACCCTTATCTTGTATAAACAAAATAAATCACGAAGGACAAAAGATTGACAAAAAAATGTGCATTGACCCTTAATTAAAATATTTCCAGTTCAGAAAACACTCAATATCCACAATATATATTGGAATTATGCTCATAAATGAAAGACAATCGAAAGCATGCTACAGTTATGTCTCTTGTGCAATGGACGTCTCTAGCTTATTTTTGTCCTATACACGAAGTATTATATTGGTTCATTGAACATCTATTGAGACAATGACCGAAGAAATATATGAATAAAATGTGTTTATACCGAAAATAACAGATCAGATTTGCGTTCGAAATATTGTATCGGTCTCCTCATCTCAATGTATAAGTGTGACAACTTTGAAATGGATCTGCCAAACAGAAACAAATTTTGACCCATTAATGCAAACTGTAACGGACAGACGGACGGATGGATGCACAGACAGTCAGTCGTTTTGGACAAAATACAAAGCTTGGGGAAGCACTCATTAACGAACAAGAACATTTCACGGAACACATGTGTTGCACGCGAAAGTCATATAATAAGTGAGAACATTGTAAGAAAAAATATACACACTCCAAATACAGTATGCTAAAGTTTTGGCAATGTTGCACTGCGCATCTGTTGGTTATAAGTTACCTACAATCCAAGTTTTAAATGGATACAATGGACATTAATTGAGAAAATGACTGATTACTAAAATAAGCAGACCAGAGTTATGTATCTAGTATTTTGCCGTTCGTCTGATCACACGGTATAAGTGTGACCACTTCGGAATGAATCTGCAACAGAAACAACGTTTTGACCAATAAATGCAAACCATGACGGACGAACGAATGCACATTCAGTTGTAATGTATTTGCAGTTTAATTGAATCTCCGAAAAGGGCCCGTACAAGGTAATTGACAAAACATTTCTAGATTATTTGACATCTAGGACTAGATTACATGTTGACGTGTGTATGTTGACATTAACTAACAACACTGACATTGAAGTCAATCATATGTCAGAGTGTGTTTCACTCATTGGAACTATTTTGTCATGCAAGCGGATTGTTGTTCGTGATTCGGTCGAACCAATGAAATCGTTGTAAAAGTAGATTATAATCAATAAAAACTCGGATTTTCACGGAGGAATTCAATAGTAATCCATGGTTGCAGCCGTAAGTCGACTTTTCGAAAGCAGGCTAGGCAATGGATAGGGGTGAAAATCCCCTATCCCAAAAACTACGTGACGATACTCTTTCTATATGTGTATCAGTGTTTTTCTTGTCCGCGTAAAACCTGCGTTCATTCATATGTTCTTGAATGTTTAGCATCGAAATATATAGTTGATGATAATTTTATGAAAAGAAATAAAAACATGGTGGTATACAATATTGATAGGGTATGTTGAAATGGAGTATGGAGAGTTTTTCTTTTTTCTTTTTGTATAACTTTATTAGCCACGTACATAGGTTGAAGGGAGGTCGTGGCCATCCATCCTATTCAACCTTACACTATTTGTTGTTAGTAATATTTTTGTTATTTGTTTTTGATACACAGAGATAATACTTCCTTAACTCCTTGCACGTTACTGGCAGATTTACCCAACAGTTTATGTTGACCAATGGAAAAGGTTTCGGTCGAGTGACAAGTGATCGAGTAGAGAGTTAGTTATGATGTTATGTTGTCACTTTAACTGACTGGCACAGTACCAGTTATGGTAATTGTAGCAGAAATAGAATTATTCGTATAACTTCAACTCTCACTGTACTTCTAAACTGCTCTCGTTATGTATTCATCCCCCGAGACTTCAGAAATGGTAGTAATGGTATTTCCCATCAACGCGCTCAGTACTGTTAGTTTAGAATTACGACAAACTAGCCGTTGTCATAACAAATGGACCAATGATACTGGTTACTTACACAGGAAACGCCGTGATCAAATATAAATACTGTTTAAAGATGCTTAAACTAGCCGTTGTCATAACAAATGGACCAATGATACTGGTTACTTACACAGGAAACGCCGTGATCAAATATAAATACTGTTTAAAGATGCTTAAACAAGCAAACAATCGAACAAAGTATTCATCCCGTTAGAACACCCGTGTGAATGTTAAGTACTTGTGTGTGACACGTACGCTGATGAGATACCGCCTTGTTTCGTTCGTCTTACTCTAGTCGATGAGCCCAACATCACACCGAATGATGTGATGTTTCATAGCATTAACCCTTTTCCTCATACGACAATTCTGCAGCAGACGACTTTGAACATATTTTGTCAAAAAATGGAAAATTTCTTTAATTGAATGGAAATATGCCTAAAAGTGGAAAACATTGTGGCAAAAGGAGAAATTGCTCGTTCTGAGCAATTTCTTCTTTTGTCACTTATGTTTTCAAACAGCTGTCTGCTGCAGAGGCTTCAGAAACCGTATATGTGATTGAAAGGGTTAAGTTGATAAAAAAAAAACGCAAAATATCATCACGAAGCAAACTGTTGCAACCTAAATCTGATATTAACAGTGATAATGACCGACTTGTCTTCTCAGAAAGCACATAATAATTATATTAACAGTGATAATGACTGATTTGTCTTCTCAGAAAGCACGTAATAATTATATTAACATTGATTAAACTTCAAAGCTTAAAAAAATCAATTATTTCAAATTTGCTGACTTTGAGGTAATGGCTAGATTAATCCAGTAGTTGTCTTGTTTGATTTGTATTGACAATGTCCACAAGTGGTATTTCCCTTGGGCATGCTACTTCGTTCTTCATCATGGTGATACAGGATTATTTTCAGCAGACAATTGTATCGAATTAACGATTTACCCCACGTCCTCTTTTAAGGCCATCTGCTTTGATATAATTGAATGTCGGCGAAGGGTATGATTTAGTTAAGAATTCAAGAACGCTTCTTTATGTGTCTGTGATACTTGGTATATGTTCGCACGCAAGCATGCCCGTGTTGTATGTTATAAAATGACTGATGAATTATATGAATCATACGATATTCTACATTCTCATTTATATATACATATATAATGATTTACTCCTTCGATCGCTTTGAACCATAAAACACAACAGTTTAAACAGGAACACGGAAATATCTATATCTACAACATATCCTTGCATATATGTTACATGTTTAGTTTGTATTTGGATGATGGACAATGCAGTTTTTTGCTGGCCAATAAACTTGTATATGAAACTAATTTCTAGCATTATGACCTGACATGGTTACAGTCAAAGTAATAAGTAATAAGAGAGTACCTAAATACATATCTTATCAAAGTGGCATGTGCATAACCCAACATATATAGAACGCAATAGAAAAGTGAAAAGATCGTCCGGCCCCATTGGCTCATATGTCACAGTTAAGATAACATTTATGCCGAATTACGAGAAAACGAACATTTTGAATTCTGCGTAAAGTATCGACCCGGATCAGCGTGAGCATGCTGTGCAGGCTAACCCGGACAGACACTATTCGCCTCCTGTTGATTTTCATTTCTCTATACCTCTATCCCCCTGAGACGGAATGTATCAGTCCGGATTAGCCTGCGAGGACTGCGCATGCTAATCCGCACAGGCTGATCTAAGTCGATGCATTACGCAAAGTCCATAATGTTGGTTTTCTCGTGGAACGGCTAAAATGATATTTACACAATGAGTAAATTTCACTATTGCACACACAGTATATGATCTCACGTGTCAAATATTTCAAATCATATTCAAAAGCCATCTAGCTCAGTCTGCAGCGAGGCGGAACTGCACTCCAGGGGTTGTGAGTTAGAACACAAACTCGGCCAACATTCTTGCCAACGTTTTACAAATCTCAAATCGACAAGCGCGCAAATCGATTTCCACCAATACTTTAATAACCTAGTTGCAAAAGCCGCCAGGGCCTTGGAAAGACTGTTGTATCGTGACCTTGTGTGAGGAAACACATGGTCAGGTGAATGGACCGCCGTTAAGGACTGACACAACAGTTAACCCCAACCAATCAATGCGGCAATTAATCAGAAGACCTCTGTGATACTTAGTATGCTCACGTTTTTCTTTTTGGATTATAACTAACATCGCGTGATTGCCATCTATCTGTTCACGAAGATTAGATGGCATTTAACACTGTTCCATCTTTCTCATTTATACATCTTAATTAACGGGTTTTAACTCTGGTATATGGGCCTCGTCACGTGATGTCTCCTGTGTCTTCATTTATTTGGCGGAGAGTTTATGAGAATTTATGAGATCCACAGTCTTCTATTTCCATAGAACAGATCATGTAAGACCCGTTTAATTGCAAAAGAAATGTATTGTTGTTTAAGGGGTTCGAAATCCGGGTGTGAATATTTGACAATGGTATTCAATATTCGGCGTGGTGTGGATGAGAATGTGTTGGACAATGGTATTCAATATTCGGCGTGGTGTCGATGAGAATATGTTGGACAATGGTATTCGACATTCGGAGAGTTGTGGATGTCAGTATCTGACAATGGTAAGCAACATTCCTCGTGGTGTATATGTAAATGTTTTACAATGGTACGCAACATTCCTCGTGGTGTATATGTAAATGTTTTACAATGGTACGCAACATTCCTCGTGGTGTATATGTAAATGTTTTACAATGGTACACAAAATTCAGCGTGGTGTATATGTGAATGTTTGACAGTGGTACACAACATTCGGCATGGTCTGAATGTGAATGTTTAACAATGGTAAGCAACATTCGGCGTGGTGTAGGTGTGAATGATTAACAATGGTAAGCAACATTCGGCGTGGTGTAGGTGTGAATGATTAACAATGGTACACAACATTCGGCGTGGTGTAGATGTGAATGTTTTACAATGGTACACAACATTCGGTGTGTTGTAGGTGTCAATGTTTACAATGGTACACAACATTCGGCGTGGTGTATATGTGAATGTTTAACAATGGTAAGCAACATTCGGCATGGTCCGGATGTGAATACTGTACAATGGTACACAACATTCGGCGTGGTGTAGATGTGAATGTTTGACAATGGTACACAACACTCGGCGTGCTGTAGATTTGAATGTTTACAATGGTACACAACATTCGGCGTGGTATTGATGTTCATGTTTCACAATGGTACGTAACATTCGGCGTGGTAAGGATGTAAATGTTTGACATAGTATTCAACATTCAGCGTGATGTAGATGTGAATGTTTTATAATGGTACATAACCTTCGGCGTGGTATTGATGTGAATGTTTGACAATAGTACGCAACATTCGGCGTGGTGTGTATGTGGTATACAACATTCGGCGTGGTGTGTATGTGGTATACAACATTCGGCGTGATGTGTATGTGGTATACAACATTCGGCGTGATGTGTATGTGGTATACAACATTCTGCGTGATGTGTATGTGGTATACAGCATTCGGCGTGATGTGTATGTGGTATACAACATTCGGCGTGATGTGTATGTGGTATACAACATTCGGCGTGGTGTGTATGTGGTATACAACATTCGGCGTGGTGTGTATGTGGTACATGTATACAACATTCTGCGTGATGTGTATGTGGTATACAACATTCGGCGTGATGTGTATGTGGTATACAACATTCGGCGTGATGTGTATGTGGTATACAACATTCGGCGTGATGTGTATGTGGTATACAACATTCGGCGTGATGTGTATGTGGTATACAACATTCGGCGTGATGTGTATGTGGTATAAAACATTCGGCGTGATGTGTATGTGGTATACAATATTCGGCGTGGTGTGTATGTGGTATACAACATTCGGCGTGATGTGGATGTGAAGGTTTGGCAATGATAAACAACTTTTGGCGTGGTATGCCGTCGCTTAGGAATCATTTCTCGTACGTCTTTCTGCCCGTCATGCTTTCCTGAACTGATTTATTCGCAGGCGACACATGTATAATACTTCGAATACTGTTTTTAAATTAAATTGTTAACTTTGGTATTTTGATATTTTCTGTATGCATTTAAAAGATTGTGATTGAAAGGAAAATTTAAACAAATGAAGAAATTCCGGCTGTTCAGATTGCAAGCATGTGGAGGATTTATGGATATTTTGAAAACGCTTTCAAACAAAGACATCGTTATTCCGTTAACGGACACACACAGTTACTCTTTCTTAGATTAAAACGCCTCTACGCCGAACAATATTTGGATCGAATATTGGAACATGAGGCAGTATTCCCTTACCCACAATATGTTCAATTTTATTTTTGAAATTGAACCGTCTGTTATCATAACGGAAAAAGTGTTAATTTACATTCAAGTCACATATATCGAGATATATTAAACCTTGCATATACAGCGGTATTGAGGACAAGTGGGCTGTTGCTGATGTTAAAGAATATCACATGAAAAGTAGAATAGGCTCCATATGAGCATTATTTTTAATTTCCCGCAATGTTATTCATCTGGTCCAATTGAGTTCTATACATATTGTCTGTTCAGATGTGTCAAGCCCTTCCCACATGTAGACGTATCTGGACTAGAAAAGTTTTGAGAGCAGATTTTCATTTCTTGTTTTTATATTTTAAGGTTTTTTTCCATAAATATGCTTTCATTTACAGAAATTTTCTATTTTTTGATTAGATATGTTTAAGTTCTTAAATTTTTATTTTATACAAAACGGTTAAACATGGAATGTAGATACTATCTAAGTCACTAGGTAATTTTATACAAAACGGTTAAAGATGGAATGTAAATACTATCTATGTCACTGGGTACTTTTATACAAAACGGTTAAACATGGAATGTAGATACTATCTAAGTCACTAGGGAATTTTATACAAAACGGTTACATTATTCACGGACACAAACATATTAACAATGATAGGACTATTTCGCTTAGTACAGTCTTATCTGGGTTCTGTCGACGTGGTTTAAATAAGCAACATATCGAGGGCTTGGCGTGAAACGGTTGTAACTAAAATTTGTAGTATTTTTACCAAGGTTAATCACCCCGCCATAAAGTCTTTAAAAGCATTAAATCATTTTTCTTGGTAAACATTGGACATTTAGGTGCCATTGCTCGTTCTGAGCAATGGCACCTAAATTTGCATTGTTTACAAAAGGGTCAAAATTGCCTCTAAAACAGGGTTTCCAAATTAGGTTTTAAGTTACAACCGTTTCACGCCAAGCCCTTGACATAGAGTGCCGGCGACGCGATCATGCAGCAGGGTCGGACACCAATGTGAGCAGGGAGACATCGTCCCCTTGTTTATGTCGCAAGAGTGTCCGAATTTTCACAATTGATGTGATCAATAAATGAAATGTATGAACATCTTTAAATTGTTAAACGAAGGTTATTATACGATGGAAAAAGTAGACATTGTTACTGTATCTACGTTATCGAATACGTCTCAAGACCTATTCCTGAGATACCTTATTCTTTGTAAACGTACAGATCCCAAGTAGCAGTGTTTCCGCTGTAACCCGGTGGTTATATTGTCTGAATGACTTCCGTATTTGACACTAATCGATGTTAATGTGCTGCCAGGAACATTAAATGGCCTTATGGCCGCCGGTAATCGTCTGGTCGCTTTAATAATTGACTCATACAAGGCGGAAGAAGACGGAAATAGCTAATGGAATAAGTGCTTTCCTGTTTAGTTATAGTTAGTACTGTATACATGATTTCATTGGTGATGATTTATTTCGTTTTGTTTTTATTGTCGGTCGTTTATTATTCTGTCTGTATACGCATTCATTTAAATACAAGAAATCTTTTTTTGGAAAGATAAACAGTGTTGAGTTAATGGCTAATGTGATATGTCTGTTGGTACCACAATTACGTCGCTTCAACACCGTTTTCAATTATATCACGGCGTTTACTGGGTAAATTACCAGTACTACTAATTCGTTTATTCTGGCACAAGCGAGACAGTCCTTATGCAAACCCGACACTCCCGCACCAAGAAAGGAAATCCATTACTTCCATTTTAAAACATTTGTCTCATGTCATCTAAAATGAAGACGTTTTCGTTACGTCGCAAATGAGTGGGGTCTGCAATAAACCTAGTATATATTTAATGTGCGATATTTTAAAGAAATGTTTCATTCATTCCCAGTTATGTATTCCATGACCATAAACAATATTTTGAAGTGATCAGTGATTAAATACCGTTTTGAATCTTGCATTGTCTAGAAGTTATGATGGCCGTTTCGAAACTGTCAGAACCCCCTCATAAAACCACAAACCAATGTTTAATATATCGAGGGCTTGGTGTGAAACGGTTGTAACTAAAATTGGTATTTTTTTACCAAGGTTAATCATCTCGCCATTAAGTCTTTATAAGCGTTAAATCATTTTTCTTGGTAAACAATGGAAATGTAGGTGCCATTGCTCATCCTGAGCAATGGCACCTAAATTTGCATTATTTACAAATGGGTCAAAATTGCCCCTAAACCAGTGTTTTCAAAATAGGTTTTTAGTTACAACCGTTTCACGCCAAGCCCTCGATATACACTAACACATTTCTTTGTGTTATTCGTAACTCAGCACGAACATCCTTACTTGTTGAGTCTAATGAAGTGTGTGTACTGTACGTTAGATGCTTTATTCATGCTTGTACTGGCCGCCGTGATATAACTGATGAAGTGTGTACTGTATGTTAGATGCTTTATTCATGATTGTACTGGCCGCCGTGATATAACTGATGAAGTGTGTACTGTATGTTAGATGCTTTATTCATGCTTGTACTGGCCGCCGTGATATAACTGATGAAGTGTGTACTGTATGTTAGATGCTTTATTCATGCTTGTACTGGCGCCGTGATATAACTGATGAAGTTTGTACTGTATGTTAGATGCTTTATTCATGCTTGTACTGGCCGCCGTGATATAACCGATGAAGTGTGTACTGTACGTTAGATGCTTTATTCATGCTTGTACTGGCCGCCGTGATATAACTGATGAAGTTTGTACTGTATGTTAGATGCTTTATTCATGCTTGTACTGGCCGCCGTGATATAACTGATGAAGTGTGTACTGTATGTTAGATGCTTTATTCATGCTTGTACTGGCCGCCGTGATATAACTGATGAAGTTTGTACTGTATGTTAGATGCTTTATTCATGCTTGTACTGGCCGCCGTGATATAACTGATGAAGTGTGTACTGTACGTTAGATGCTTTATTCATGCTTGTACTGGCCGCCGTGATATAACTGAAATACCATTGAACATGCCGTTAAACGTCAACCAATCAGATCTTTCTGGGATGCTTGTTCTAACCGCAGTGATATATGATCAAATAAGATGCTTCAGTCATGCTTGTTTTCGACAAGGTTGCGAGCTAGGACGACACTATAAGGATGCAGGTTAATTTTGTTTTGTTGATGGTTTATGTCGTTTTCAACATTAGTTCAGTTACATAACGGCGACAACTCATTTATTCATGATACCTGGGTAAACAATCCACTGCTATACTATTAACTGTGTACTGCCCAAGGGCACTCCACCTCGACTGCCGCGGCTGAGGATCTTACCCGAGACGCCAAGTTCCAAATGCCCGACACTAACTACTTCGGCTACGGATCAGGATGCATGGATCCAGATGTTGATTTTGATTCCCCCTGATTGCAAAATCGTCGGATTATACAGATTTAGATTTTATCACGAAATGGTACAAAACAAATGCATCACACAACTCAACAAGGCAATTAACGTCCAACAATGGATGTTTATCAACGAACTCATTCTATGTATAGCAATGTTGTGATAAATATGGCCTAACCCTTTCCGAAATACTACAGTTCTGCAGCAGAAGACTTTGGAAACATCAAGACAAAAGCTTGGAACATTTCTAAATATATGATTATCTAGTAGGCTTGAAAACATTGTGGCAAAAGATGTTTGGTATAGATACAATATCATTAAGATCAGACCAAATAACTTCTATATATACGAGCGTGCGAGTTTACATCTGGTTTTAATGAGACTATATACGAGCGTTCGAGTTTAGATCTGGTTTTAATAAGACTATATACGAGCGTGCGAGTTTAGACCTGGTTTTAATGAGACTATATACGAGCGTGCGAGTTTAGATCTGGTTATAATGAGACTATATACGAGCGTGCGAGTTTAGACCTGGTTTTAATGAGACTATATACGAGTGTGCGCGTTTAGATCTGGTTTTAATGAGACTATATACGAGCGTGCGAGTTTATACCTGGTTTTAATGAGACTATATACGAGCGTGCGAGTTAAGATCTGGTTTTAATGAGACTATATACGAGCATGCGAGTTTAGATCTGGTTATAATGAGACTATATACGAGCGTGCGAGTTTAGATCTGGATTAAATTAGACTATATATACGAGTGTGCGAGTTTAGATCTGGTTGTAATGAGACTATCTACGAGGGTGCGAGTTTACATCTAGTTTTAATGAGAATTTTTACGAGCGTGAGAGTTTATATTTGGTTTTAATGAGAATTTATACGAGCGTGCGAGTTTAGATCTGGATTAAATTAGACTATATATACGAGTGTGCGAGTTTAGATCTGGTTTGAATGAGACTATATACGATCGTTCGAGTTTATATCGGGTTTTAATGAGACTATATACGATCGTTCGAGTTTATATCGAGTTTTAATGGGACTATATACGAGCGAGCGAGATTAAATCTGGTTTTAATGAGACTATATACGAGCGTGCGATATTAGATCTGGTTTTAATGAGACTATATACGAGCGTGCGAGATTAAATCTGGGTTTAATGAGACTATATACGAGCGTGCGAAGTTAGATCTGATTGTAATGAGACTATATACGAGCGTGCGTGTTTAGATCTGGTTATAATGAGACTATATACGAGCGTGCGAGTTTAGATCTGGTTTTTATGAGACTATATACGAGCGTGCGAGTTTAAATCTGGTTTCAGTGAGACTATATACGAGTTTAGATCTGATTTAAATGAGACTATATACGAGCGTGCGAGTTTAGATCTGGTTTAAATGAGACTATATACGAGCGTGCGATATTATATCTGGTTTAAATGAGACTATATACGAGCGTGCTATATTATATCTGGTTTTAATGAGACTATATACGAGCGTGCGAGTTTAGATCTGGTTTTAATGAGACTATATACGAGCGTGCGAGTTTAGATCTGATTGTAATGAGACTATATACGAGCGTGCAAGTTTAGATCTAGTTTCAGTGAGACTATATACGAGCGTGCGAGTTTAGAACTGGTTTTATTGAGACTATATACGAGCCTGTAAGTTTATATCTGGTTTTAATGAGACTATATACGAGCGTGCGAGTTTAGATCTGATTGTAATGAGACTATATACGAGCGTGCGATATTATATCTGATTGTAATGAGACTATATACGAGCATGCAAGTTTAGATCTGTTTTTTATGAGACTATATACGAGCGTGCGAGTTTAGATCTGATTGTAATGAGACTATATACGAGCGTGCGATATTATATCTGATTGTAATGAGACTATATACGAGCATGCAAGTTTAGATCTGGTTTTAATGAGACTATATACGAGCCTGTAAGTTTAGATCTGGTTTTAATGGGACTATATACGAGCGTGCGAGTTTAGATCTGTTTTTATGAGACTATATACGAGCGTGCGAGTTTAGATCTGTTTTTAATGAGACTATATACGAGCGTGCGAGTTTATATCTGATTGTAATTAGACTATATACGAGCGTGCGAGTTTATATCTAGTTTTTATGAGACTATATACGAGCGTGCGAGTTTAGATCTTGTTTTCATGAGAATCTTTACGAACGTGAGAGTTTATATTTGGTTTTAATGAGAATTTATACAAGCGTGCGAGTTTAGATCTGGTTTAAATTAGACTATATATACGAGTGTGCGAGTTAAGATCTGGTTTGGATGAGACTATATATACGATCGTGCGAGTTTATATTGGGTTTTAAGGGGACTATATACGAGCGTGCGAGACAAAATCTGGTTTTAATGAGACTATATACGAGCGTGCGCGATTATATCTGGTTTTAATGAGACTATATACCAGCGTGCGAGATTAAATCTGGTTTTAATGAGACTATATACGAGCATGCGAGTTTAGATCTGGTTATAATGAGACTATATACGAGCGATCGAGATTAAATCTGGTTTTAATGAGACTATATACGAGCGTGTGATATTTGATCTGGTTTTAATGAGACTATATACGAGCGTGCGAGATTAAATCTTGTTTTTAATGAGACTGTATACGAGCGATCGAGATTAAATCTGGTTTTAATGAGACTATATACGAGCGTGTGATATTTGATCTGGTTTTAATGAGACTATATACGAGCGTGCGAGATTAAATCTGGTTTTAATGAGACTGTATACGAGCGTGCGAGTTTAGATCTGGTTTTAATGAGTTTATATACGAGCGTGCGATATTTGATCTGGTTTTAATGAGACTATATACGAGCGTGCGAGATTAAATCTGGTTTTAATGAGACTATATACGAGCGTGCAAGTTTAGATCTGGTTTTAATGAGACTATATACGAGCCTGTAAGTTTAGATCTGGTTTTAATGGGACTATATACGAGCGTGCGAGTTTAGATCTGTTTTTATGAGACTATATACGAGCGTGCGAGTTTAGATCTGTTTTTAATGAGACTATATACGAGCGTGCGAGTTTATATCTGATGGTAATTAGACTATATACGAGCGTGCGAGTTTAGATCTAGTTTTTATGAGACTATATACGAGCGTGCGAGTTTAGATCTTGTTTTCATGAGAATCTTTACGAGTGTGAGAGTTTATATTTGGTTTTAATGAGAATTTATACGAGCGTGCGAGTTTAGATCTGGTTTAAATTAGACTATATATACAAGTGTGCGAGTTTAGATCTGGTTTGGATGAGACTATATATACGATCGTGCGAGTTTATATTGGGTTTTAAGGGGACTATATACGAGCGTGCGAGACGAAATCTGGTTTTAATGAGACTATATACGAGCGTGCGCGATTATATCTGGTTTTAATGAGACTATATACGAGCGTGCGAGATTAAATCTGGTTTTAATGAGACTATATACGAGCATGCGAGTTTAGATCTGGTTATAATGAGACTATATACGAGCGATCGAGATTAAATCTGATTTTAATGAGACTATATACGAGCGTGTGATATTTGATCTGGTTTTAATGAGACTATATACGAGCGTGCGTGCGAGTTTAGATCTAGTTTTAATGAGACTATATACGAGCGTGCGAGTTTAGATCTGTTTTAAATAAGACTATTTACGAGCGTGCGAGTTTAGATCTGGTTTTAATGAGACTATATACAAGCGTACGAGTTTAAATCTGGTTTCAGTGAGACTTTATACGAGTGTGCGAGTTTAGATCTTGTTTTAATGAGACTGTATACGAGCGATCGAGATTAAATCTGGTTTTAATGAGACTATATACGAGCGTGTGATATTTGGTCTGGTTTTAATGAGACTATATACGAGCGTGCGAGATTAAATCTGGTTTTAATGAGACTGTATACGAGCGTGCGAGTTTATATCTGGTTTTAATGAGACTATATACGAGCGTGCGATATTTGATCTGGTTTTAATGAGACTATATACGAGCGGGCGATATTATATCTGGTTTAAATGAGACTATATACGAGCGTGCGATATTATATCTTGTGTTAATGAAACTATATACGAGCGTGCGAGTTTAGATCTAGTTTTAATGAGACTATATACGAGCGTGCGAGTTTAGATCTGTTTTAAATAAGACTATTTACGAGCGTGCGAGTTTAGATCTGGTGTTAATGAAACTATATACGAGCGTGCGAGTTTAGATCTGGTTTAAATGAGACTATATACGAGCGTGCGAGTTTAGATCTGGTTTTAATGAGACTATATACAAGCGTACGAGTTTAAATCTGGTTTCAGTGAGACTTTATACGAGTGTGCGAGTTTAGATCTGATTTTAATGAGACTTTATACGAGTGTGCGAGTTTAGATCTGATTTTAATGAGACTTTATACGAGTGTGCGAGTTTAGATCTGATTTTAATGAGACTTTATACGAGTGTGCGAGTTTATATCTAGTTTAAATCAGACTATATACGAGCCGAGTTTAGATCTGGTTTTAATGAGATTGGTATGGATACGTCAAAATGCGTGTTCAAGATTGAAAGGAAAGGAAAGGATAAATTTTACGAGAGATATATTTAATTTTGTTTTTGCGAAAAATACTTTGGGAAGGTAATGACCTTTGGTAACTAAAATCTTACAATACGAAAGTACAATGTTTATTACCATCACCGGTTTAGCCCTTTTGTCGACAAATAGGCGATTCCTGACGCCTCTCTAGCAATCCACATCTGACAATATTGTGGCAAAAGCAGAAAATGCTCATGATAAGTAAGTTTCACTTTTGTCATAATGTGTTCAACTGTATTTAAAACATCCATTCATTTATAGAGATTGTCCCTATTCTGCCGAGATATTTGCTAAGTCCTCTGTTAATTTTTTGAGTTATGCGGGAAAGTGTTGATGTCTGATTCCAGTTGACCTTCGTGTGGTTATATCGAACAATATTGTGACAAGAGTAATAAAACTGGTCGCAGTGGACGCAGTTCATGTAATTAGTCTGTTAAGTCAAGACAATAAAACGACCCGTCATCTGAGAACAGATACCTTACAGATACCTTACCCACGTAACTATAAAACCTTTGGGAACGGACTCCGTGATCAACCAAGGTTCCTAGGCTGCTAATTCTGAATATGAATTTGTTTCTGACCAATTAGATAATTGGGTACCAGGACCGAACGCAGGGTTCATCGTTAATGTTTTATAACCTTAACCCTTTCCCATATGGAACAATCCTGCAGCTGACGATTTTGGTAACATTAAGTCAACACTATGGAAAGTCTCTGTAACTGGGATAATAAATATAGAGTTGAATAGAGTTGAAAATTGTGTGCCAAAAGGAGAAATTGATCATTCTGAGCAATTTATCCTTTTGTCACAATGTTTTTTTATAAAGTCCTCTGCTACAGAGGTATCAGGAAGTGTCTTTATGTGGAAAAGGGTTAATGGAGTTAATAGAGTGGTAATAGTGTAGATTCCTTCCGGTCTTTACGTAACAATCAACTTTAGGTTCTCCATTGTTGGGATATAATCGTGTTTTACAATACGATCTATTGCACGGCTCGTTCTTCAATAATGTGTTATAGCATTACGAATTTCACATACCATAATGTGTGCTGGCTGATCTTGGTCTACATTATTCTCAAATGTTACCTTTAAAACCATTCGTGGCATGACAATCAAAGGTTGACTACCTTTTGATATTACGGGATAAAGGTTGAAGACATCGAGGTTCCTTAATTGTCGATAACACGTCCCAATTTTCGTAGGAAAACGAGAAGGCCTGTCGGCTTGATAATCAAACCGCTGGCTATGTAATCTAGGACGTTGTCTCCGCTACGAAAACATGTTGATCAATTGTAAGAATGGGCTAAATATTCCTGAATACCTTAAGAAGTTAAAACGTCTTTGCGAACCGTATGTGTAAATTAGTATACCATCTTTATGGTTTCTGGCGTATAGAGGTATTGTTGCATCAGCGCACAGAGAGTTCTCGGTTTAGAATTGTATCACAGCCATCACTGTATTTTACAAAAAATAAAAATTGTTTACCCACTAGATGTATTCAAATGCAACTTTCATTTGATGAAAAAACGTGAGGCACATGCATCTCATATGTAAGCCATGACCGTTCACACTTCTGTAATATTTCCCCAGTGGCTAGGGTCGCTCAGTAAGAATGACATCATCAGTTTGACCTTTGCTTGGTTCTTAAGAGCCGGCACAATGGGTCTGATTGATTGGAGTTAATGCAAACCTTGATCTCCAACAGGTTGGGTGGTATTGGTTTCATACCTTATTTATTTATCTGGATATAAATAAACGTTTTGGGAACAAAGTCATCTTTCCTGTTATGACCTTAGCTGTTTAAAATGGCGTAATACCCAAAGCAAAAATCACCACTTCTATTATTATCATGACACCTTAGCCACCGGAAGGAACACCGCCATTTCAAACGTTACCACCAGCGACCACGTATGTAAGCCTGTAAGCCTGTCTTAATTTCCCTTTACTGCATTTCGTGCTTAATTAGTCTTTAAGACGTATTTCGTTTTGGCGTATTTTAAAGTTTCAACGGTTGTATTTCTCATATGTCTTGTTTATTTCCCAGAAATATAACATATACTATGAACAGTTATAGAAATATATATGGTTTCATTGCCCGCGTGTTTTTTTTTTTTCTTTTTTATAAAGTCACGATTTACGTTGCACTACATATGCATACCTTTAAAACACCGTACAAATTGCATATCTTCTTAACATTGGTCGTTTTGTGGTGTATTATGAAATGACCATGAAATATTACTACTGAAGTTCTATCCATCGTAATATTTACCCACCTATAACAAATTCGTGCCGACGTATTCGTTTGTTTTTCAAGCATATCAATAACTCAGTGTTCCTGAAAATACTTCGAAGGTAAAATAAAAATCCCTCTGTCTTTTCTCTTTTCAGGCAGCATGCATCTCCCGATGTACTATACAAACTCATGTGATGACAAAGGCGGAAGAGCGCTGACCTGTGCTGAAGGTCACGTGATCCGAATCAATGACGTCAAGTGCATGCCCTACAATAAAACGTGCGACGAAAAAGACAAAAGTAAAATTGTTCGTCTTTGCGACGGCCTTCAAACCTGTTCATACATAGATTTAAGACGCCAGCTTTATCTTTATTGTAAGGACTCCAGCAAGCAGGTTGTGACGTCATTTCAATGCATTCCAGGTAAATAAGGCATTGCAAAACAAAGTGTTTATAACAGTTTTCACATTTTCACATTTCTTTGAAATGGGATTCTGTTTGAATCACTTTATACACGTTGTACAATGTATCCACTCATTTACCATTCACATTTCGTTCGGGTCGTTCACATTTTGTAATATGCTCATGCACTGCATTTAACATCAAGAAACTTCCGTGTAAGTTTCATCTTCAACGATGCCATGCCGATTCTAACCAGCTATCATTATAAAGTATTACTCAAAAAATAGTTGAAAAATATGTTTAACGTCGTCAGTTTGCAAGGTTATTTTGCATTAATCAATTTATCATCACATTTCGTCGACACCGCATCCCTTTCAGCAAAACAACTTCCGTACCATTGTTATGGCCCATTATATTTAAAAACCTGATGGATAGGGCAATAAATTGTTGTCATTAATATGAACTTTGAATTATTTGATTTTTTTAATTTCTCCTGACGTACGACCTTAGGATTCAATATTCGTTTTAAAATATCCAGTTATAAGTGGGGTATAACATATCGTCTGTGTAAATTAACGTGTCACATAACAAATACATTATAGTGTTAGTTTACTGTATATATATATATATCTGTAAATCGGCCTCATTCTGTATTGATCATGCAATAGTTCAATTTACAAGGCTAATATGATATATATAGGTTAGAAGGTGAGTAAATATTTAAATATTGTGGCATGTGCTTATACCTCAAAAAGTAATGAATAAAACCCATCCTACATGCGTCTAATAGTAACTTTAAATAGAAAAATAATCAATAAGAAAACAAAAACAAAACATTGATTGGTCTTGCGGTAGGTGAGTGACCAACAATCGAACAGATATAGTTATACTGTTACCGCAAACAGCGATACCTTTAAACTGTTTATTTATCGTCCGATTATATAAGAATATGTTATCTTGGGCGTTGTAGGAATTCCATCATGTCCGTCAATTCTTATAACGTGAAAGTCGTTTTTGAATCATTGTCGATGGTACGAATGAGCCAAAATCATACGAAACCAAATGAGCAGAGGTCATAATGTTGGTTTTCTCGTTGGACGACTCAAATGTCAATTAGAAACCATGTACTACACTGGATTTCATCTCAATGTATACCTCAAATAAACAACAATAAACACGCACATGGTGATGTCAACTTGAATTTGACTTTAACTAGATAACAGATGATACATTCAAACACTTGTTATATTTTCGTCCAAGGGATAATATTTGATTCAGATTGATATCATAAAATAACGTTTCCTATGTAAGTTATTATGACATTTATAGCCTTCTGGATAGTGGGTCAAATGTTGTGGAATGTGGGCAATATAGTCAATATTCATATTTCACATACAACAAGACGAATAAGTATAAGCGGTAGAAATATACCATCAATTATATTATCATCACATAGTCTTAGGAATCGAAATCGACAAAAGTCTGGACTTTAAAGAACAAATTAACAGATTATGCAAAACAATTTCTTCATAGCTAAATGTTTTGTCAAAAATAAAACAATATTTCCCTATAAGCACAAGACGACTGTTTTATAACAACTATCTCGTCCCGGTTATAGTTTATGGAAGCACTATATGGAGAACTGCTGAAAAAAACCACAAAAAGAACGAATAGTTAGGCTTCAAAAGAGAGCAGCGAGGATAATTCTAAAAAAATCAAGATTTTTCCGGCCCGTCATTTGTTTGAAGAATTAAAATGGCTAACACTTCTCAAAGGGATAGACTACAATAAAGGAATTCTCCTCTTTAAAATAACAAAAGGCACTGCCCCATCATATTTTGATGTATATTTCAAATGCAAAACGAATGAAAACTACTGTTTAAGGTCGCAGTCAAATCAATTTCTTCAGTTACCTTCATACTGAAATGAGTTATATAAAAGAAGCTTTAAATACTCAGAACACGAGATTGAGAGAGAAAAAGAGAAGAGAGTTCTAACATCAAATATAAAAAACAAATAAGTTTGGCGACTGTGATCAGGTCATTCGGTCAAGGCATCAAGCTGTTCTTGAGAAAAGTCACAAGATATTTTACATTCCGAGATTTTATAATAATTTACGTATTCAGTCACTTGTTGGTCATTGAATCTCAGCTCGTGAGTCAGGGATTTAACTACGACTAGCCGAGTATCCTGATCGGACTACGCTGAGCTTTGTATTCCTTTACAGCAAAGTCTTGAAATATCGGGTTTCCTGCATGATGTGGCTCAATTGAAGAACAATTGGCAGTCTGGCACATTATTACACAGCGCGCGCACCCGCGTACTCCGCCTCGGAACAAGCATCCCTGTGACAGTCAAACTGTTTTAAACTCTTATCCCGCGACATTGAATAATACTTGAGAATAGTGTTGTGCATGCACGTTTTTAGCAACAATCGTGATCAATAAACCAACATCGGCCCGCACATGTAAACACTCTGATCTTGGTCTACACCGTTCATCTTTCGTGTATCAATATTAGATATTGGCGTGTTCATTATCAGTTTATCACGGATGATGATACTGACGGAGTAAGGGTTAAAACAGGTTTTCGACGTTGTTCTTATTCGATTATTTAATCAGCACTCGTTCCCCGGAGCCGGAACATTGCTGCTTCGCTACGATTTGAGAGATTTTACCGTCAGATTTGATTAAATTCTCGACGAAAACTTCAAGCTAATTTGTCATTCCACTAATACTTCATTTTCGTCCCTTTGTCACTTACGATCGGGACAAAGAACTATCATTGTTACACTTTAAATATGTTAATTCGTGTTAAACATGTATAATACATACGCTAAAGATTTTGAAATTAAATCGTTGAACCACGTAACACTATACCATTATATAATTAGAGACAGTTCCTAATGGCTTTTAAAAGCAATGCTTTCATAATTATGTGACACGACTATTGAAGAAAATGTTCCAAGGGATAGAAATGGATTAAAATCCGAGGAAAACCACATTAGATGTCTTTAGGTTGATCGCTCGTTTTGGTGTCTTTTTTACAAATACAATACATTCATTATACTAACTTGATGTAAAAAAGACTTTAAGTGCTTTGAGGGAATGTTGACACTCAGGGGCGTAGCTCCCTTTAGGCACTATAGGCATGTGCCTACACATTGTCTCTCAAAATGCCCCAAAATGCAGCTGCGGCGATAGACATCTGCGTAATGTATCGACCAGATCAACCTGCGCTGTCCGCGCAGACTGATCCGGCCGACACATTCCGTGTCAGGGGGATAAATGTATAGAATAGTGATTCCTGAAACAGAAAATCCACAGGAGGCGAAAAGTGTCTATCCGGGTAGGCCTATGTGGCATGCTTAGGCTGATCCGGGTCGATACTTTACGCAGAGTCCACAATGATGATTTTCTCACGAGACGGCCTACACATTGATTATTGCCAAGCTTCGCCCCTGACACTCTATCAAGAAGTGCTAAACAGTAGACGTAATTTAAGTCTCATGTGTCAGTCGTTTAATACCTATGAAAATCTAAAACTATTTCCCACGTACACCAACTTAATAGCAGACGACTTAGAAAATATATATGCAAGATTTCGAAAAATCTCTATAAATGAAAGTATAACTATTTGATAGGTTTGCAAGAAAAACATTTGAAAGCACTTAGACAATTATAGAAAATTATCCTGCGACAATGTTTCAAAATTCGTCTTATTAACACGAGGCCTAATGCCCTTGAAGGCGAGAAAACGTCAAGCAGTTATTTAAACATCGGGTGTCCTTCATAAACAAAAGGACGAGTGGTGGTATATCAGTTTTCTCTGGTTTTCTTTTCAACATCAAATAAGTATTAAATGCATGCAATTTGAGCAGGTTTTCCCATATCCTTGTTTAATTTATTGTGTGTGTTTGAATGGTACTTCATACCGCTTTCAACAGTATTCACCTATTTCACGCTGTAAATTTACCCGTAAAAGAAAACAAATGATATTCATCCTATTATCACTGCACCAGACGTTATAGTATACCCACAATCCTGGGCGCCAAGGAGAATCCGTTACTTCCTGTTTTTAAGTCTTTGGTATGACCCGACTTACCCGAACGGAAATCGAACCCTTGTATCCCGCTCCTAAGGCGGTCGGTCTAACCACACTTAAGATACACCTGTCAGCTCTTTATTTTAGCCCATCGTTAGTCGTCCGTCCATCATTAAAAATGTGCTTGTTAACACTTTTGAGGTCACCACTATCATCCAATATTCATGAAACTTATTCAGTGTGTGTATCGTTCTGATTTCTAGGCCATGTTCAATATATGAGTCATCTCAGGTCAACAGTTAGGTCACAAGGTCAAATTGAAGGTAAATCTTGTTAACACTCTGGAGGCCGTATTTTCATTTTGAGCATGATGAAACTTATTGGCTCTAGAATAAGGTCATAAGGCTAAACCGATGAAATATCTTGTTAACACTCTGGAAGCCGCAATTTTAACTTGAAACATTGTCAAAGTAATTGTCTTGATGATCTCTATGTTTACTTTAATTTGGGTCAAAAACTAGGTCACGAGTCCGAATTGTAGAGTTTTTGCTTTAGCAACTTGAACAATCGTCAGAATGTTTGTCTTGATGAAAGCTAGGCAAAGCTTAAATATGGTCATGTACGGACACAAACTGGATCACTAGGCTAAATTGGAGGACATTCTTGTTAACATTCTCGAAGCCGCGTTTTTAACTTGAACCTGTTGAAACTTTGTCAGAATAACTGTCTCGATCAGAATGTTTCTCTTTATGATATTTAGGCCAATTTGGAAAATGGGTCATATCGTGTCAAAAGATAGGTCATCAAGTCAAATTGAAGGAATGTCGTGTTGACTCTCTGGAAGCCGTATTTGTAACTTAAGCATGTCGAAGCTTTGTCTTAATTTGTGTTTATTTTATATCCAGGCTTTAATTTGAATATAGGTTATGCCCAGTACACAACTAGGTCACTAGGCCAAATAGAAGGAAAATCTTGTAAACACTCTGGAATCTGTTTTTTAACTTGAGTATGTTGAACTTCTGTCAAAATGATTGTCTTGATGGTATTTAGTTCAAGTTCGAATATAAATCATGTTAGATAAAAGAAAAATAGGTCACTATACCATATTGACGGAAAATGATGTTTGAAACTTTGTCAGAATGTGTGTACTTGATGATATTAAAGCTTATGTCCAAAATAGGTCATGTCGGGGTCACTTTGATAAATTGAAGGCACATCTTGTTAACACTCTCTATAGTATTTGCTTACCTAAACGCAAATAATTAAGCGATAATTATGTTCTCGCTCACGATGCTTTAAAATCTATATATCGGAAAGGAACAACTGTAAAACTGTAAAGGTGGTGAAAATATGTCTTACAATTATGTATATTTGAACGAGTTTTGCAACACTTTAAGAAAAACTGATACTTTTGTCAGACAGGAGTGATTTCTGTTTTGTTTCTGTGTCCATATCAAGATTGTACTCGATGATCCGCTTCTCTGGAACCTAAACAAACGGCTATAAGAATTACACCTACATTATACAATGGTTACCTTAGTGTAGTCAAGATAGGCCTTAAGTCATACACCTAGCAATGATTACTTTAGTTTGTCCTACAGATGTCTCTAACACGTTCACCTATAAACATAGATTAGCTAAGTGTCGTCTAGAGACAATTGACCTTATCACACACAGCAAGACAATGGTTATTTAAGTATCGTCTTTAAATGACTTTAATGCATATTCATACACAATGGCCTCTAGAACTGCGGTTCTATCTGGTCATTGACGTAATATTATGTGTCCAGCTCGTTTCAGATTTTACAGTAATGATGCGTGCGCTTATTGATCTATATACTTTATAATTAAGTGACTACACTTAACATCAAAATAAATAGAAACAACGTCATCCAAAATGGTGGTCGTATTTTCAATTTAAAAAATGCGCGTGCTCGTTAAGAACTAAAACAAATGAGGCAACGTTAATAGAAACAAAATGGGAACAACGAATCTGCAGTGTTGGGCCAATACTACTCTTTTGGTTCATTTTTTTTAAGCATGGCTCTGATATTCCTTTTCTCTACATTCACGGTTTTCTTTTCCTCTGATTATTTCTCCTATCAAGTTCCCCACGTTCCATTTCCTTATCCTCCTCTCCGTCCTAGAATTATCTCTTCAGTATCATTTACACACGACTCGTATGTATATAATATGTTGTAACGGTGCCAGCATCCAAAGTAGGAAATTAGCGTGTTTATCCCGCTTGCAATACATATATAGTCCCGGACTACAAATATGAACAATATAAACAAGTTCGAACGCACCGTTGATAGAAAAAGCAGAGACCTGAAAACTAAGAGCCCTGTAGACTAGTTAAATACATCTGTACATATATATAACACCCTGTTATCACACATTTAGCAGACAGTATAACATATATTAGCTTCAACGGTTTTGCAATTAACTGTTCGTAGATATTCCTGTTGAAGAAGAGTCGCACCTGGCGAAAAAGGACCCTGTTCCTCCTGTAAATAATATACACTCAAGTGAACCCGACTTATCTGACAATTTATTGTCAACATTTAGCTAGGATAAAACTGAGCATTTGACGAAACATTAGGAACCCGAATGCTATAACTACCATAACCTTGTCATATGATCACGCCATGAAGATACCTGGCGCGGCGATAATAGGGTTCCAAACAAGTCCACCGTCATATTGTAACAAAACATAGTTAAACTTCCATTGCAATAGTCCATTGGGATATTGTTGTCGCACGATATCATAAAGTATACGATGCTAGACTTTTGTGTGAAGATCCGTTTAGGATTTCTGTAGGTGACATTTACTGGAATTACTTTTAAGCACCGACTGCGTTTTTTTAGTACGAGGTTTCGGGGCGAACAGTAGATTTTGGTGTGGCCTGTAAACTGTTGAATCTATTTTCACTGGTATATGGATGGAGGTTCAATCGAAATCAAACGTATTTTGTAACATTTCCAAATTGAGAAAAATGAATTGTCTTTTTATTTATCAAGCAAATTATGTGAATTAACATCAATCGTGTCAGAAGTGGTTGCTTCTCTTATAAAAGTTGTATGCAAAACAATGTAAGAGTTGAAAATTATCAGATAAAAATTATACAAATATAAATAAAATATTCCGGTATCTGCATAATTGAGTCGATAAAACCATTAAATACAAACCTTTGATATGCATCTACTCACATTCTATATGGCAACTTGAAATTTAGATATCGAAACAGGTATTGTCATAATGGTTTGGTATCATATTGTTTAGTCCTCCGTGTATTTAATACATGTATGTGGGCTGCTGTGAATAAGACATCGTCCAATTCGTTTAGAAGTTATGATGTTGTAAGAGAATAAGCTCAGTCGAAATATGAGAATCGTTCTCATTTCAATTGGTTCAATCTTACTTTACTGCCTCAATTAAAATGAGAATAAAATACTTAACTGTGCGTATATTGCATCTGACGATACCGCATACAAGTTCGTTCCGTAAAAGACCCGTTACATTTAATATCCATGGGCAGGTGCTCCTTTATCTGTCTAATGAAATCGCACTATACAACTAATGCTACATGTAGTATGATGATTACTATACATCTCGTTTATTATATGTGCTATCTCTCCCGTTAATACATAACTATTTTGTAGGCGACAATTCGACCTAGACAGTAATCGGGTCTATGAGAGAGTTTGCTACTGCAGCGAAGTTATGATCTGATTCCAATGAGATGTGTCGTGGCTGTAACATAATCATGACTCAATAATAGAGGATGACCGTTTTGGGTTTTTGACAACACATAATTATGAATATAATTGAAACTGATATAACTTAATATGTTTTCTTTTGTTGCAAAAACTTTAATAGGAAATTTAGTGCATCGCGGTCTAGACAAAAAACCTACATAGGAAATTAAGTGCATCGTGGTCTACACAAAAAAAAAGAATTGGCTCTACGCTATTCTCGAGTAAATTTTAAGACGCTGTAGATACTCACTTTTACACAGTGACACAGTGACATTTGGCGATTGCTATTCAAACGCTGCTATTTGATTCAGCTATGCTAGATGTGTTAGGTTGATCTGAATACATCCCTTTAATGACATAAACGGCCGAATTAATCTGAATACGTCCCTTTAATGACATAAACGACCTAATTAATCTGAATACATCCCTTTAATGACATACACGACCGAATTAATCTGAATACATTCCTTTAATGACATAAACGACCGAATTAATCTGAATACGTCCCTTTAATGACATAAACGACCGAATTAATCTGAATACGTCCCTTTAATGACATAAACGACCGAATTAATCTGAATACGCCCCTTTAATGACATAAACGACCGAATTAATTGGACACGTAAAGGCATCGTTGGCTGTTAAAAGTATTGAAATATGGTTGATTGGTACCAGTACTTGTTTTAAACAGTTGTTATTGTTAACACACGTTGTCTACTTTAAGTTCAGTTTATTAATATAATACACTTAGTTTGTTATCTTTTTCCGCAACAACTATTTTCATCAACTTATGGTAACTTATACATCTGTTGTACATGTATGCTGTTCAGCGTTTATTCACATGTGTTTTGAAGCATATTTAACGTTCTAAATAATAGAACATTATATATGTTTAAACCGTAGATCTACTTATACCCGTCGCTGTTTAAAGCACATGAATATGTATTACAGTGCATTATCCATATAATAGTGTAGCGTATCTATTAATACTTTAATAAATTAAATTTGACATATATGTGTTAAAGAAAAGAAATCTTTCAATTTGAGTAAAGTAAATCGTTTATAATTTTCACGTAGCCAAATCAAAGCAATATCCCATACATTTTATAGCAATCGTAAATCAATTCTTGTACACAGAGGACTCGAAACCAATATGCAGAACGAACGTGTGTGGTGACGTAGGCCGTGACGTCAGATGTGGGCGTGGTAAAGTATTCCACCTGATGACTGCTAAGTGTTTAAACGGGGAGCGGGAATGCGACTCTGACGTGTATGTAGCTATTTATAACACTTGTGAAGGTCAAAGGTCGTGTAAAATGGAGGACTTAAAGAGGAATCTACTTCCTGGATTCTGTGAGGGGACTTATATTCAACAAACGAATGTGTTCATGGATTATATTTGCATTGATGGTAAGTAAATCTTATTAATTATATGTGATAAATAACGGCTTTATATATATATATATATATGTAAAGTATTCATTGATATATCCTGTTGTGTCCTAGTTTCGTGACCTTTAGCATCGATTTTCGCGCATGCGCATTTCGATATGAAGAAGCGAGTGGTCAAAATGTTATTTTATTTTAGATAAGTTTCAATATAAACTGGTAACATATACAATAATAAGAACTATTTTAAAAATATGTCTCAAATATACGCCTGTTTATCGGTCGTGAACGTCAAAACGCTTTTTCCTCAGTTCGTGTCCTAGTTTAATATTGCCAAAATATAAAGGAAAGTAACCGGAAGTAAAATATAAACTTAGAAAAACGCTTCCATGACATTGACGAGTTATGCAGACAAAAAATCTCGCTCGAAAAATTGATTTCTTATACGTCACGAAACGAGTGCAAGGGCCGAATGTAGGAGAAAGAAGGATATACTTTCTAGAATATTTAGAATATATATATATGTTATTGTTTTAAAATATTAAGAATTATTTTTTTATGTACTATTATGATTCCTAAATGTTTTATATAAATGATTTGTAGAGTTTGCAATATTACCATTTTAAGACACTGTAAACGAGAAATGTAATGAGTAAATCGTCAAACGAAAGCATCTACCAAGTATACTAAGATAAACATACGCATTCGGGGTCTTCTCTATTGACCATATCGTCGTACGGACATCCACTTACAGAAGCAACCTTTGTCTGCGCGTGAAACTTATAGAGAATGGTTATCACCGGAAACAGCCTTGGTCTGCGCGTGAAACTTATAGAGAATGGTTATCACCAGAAACTACCTTTGTCTGCGCGTGAAACTTATAGAGAATGGTTATCACCGGGAACTACCTTTGTCTGCGCGTGAAACTTATAGAGAATGGTTATCACCGGGAACTACCTTTGTCTGCGCGTGAAACCTATAGAGAATGGTTATCACCGGAAAATACCTTTGTCTGCGCGTAAAACTTAAAGAGAATGGTTATCACCGGAAAATACCTTTGTCTGCGCGTGAAACTTATAGAGAATGGTTATCACCGGAAAATACCTTTGTCTGCGCGTGAAACTTATAGAGAATGGTTATCACCGGAAAATACCTTTGTCTGCGCGTGAAACTTATAGAGAATGGTTATCACCGGAAAATACCTTTGTCTGCGCGTGAAACTTATAGAGAATGGTTATCACCGGAAACTACCTTTGTCTGCGCGTGAAACTTATAGAGAATGGTTATCACCGGAAAATACCTTTGTCTGCGCGTGAAACTTATAGAGAATGGTTATCACCAGAAAATACCTTTGTCTGCGCGTGAAACTTATAGAGAATGGTTATCACCGGAAAATACCTTTGTCTGCGCGTGAAACTTATAGAGAATGGTTATCACCGGAAAATACCTTTGTCTGCGCGTGAAACTTATAGAGAATGGTTATCACCGGAAAATACCTTTGTCTGCGCGTGAAACTTATAGAGAATGGTTATCACCGGAAACAACCTTTGTCTGCGCGTGAAACTTATAGAGAATGGTTATCACCGGAAAATACCTTTGTCTGCGCGTGAAACTTATAGAGAATGGTTATCACCGGAAAATACCTTTGTCTGCGCGTGAAACTTATAGAGAATGGTTATCACCGGAAAATACCTTTGTCTGCGCGTGAAACTTATAGAGAATGGTTATCACCGGAAAATACCTTTGTCTGCGCGTGAAACTTATAGAGAATGGTTATCACCGGAAAATACCTTTGTCTGCGCGTGAAACTTATAGAGAATGGTTATCACCGGAAAATACCTTTGTCTGCGCGTGAAACTTATAGAGAATGGTTATCACCGGAAACAACCTTTGTCTGCGCGTGAAACTTATAGAGAATGGTTATCACCGGAAAATACCTTTGTCTGCGTGTGAAACTTATAGAGAATGGTTATCACCGGAAAATACCTTTGTCTGCGCGTGAAACTTATAGAGAATGGTTATCACCGGAAACTACCTTTGTCTGCGCTTGAAACTTATAGAGAATGGTTATCACCGGAAAATACCTTTGTCTGCGCGTGAAACTTATAGAGAATGGTTATCACCGGAAACAACCTTTGTCTGCGCGTGAAACTTATAGAGAATGGTTATCACCGGAAACAACCTTTGTCTGCGCATCAGCCGTTACCTGTAATACATTCGAATGTATGTTATTGCATGGCGTCACTGACCTTATGAAGTAAGTATGCAATATTTGGACCAATACAAGGTATGCACTGGTACGAGGGGCATTCAATAAATTGTGACACTACAGTTGCCTTTCGAAAAAACGACGTTGCAGAAGAGTATAGAATTCCATGACATTGATTGTTTATGTTTATTCAATACATCTTTGAAATCAATCGTAATGCTAACGCCGCAACCCTGAGCTTCAAGGAGGGCAGCCATTACCACCTTTTTTGTGTATGACCCTGCCGGGGATCGAACTCGCGACCTCCTGCATTCAAAGCATTGTGTCGCATATATGGTAGCTCTAGGGTGGCATCTGGAAAAGTGAGTTCGCTTGGTTAAACTTTTAAATAGATCGGACCTGTTGTTGCAGTAATATATGGAAACATTGCTGTGCAGTTAGACGTATGTTAGATGCAGATGGCCGATATATTGTTTTCGAGATAAATTTTAGTCTCCGCATTTCAAAAGGGATCTTCCATCAAAATATGACTGACTGTTCAACGTTCGAGAAGTTTTGTGCTAGATGGAACCGGCATTTGTTGACACAAGATTAAAAGGCCCAACCTATTGATTGTGCATACAAAAACGTTCGTACAAGATATATAAACTGTAATCTTAGTACAATTGACATGCGTTCAATGGCTGAGGTAAAATTCAGACAAGGCCGATCATGGCAAAGAGATCAACATACTCAGGCTGAACACCAACCTTATTCCTCTGACTATATCCGTGGCCGAGTAGATAACCTCGTGGATTTGGAACGGGACATCCCGGGTTCGATCCCCAGTCGCGACCCAACGGTTATGGTGAAGTACCCTTGGGCAATGCACATTTTCGAGCCTAGTACAGGGTTGTTTACTTAGGGGTGTTGAAAAAGTGCACTGTCGTCGTGATATAAATGAAATAATGTTGAAAACGGTGTAAAACCTCAATATAATAAACAAACAAACACTCTCTCCTATGTTCGGGCTAATTACAGTTATCATGTGTGCTCTTGGTTGTGCTGTTTTCAGTGAATTAACTGTTTACCAAGGGGAGACTACTTTTTTGGCATTTAGGCCGTGGATAGAATTACCTCAAAAGTGTTTATCTGTACAGGGTGAATACAATGAAGGGTTTGACGTGAACAAATATTCGATGCAGTGAAATGTTCAATCATACGAACACCAGTGAAATAAGTAAAGCAATGCCCCTAATATACATAATCAAATCGTTATCCCCGATTTATATTCAGCTATAGACATGAGTTATGCTCCTAGAAAACCAGCCAAATTAATACAATCAGTTCGTAATAATGAAAGGTATCTGCCATCGCATCTTTGTTATCTGAACCAAATGTACACTTTTATAAGTATATTAACGTCTTTTGTGACTTGTTGGCGAAATGTGCATACACAGATTAATCTGTGCGGGTACCCTCTGTTTTTTGTGTGTGAAATACAGCTCGATTCGAATTGTTGTCAGGGTCAACAGGCTCCGAACTATTTTCAAAATGATCAACTAAAAATATCAAACCGGTATATGAAACAAAGAAAACCCTAAATGTGGTGACGTTATTGTTTTGCTCAAATATCTATACCGTTATCAGTCTCAGACGAAATAGAAAGTCGGTGTATTTTGGCATATTTTCCAGGGACGCGTATTCGAGACGAAAATTCATAAATCTCGCGTATAAAATGCACTGTTTCGGAAAAGAATAATACTGGATGGACAGTATGATTCTATATCAGACAGAGAATCAAAAGTGCCTTCACTTTTCGCAGACGACTGATACATCACATTACAATATACAACGGTTAGGCTATAATTTAGACTCGTCCCGCAAAAATCAACTTCCGGGTTCATGTCGTTGAGCAAAGATAGATCAAGACTTTTAGCGATCAAAGGGATATGTGTTCGAATCCCGGCTTGATGAATTCGTCTTCCACAAATGGGCTACACGTATTAATGGGAAGTTAGCCAGTTTCCTGGTGAGAATGGTGTGTGTACTACTAGTGCGAGCGAGAAAGGAAGCACGTGGTTATGAGAACTGGCCCGTTGATATATTGGTCGCAAATTATGGATAACGTCGATTACCTGATTTAGACAACCAATGATTCGTAGATATTACCATGATTATATTGTCTGATACACTGGTACTGTTGCTACGACGTCTCTCGATAGGATTAAAACATGCTTCGGTAAGAAGATGGCCAACTGGAATTAACGTGCTCAAACTTAGCGGCGCCTTCGGATAATCGGAGCGTTTCCATGGTTACGCTTAAACGTTAAACAGACAATCAGTATCTACTCGGTGATTTCATTGAAGGTTCGACACTCAAAGATTAACAAAACGATATTTTCATATATCTTCAGCCCCCACCATCCGCAATATTTTTCGAAAGTCGTCCTCTACAGTGGCGGCAACGGTCGTTTGTAGCAATAAAAGGGGTTTGAACCATCACATGGACTTCAGTACATCTGAGACAGGCATTCGGATTTCAGCGTTTATGGCATCATTGTGGTTATTGCAAACAATACTCATTCAGGTGAGTCGGCTCATGGCTCATGGCGACATGTCTCACCTGAAATATGCACTGTTAGCCTTTTGTTATCAAAATGTTCCCAAAATCGTATTCCATACAAAAATGGAGTCACCCGATTTTGAGCATGCAAGGGCCAACTTTAGAACATTCGGCGCTGACAGAGTTAACATGTCAGTCAATGCAATGCAGTTCCAGACATCCCAGAGGGAAACTAAAATAGCGTGTTGTTGGAATCTTATGTGAAGGTAAACTTTGGTTACGAATTGTTTCAGTTTCACAGTTTAACAGAAAACGATTACAGTTCCGTGATGGAGTTCGGAATTGATTGATTGCGCTTGGAAAGATTCTGGCGATGTCTGGCGAAGTCACAAAATATATAATCAAAATACATGTAGACTGTGTTCTAAATCAAATCATGAAATCGCATTTTCGTCTTTAGTTTTGTATAAACTCGAACTGCCAAGTATTTTAAAATCAATGACTTATTAAACTCGATTGTTTGCCTCCAGTCTACTGCATTATATAATGCATAATTAATTGTTGTCCAAACGTTGGGCACATAAAGTAAACTGTAACATGAGTAAATGTATCTTATTCGTTGAATTATTAATTTTAAGATTGTATTTGAGATTTGTTTCAAATCATAATAAAACTATTATTTTTATAAGATCATTTCATGATTCAATCGTGTGTTGCACGATTGCATATGATTGCCTTCCTAGCTGGCTGCTATGAATGTTCTTTACATGTTGAATATTATATTGAAGTGTTAGAACCGGATATGTATCGTAAGCTGGGAATAACGACATTAACAAGACAAAGGCAACATATGTGTAAGTGAACGTTTGGTGTAGGTATTATTAGTCAGGCATATGATATCGGTCAATCTATTTACCATCCGACCAAAGTTCGCCCCTGTACTTTACGACTATTGGAACTGGCAACACCGACTAAAGGGTGACTTGACCGTATACGCATAAATATTCATGAGTACTTTGTTTGTCAAATGAAATAGCACGATGCAGTAAACGCCCGGTTATATGCAATCGGAAAACTACAATCCACGCGACGCTTTCCCGTTTATCACTATGGGTAATCTCGCCTGTTTTATACTAAACGATTTTGTAGGCGTCAATTCGATTGGATGTCGCAACGGTCAATCTGAGATGACATGTTTGAGGCTGGTCTTACGAGCAATGTTTATGTCTGGTTTTAATGAGATTGGTATGTCGGTATATTAATGTAGTGTCATTGCCACGATGGTGTAGTGGTAGAGCGTCCGCATTTTAGTGCGGGTTGTCGTGGTTCGAACCCCAGCCGGGTCATACCAAATACTTCATAAATGGTAGTAAACTAGTCATGACTGCCCTCCATGGTACTCAGGGTTGCGGCGTTCGCTTTACGACTGTCCGGCTTGTGTCAGGAAAAATGGACCAGTTGTATTGGTAACTTACCAAGTTAACGCTGTGATATAACTGAACAATTGTTGAATGCGGCGTAAACCACCACACAACTCAAACAATCAATTACCTGAGTTAACTGACAATCAATTACCTGAGTTAACTGACAATCAATTACCTGAGTTAACTGACAATCAATTACCTGAGTTAACTGACAATCGAAGTATGAATGTAATTATGATTTAAATAAACTTCTGTTCCCGGAACGCAAATTACACGTTATTAGTTGGCTTGCCGAGCCCCGGTAGCTCAGTCGGTAGCGACGCGGGCTGTCAATCCAGGGTTTGTGAGCTCGAATCCCGGCTCGGCCAACTTTCTTTCCGACGATTGACAAAAGTCATTGCGACACGCGTCATTCGTCTTCCACCAATGGGCTAAGTCTATGTGGAAAAGCAGCCAGTTGCTTTGAAAGATTGTTATGTGGAGTACTGGTGTGAGAAAACCAGGAAATGCATGAGTAGGTGAACTGGCCGCCGTGATAAAACTGAGAAATTGTTAAAAACGGCGTTAAACCCCAATCAATCAATCATCAATCAATCATCAATCAATTAGTTGGCGTGGTATAGAGGATCATCGTTTCTCAGTTACAAAAGTCATTAGGTATGTCTATAACGAAGACATATGTTGAATAGTCCGTCTTTAACTCAGTCTGGAAATGTTTTCAGCGAGGTTGTTAAAAGTGTATGAGTATACCCTGACAATTGCTTTCCAGAAACATTTAAATCTCAAGAGCGATTATCTGTAAAAACTAGAATGGAGTGCTCCGCGGAGCACGTATGTCACCTGCACCTGCTCATTGAAAGTGTGACGAAAAGGTATGACGAAAACGTGTGACGGACAGACAGACAGACAGACAGACGCCGGACAAAATAAAGTAATCCCTAAGTGCCTACCATGCTACGCAGGGTGACACAAAAAACAATCGTATGTAATTTGCGACAAGTGTATAATCAGATAATACAACACATTCTCGTAGTTTGATCTGGCTCTTCACTGTTCGCTTATGAATCATAGACGGGTTGAAAAAATGTTTATAACATTTGCATTAGGATCCTTAGCCTGAATGCACTTGAAGGTGTTTTTCCACATGTGTTATAATAACGCAGGGCCTTTTTTCCAAAAATTGGGAAAAGGCCTTAGCCTTTCATTTTGGGAAATTTTAGCGCGATTTTCGCCTAAATTGGGAAAAATTAGACATATAACATATGGCTATATAAATAGTCCTTTTTACAATAACTTAAAACTTTTGCTTTATATAATGCAATAAAACAATCTTATTACCTTAAACAAGACACATATATATGTTAATAGTGTAATCCAAAGGTTATTCCACTTCACTTCACTTAAAAAAAGATTAAAAGAATTGGAAGCCACCGAATATCGGCACCAGTTATATAGGGCAAAAAGGCCCTTTAACGGCAAGGTTGTTTTTCACAGAGCGACGCTAGATGCGTGGGACATTCGTCTTCAATGACAACTTAAAGTTTCGTCTCTACTTGTTATAAATATACGTCTGCAAGGTATGTATAAAAACACGAAATTAGATCGAAGATATTTTAAGCACCACATGTGCATTTGTTCCGATCACGGTATACATGTGAGTTGTCCTTACGGCAATGCGTCTCGTTATTCCTCCGTCACGGAATACCTATAACAATCCGTAAGCTACAAGTATATTTATTTTTGTCAGATTGTCCATCATTAAGACCAAGTTTTCGTTTTCTCCACTTTTTTGTCAAACGTCCCCTGCTTCAGATGTGTCTAAATGCGTCTTCATAATGAAAATAATTATAATTATGGAATATCATTACAGCACCAACAGCGAGCACTAGATTGTCGTAAAGCGATATTTAATTTTATCATTTACAAAAAAAGAAAAATCTACAGCGGACGATATAGAAAACATCCAGACAAAACAAAATGGGGCAAACATAGAATTATTGAAATAGATTTTTTAAACATTGTGGAAAAAGAAATTGCACATTATGAGCAGTTACTCCTTTACCAACTGTGTCTGCATGTTGTAAAGGATCAGTTACAGAGATAAACCAAGGGTCAGCAGCTCAACCCTTTCCCTCATATAAACGCTTTCTGACGCCTCTACAGCAGACGGCTTTTTGAAAACATAGTTACAAAAGAAGAAATTGCTCAAAACGAGCAATTTCTCCTTTTGCAACAATGTTTTCCACTTTTATGTTATCCATTCAATTACAGAGATATTCTATTTTTTGTCGAAATATGTTCAAAGTCGTCACTGCAAAATTATCGTATGAGGGAAAGGGTTAAAAGAGAGTGTATTGTTTTCTTCTGTTTGAAATCGTTGTTTGATAGAAATATATCCGTCTGATACAGCAGTGCGTTTCATCAAATAAGACATCAGACAGCCTTTGTGATAATATACTGATCCATGAATAGTTCTAAAGTCATTCCTGCTAGGTTACTCATTTACTTGTTGATAGTGTCTGTATAAAGGTACTACATGAAACGTAGTTCAAACCCAGTATGTCGAAGGATGACATTAGACTAGAACTTGGACACAAATACAGTTTGAGTACGTTCGCATCTAAAATTCTAAATATATTATAATTCTAATTGATAGTTCACTCCAAATTTCAATGAAATTCAAAGTCTGACTCAAATATGGTTCGTCCAGCCAGGCATTATGTTACATTGTGAATATACTAAGAGTTAGAAATAATATGTTACATTGTGAATATATAAAGAGTTAAAATGATATGTTACATTGTGAATAGACTTTGAGTTAAAATGATATGTTACATTGTGAATAGACTTTGAGTTAGAATGATATGTTACATTGTGAATGGACTTAGAGTTAGAATGATATGTTACAGTGTGAATAGATTAAGAGTTTGAATGATATGTTACATTGTAAATAGATTAAGAGTTAGAATAATATGTTACCTTGTAAATAGACTTAGAGTTAGAATGATATGTTACATTGTAAATAGATTAAGAGTTAGAATGATATGTTACATTGTAAATAGATTAAGAGTTAGAATAATATGTTACATTGTGTATAGACTTAGAATTAGAATGATATGTTACATTGTGAATGGACTTAGAGTTAGAATGATATGTTACATTGTGTATAGACTAAGAGTTAGAATGATATGTTACATTGTGTATAGACTAAGAGTTAGAATGATATGTTACATTGTGTATAGACTAAGAGTTAGAATGATATGTTACATTGTGTATAGACTAAGAGTTAGAATGATATGTTACATTGTAAATAGATTAAGAGTTAGAATAATATGTTACATTGTGTATAGACTAAGAGTTAGAATGATATGTTACATTGTGAATGGACTTAGAGTTAGAATGATATGTTACATTGTGTATAGACTAAGAGTTAGAATGATATGTTACATTGTGTATAGACTAAGAGTTAGAATGATATGTTACATTGTGTATAGACTAAGAGTTAGAATGATATGATACATTGTGTATATTCACTTTATTGAATCTGACGAGACCGCACTAAAGGTCGTCTCGAATTGACCCCATATATTTAAATATGTATGAACAGGTATTCGTTTTTCTGTCCAGGTAATTCTCACCATACAATTAAATGGTTTATTAAACTCATTATCCTTAAAAATGCTATAAGATGTTAATGTCACATGACAATATTGGTCGAACAAACTGTGTCACAAATATCAAGTAGTTTTTATATAGATACGGCTATGGGTACGTTTGGTTAAACCAAGATGTTGGTGACAAGAAAATGTTTATTTTTTCATTTAAACAGCGTCTTACGGATTGCATGACTCAAAACTGGTCTGTTGAATTATCAAGTTCCTCAAGATGTGATACTTACTGTTCTTTTAAATCCCTGTTAAACGTTGAAGAATATTTATGTATAGACATATCTTTTTACTTTAGGAAATCTTTTGCGCGTTTTCGATGCTCTAGTCACGAACTAAATATTGAACTTGAAAGACATTATGGTATAGAAAGAGCCGACAGAACTTGTTTGTGTTGTTTGTTAAATGGTAACCATCTTATTTTAGAAGACGAGTATCATGCATTTTTCATTTGCCCTAAATATTCTATTGTAAGGGAAAACTATTTATTGAATTGGTATTGTGGAAGAACTGAAACAGTTGATTGTATTAACTTAATGAGAATTAATAATTGTAAAACCTTAAAACTTTTAATGATATTTATTACAAAACTTATGAGGGAAATTGATAATTTGTAGGAACATTTATTTCATAAGACATGAATTTTGTGTTTTCTGTAATGTATTGTTTGTTTTGCATATAGCATATTTATACTTATCATATAGAAATTGACATAACCTATTTTTCACATGATGTATCATTATTTGTAACATTTGATTATGTATTTTGGGCCGGTGGCCTTTGATTACGTAAATAAATAAATTGAAATTGAATGGTTTGCAGAATTTAAATATGACCCGATAACCGCCAGACTTACTAATTTGGATGACAGCAACATGGTGATAAGGTAAGTACGTTAATGCCATACAAGAAATCAGTGTCAAACTAGATCAATTTCTTTTTCAGAAAGTGTAATAAATGAAAAGTGTACGGGCTCGTTTCAAACTCTTATACCGCGGTTTGGTATTTTACGGAGTCCCCACTTCCCAAGGAACCCATTTGGACTACAGATTGGTTGTTACTGGGCGATCTACTTGGCCCAATCGTCGCATGAAATGGTCAACGTTACAGTACACCTGTCGTACTCAAAAGAAGGGAAGGATGAATGCAATTCAAAGTTTCTAACGGTGGGTTGGTTGTGTGGGAACTCAATTATTTATTTTGTATCATTTGTGAAACATGTTTTAACCCTTTCCCTCATATAGACGCTTTCTTACGCCTCTGCAGCAGACAGCTTTTTGAAAACATAGTGACAAAAGAAGAAATTGCTCTAAACGAGCAATTTCTCCTTTTGCCACAATGTTTTCCTCTTTTAGCCATAGGTTATCCATCCAATTATAGAGATTTTCTATTTTTTGACAAAATATGTTCAAAGTCGTCTGCTGCAGAAATGTTGTATGAGGGGAAAGGTTTAACTTTTAAACAATAACTGCTGAAATTCAGTTCGTGCAGCCGGTGCTAGCAGTGTAAAGCAAGGCCATTCAGCGCACCGAGCTCTTTACCTTTAGCTGCTCACCCTTACACATATAACTTTATAAACCTAAAGTTGGCATTACTCCTACAAATGCAAATATTGGCAAGTCCATTTTGAAATGTAAGCATTGAAGAGGTTCGTACTCGAAAGTTGTTTCCTGAAAACTAAAATAGATCTTGCGACCAAACCATATTGACTCTGGTACATTATTATATATGAAGGTTCAACTCTGCGGAATGCTATAGCTAGACAATATTAATCTGATTTAGACTTATGTGGGTCATTATCAAAATTTATATACATTCTGGTTTAAGATTTTCTGTAAAATAAAGATTGATGAATATCATTTGTTTCTGCCGGAGAACTTTCATTAACATTATAACTTTGCTATATATGAATATGCAATCAAAAAATTGTCCTGTTTGAGAGTTTGACACTTTTTTAGAATTTTCGCACACACTTTGTTGTCTGTGGTGTTACTATCATATAACCACACACTGATCAAATACAAACATATTTTTAATACTTCCAAGTCACTGGATATCATTATATGAATAAGATAATCATAACTAGACAAACAATTAACTTCATTGGTTAATCAGATTAGAGGTTTTAAGGTAGCTAAGGGGTCGAAATTAATATGGGTCAGTTTGTGATATCTTACAACATTGACAGAGTAGTTAAAATAAATGAAGGAAAGAGGTAAAGATAGCCTTTGAAAAAAAGAGATAAATCTCTATGATCATGTCCTACTTGCAGTCAAATTAATAATTGTTAGTAAATTTTGTGCACCAATTTATATGCTGTAACACCACAGACAAATTGTAACACCAAGGACAGAAATGTAACACAATGGACACCAGTATGTTTAATATTTTACTTTTTCAAGATTAAACATAGAACCAAAGAAAAAGACCAACCATCAAATTGTCTCCTGACAATAACAAAACTATGAACGCAAAAAAGAAGGATTTAACGTTTGCCTTTTAAATTGTCTGTGGTGTTACCTTTTTTGTCTGTGGTGTTACTATATAAATGAAAAGGACAGAAGAAAGGAGTCGACTGGTTTTTGTTTATGTTTGGTGAACAATTAATATTAAACATAGCTGGAAATCAGCAATATTCAGGATTTAATTCAAGCAATTTTCATTTATTTTTACAAAAAAAGTGTATTTGTCTTTGGTGTTATGGTAAAATGTCTGTGGTGTTGCTTTTTGAAACAAATATAGCCTGCATAAATAGTGTGACATTATTTTGTCTTTATTTATGTGAACTATACTGACATTCCAATGTGTGATATATGTCAATAATGTCTTCTAGACAACAAATGTTAAGAATAAAGAAAATATCAGAAACAAAGGGCATATTTTTCTGTGGTGTTACTTTTCTGAAGGTAACACCACAGAAAGTAACACCACAGACAAACCAGTGCATAAATGTTCGATTAAAAAATAATAAAGGATCCCCGTCTAATTTTTAAATATACTTCCTGTTAAACACAAGAGTTGAAATATTATGAATTAACAAAACTCTTGCCAGCTTCTAGTATTAAGAACTAGTCACATGAACACCACAGACAATTATTTTTTATACTACTCTAATCCCTCTTACTTTTTTTTTTTTTTTTTGCCAATTCTTGGCATGTTTTTCTAATTTCATCTGCTCATCGCATGAACAGGATATGGAGTCCTGGGAGAAACTATTATCATTAAAATAGGGCAAGAAAGACAACTCTTATTCATCATAGTCATATATGGTTACACCACAGACATGAAAACTCGGGACAGGTCTTGAATCCAATTTTAGGATAAATCGCCACAGATTTTGAGGATTTTCTTTTGAAAATTTAATAATTAATAGGGCAAAGAAAACTTGGATTGAGTCAAAATATCAATATCACCATTTTTAAGGGAATACCAAAAAAGGAAAATTAAATTTAAGAAAAATAACAGTGAAAAATGTGAAAAACTTGTCCTTTATGGAGGTATAAATCAGTTATGTCAATTAGATATGCACAGTTATCTATAAGGTTGCAGAAAATACATTGTATATTATGCAAAAACATCTTGTTTGCAATGAATTTTATTGGCAAAGAGATTTTATACCAAAATAACAGAGAAGTGCATGTTTTTTGATAATGACCCATGTACAATGATTAGTGTTTTTACGTTATGGCGAAATGTTCATCAACCGTATGTTCACATGTTGTGTTAGGCACGTCCTAGAAATTCATGCAAGTTATACTACTACTCGTTTCTGTCAGGATCAGATCAATATGTTTCAAGTTTCATGTTTATTCAAATTTCACCAGAAGATCATAGACTCTTGTGGTTAGTATAGCATACAGCAGCGAAACATAAATAGACGTCGCGCAACCCGGAATAACGCGAAATGTACCTACCAATAAGACAAAGTTAGTCCTTGAAAATTCCGTTTTAGAAATGATTGTAAAGTTTTATATATCAAATTATGCTTTCAAATCGTAGATAAATATAGTATTAATTAGTTAATCAATTATTTAACATTATTAAAAATACAGCGTAATACCCAATACAACACATGATAAAAACGTTGTGTAAGATTTAACAGTAGGAAGCACATTTTTGTTTATATGCACACGTTTGATTTATAAACTTCGCGTGATTTTGCTCGAGGAAAAAACATTGCACGAATTTCCGGAGATACGGTGATTCAACATCCTTACCGAAAATAGAAATAAGCTTAACGGTTGTTTTTGGCAAATTAAGTAAAATATTTCTAAAAACCCCCATGTATGATTTGAAAAAAAAAGACGTCTGAAAATAAACATCTCAGATATCGCATGTATATTTTTAATATAAATTCTACTCCAACAATAAAACAATAAAACATTGGTATATACATGTGCTTGTATGTACAGTTTCATTTTAAGAATTCATTTATGAACCCTGCGAATATAAAGTGCCGTTTGCTCCAATTTCAAGTTCTTAGAGTACAAAGTGTGTCTATTCTTTTCAAAAACAGGTCATAAATTTGTTTCTCCTTAGGATTGCAGTATGCACCAACGATATATAAACGGAAATTGGTAAAAGCATTTACTGCACTTTATGGGTACATTTGCATTACCCGTCTATCCGTCAGGGGGGTCATAAATCTCGGGAATGTATGAGCCTTGAACCGCGAAACACTTAGCTTAATTATTAAACGAGCGTAAAACATGCCTGTGCATCCATGTTTATGATATAAATGGATACTGCTCTACTCTCTTGAAACCTTCTATGGATTTTTGGCGAATAGTGCATAACCAGATCAACACGTGTTAATTATTCGCAGAACGTCGGTCATATTTCCCTTATACGAATATGCTTCACCGTTAACTGCCGAGCCTGGATAGCTCATTCGGTAGCGATTGATAGTGATTGATTGATTGGGGTTTAACGCCGTTTTTTACAATTTGTCAGTTATATCACGGCGGCCAGTTCACCTACTCATGCATTTCCTGGTTTTCTCACACCAGTACTCCACACAACAATCTTCCCAAGCAACTGGCTGCTTTTCCACATAGACTTAGCCCATTGGTGGAAGACGAATGACGCATGTCGCATTGACTTCTGTCAATCGTCGGAAAGAAAGTTGGCCGAGCCGGGATTCGAACTCACAACCCCTGGATTGACAGCCCGCGTCGCTACCGACTGAGCTACCGGGGCTCGGTAGTGACGTCGAGTGTCAATGAACGTGAGTTCGAACCGAAGCTCGGCCAACGTTCTTGCTGTAGTTCTGAAAAAAAGTCAATAGGACAAACGTCATTCGTCCTTCTGTGGCCTAACAGTCTATGTGGAATCTCTCCCAGTTGCCCAGACTGTTGTGTGAGGTACTGGCGTGGGAAAGCCAGGAAACATACGGGTAGGTGAGTTCATATTTTCCGAGCACTCTGGCTGATTGCGAAGATACATGTAAGAAGCCTACTCTTTAACCCCTTCCCTCATACGACAATTCTGCAGCAGACGACTTTGAACGTAATTTGTCAAGCGATAGAAAATCTCCGAAATTGAATGGATAACCTATGACAAAAAGTGGAAAACATAGTGGCAAAAGGAGAAATTGCACGTTTTGTGCAATTTCTTCTTTTGTCACTTTGTTTTCAAAAAGCCGTCTGCTGCAGAGGCGTCAGAAAGCATCTATATGAGGGAAAGGGTTAAATCGATGCAACTACGTCTGCTTTAGAGAAAAGCAACCCATTATTTTTACAATGTCATTAATGGTGCTATGTAATAATGATATTAAGCTAACAATACTGATCGCTTGCATTTTTACAATATGGATTTGTAACTTCTGAAAACATCTGAAGGCATAACTAGAACAAAGAGAGCTATGTAAATGGGGAAAAGGGCAGCAAAAGGTTTCTTCTATTTGAAACATGTTAGCACATTGCCTTTGAAGCCTTATTATAGACACTAATCTATCTTCGACAAGTGTGTAACGTATTTCCAGCAGACAATACTCTTTTAAGACATGTTTGAACATAGAGAAATGCACATTTCGAGGTAAGCTTGGTCGAATGGTACGTGCATAGGGTGGATACAGAGGCGTCATAGGGTGACCGACCTGTGTAGAACCATTTGACACTCACAATTACTAGGCTTGTGCTGGTTAGTCACCAACCATTTTTCTGACGTCAGATATATACCTATTTGGCTGATTTTATCAACACAGTTATTGTCATTTCCAGGTACAGTATAATTCCTGTGAGAAGGGTTTACAGCAAATGGACATTTTTTGTGAGGAGGGAAAGGTGAACACGGTCATTCACTCCTGTGGTACCGTGTACGTGATGCATCAACCATTCCTCGCCGGTCAGGACAAGGGCAACCGGTTCCTGGTGTCATACGCAGGTACTATTAGTGCATGAGAGCGATGCTTTTCGAGAAAATCAACTTGAGCGTGAATATTACACCAGAGGATTAAAGATCTGCCTGTGCTTCTATGCTAAATGATCCAGAAATATACAATACAATACCATACACTATATTTTATTCCATTCAGGCACATTTGCCTATATTAAATAACAAGCAAGTATGTACCATTAACAAAACGTTATCACTTTACGAGAAGCACAACAAGTAATGTATATTAACAAATTGTTCAGATAATATATACAATGACTATAACAATTGAGATTAAAATCCAAAATTTTCATCGATCAGATATTCATGTATACACAATATATTACACATGATAGTGTATATCAATATCAAATCATATGACTGTTTGTAGTCTGATATAGGTTAACACCATACATCCATATCCCACAATTTATACTGCTTCACAGAAACATATTTAAACATTCTATGACTTATAGCCGAATGTTGTACCTACATAGTAGACTGCCCGGATACTCTGGCTGATCTGGATGATTTCTGGTTTCAAATTCCTAGCGGCCATATATTCGCAGAGCGTCACTCAAATATATATGAGCCGTTCCACGAGAAAACCAACATTGTGGACTATGCGTAAAGTATCGATCCGGACCGTCCTAAGCAAACCGCGCAGCCTAACCCGGACAGACACTTTTCGCCTCCTGTGAATTTTCTGTTTCCGGATTCGTTACTCTTTACCGCTTTCTCCATGAGACGGAATGAGTCGGCCCGGATAAGACTGCGCGGACTGCGAAGATTGATCTTGGTCGATACGTTACGCAGAGTCCATAAAGTTGGTTTTCTCGTGGAACGGCTCTAATTATATAAAACAAATGAAGAGTTGATTACTGGACAGTGTGAAAAATAATGAAATGAAATTAGAAAGAACAACTGTGCATCTCAGGCTTTTGCTTAACTTGCTTACAATGTATGTGTGTGTTTATTTGTATGGTGTTATGCATACATGTTAACAGTAGTTCAGTTATATCAGGACATGTCTTGGATAAAATACCAGTACTACCAGTATTTATTATCCTGATAGCTAAATAAATGTAGAATTGAACCACATCCTTCTAGTTAACATATGATTATACAATCTCGTTTCTACAAGCGTATGGTTGACAGCATCCTCGGTACCCAGGCTATTCATAAAATATATATCATATACATTATGAATAGCCTTGGTACCGAGTATGGGTTGACAGGATAAATGTACCTTTTACCACAATGTTTTCAACTGTATTTGGACATCATACTTAAAGTCTACCAGATGTAACAAAAATTTCAAAGCAGACGACTTTAGTCATTCATGGCAGGTCAACGGTTAAAGGAGCCTTCCTCCGTTCTTCGTTTATAACTCATTTGGTTTTTTAACAGTTGAAAGATTCGGGTCAAGGATAGAAGCCTACGAGAATTATGCTCATAAATGTGAAAAGCGCTTCCAGACAACGCCGAGCACCATGGCGCCATTAACACATCATATTGGCTTGACGACGGATTACAATAAATCGGAGACCATTAAGTCCAAAATTACCGAGGAACCTGTATTAAACGATAGCAGTATACCGCAACCAGAAGGTAATTATATGAACCGGGTTCCAAGAATTTTAGAACTACCATAGAACCTCTGCTATTTGTGTAGATATATATACATCAACCTGTGTACCCAGGCAGTACAATATTGCTATAACTATTCGTCACTTAGTCCTAGACACCCATGAAAAACGATATTGCTTGTCGCACCCACGCAGTACAATAGTGTTATAACTGTTCGTCAGTTAGTCCTAGACACCCACGAAAAACGATATTGCTATAACTGTTCGTCAATTAGTCCTAGACACCCACGACAAACGATATTGCTATAATTGTTCGTCAATTAGTCCTAGACATCCACGAAGAACAATATTGCTATAAGTGTTTGTCAATTAGTCCTAGACACCCACGCAGTACAATATTGCTATAACTGTTCGTCAGTTAGTCCTAGACACGCACGCAGTACAATATTGCTATAACTGTTCGTCAGTTAGTCCTAGACACCCACGCAGTACAATATTGCTATAACTGTTCATCAATTAATCCTAGACATCCACGAAGAACGATATTGCTATAACTGTTCGTCAATTAGTCCTAGACGCCCCCGAAGTACACTATTGCTATAACTGTTCGTCAGTTAGTCCTAGACACCCACGCAGTACAATATTGCTATAACTGTTCGTCAGTTAGTCCTAGACATCCACGCAGTACAATATTGCTATAACTGTTCGTCAGTTAGTCCTAGACATCCATGAAGAACGATATTGCTATAACTGTTCGTCAGTTAGTCCTAGACACGCACGCAGTACAATATTGCTATAACTGTTCGTCAGTTAGTCCTAGACACCCACGCAGTACAATATTGCTATAACTGTTCGTCAGTTAGTCCTAGACACCCACGCAGTACAATATTGCTATAACTGTTCGTCAGTTAGTCCTAGACATCCACGCAATACAATATTGCTATAACTGTTCGTCAGTTAGTCCTAGACATCCACGCAGTACAATATTGCTATAACTGTTCGTCAGTTAGTCCTAGACATCCATGAAGAACGATATTGCTATAACTGTTCGTCAATTAGTCCTAGACGCCCCCGAAGTACACTATTGCTATAACTGTTCGTCAATTAGTCCTAGATACCCACGAAAAACGATATTGCTTGTCGCACCCACGCAGTAAAATATTGCTATAACTGTTCGTCAATTAGTCCTAGACATCCACGAAGAACGATATTGCTATAACTGTTTGTCAATTAGTCCTAGACACGCACGCAGTACAATATTGCTATAACTGTTCGTCAATTAGTCCTAGACGCCCCCGAAGTACAATATTGCTATAACTGTTCGTCAAGACACGCAAGAAGAACGATATTGCTTGTCGCATCCACGCAGTATAATATTTCTTGTCGCATCCACGCAGTACAATATTGCTATACCTCTTCGTCATTGAGTCCTAGACACCCACGTTGTACAATATTGCTATAACTGTTCGTCAGTTAGTCCTAGACATCCACGCAGTACAATATTGCTATAACTGTTCGTCAGTTAGTCCTAGACATCCACGCAGTACAATATTGCTATAACTGTTCGTCAGTTAGTCCTAGACATCCACGCAGTACAATATTGCTATAACTGTTCGTCATTTAGTCCTAGACACCCACGCAGTACAATATTGCTATAACTGTTCGTCAGTTAGTCCTAGACATCCACGCAGTACAATATTGCTATAACTGTTCGTCAATTAGTCCTAGACACCCACGCAGTACAATATTGCTATAACTGTTCATCAATTAGTCCTAGACATCCACGAAGAACGATATTGCTATAACTGTTCGTCAGTTAGTCCTAGACACGCACGCAGTACAATATTGCTATAACTGTTCGTCAGTTAGTCCTAGACACCCACGAAGAACGATATTGCTATAACTGTTCGTCAGTTAGTCCTAGACACGCACGCAGTACAATATTGCTATAACTGTTCGTCAGTTAGTCCTAGACACGCACGCAGTACAATATTGCTATAACTGTTCGTCAATTAGTCCTAGACACGCACGCAGTACAATATTGCTATAACTGTTCGTCAGTTAGTCCTAGACACGCACGCAGTACAATATTGCTATAACTGTTCGTCAGTTAGTCCTAGACATCCACGCAGTACAATATTGCTATAACTGTTCGTCAGTTAGTCCTAGACATCCACGAAGAACGGTATTGCTATAACTGTTCGTCAGTTAGTCCTAGACACGCACGCAGTACAATATTGCTATAACTGTTCGTCAGTTAGTCCTAGACACGCACGCAGTACAATATTGCTATAACTGTTCGTCAGTTAGTCCTAGACACCCACGCAGTACAATATTGCTATAACTGTTCGTCATTTAGTCCTAGACACCCACGCAGTACAATATTGCTATAACTGTTCGTCAGTTAGTCCTAGACACGCACGCAGTACAATATTGCTATAACTGTTCGTCAGTTAGTCCTAGACACTGACGCAGTACAATATTGCTATAACTGTTCGTCAGTTAGTCCTAGACATCCACGAAGAACGATATTGCTATAACTGTTCGTCAGTTAGTCCTAGACACCCACGCAGTACAATATTGCTATAACTGTTCGTCAGTTAGTCCTAGACACGCACGCAGTACAATATTGCTATAACTGTTCGTCAGTTAGTCCTAGACACGCACGCAGTACAATATTGCTATAACTGTTCATCAATTAGTCCTAGACGCCCACGCAGTACCATATTGCTATTAATTTGTTGTCAATTAGTCACGGGAATAATGGAGAATTCTCTCACCCGCAATGTACATTTAAATGAGACAGCATGACCGTGCGGGGAAATATTTAACTATACATGGCACACCAGACCTAAACGTGATTTACTTTTAAAACAGCTTAGTTATATGTTACTGTATCTCATACCGCTTGGACAAATGCCAATATGTATTCAACTTTTTCTATATTCTGTTTTAGTAAGTATTTGCCTTTTAATGAATAATATGAATATTATATGAACTTCCACATTTGAAGGTAAGGAATACTCATATTATACTGGTACAATGTTTTATGTTAGATTTTAGCGACTTGAGCGTGTGAAGTTTACACACGGCGTGTTTTACATATGAACTGTATATGCAAAGTTTATCCAAGCCTTAATTGTATACTAGTACATGCTAAGAATATAGCATCTGATAAAATCTTTTTGTATAATTAATAATTCCACGCATGCGTACTATCAAATAATGCGGGAAAAACGCGATACAATAAGACTCGCTTTGTGTAGCATATGTACCATGTATACAATGTTATGTTGATCTTCATTACACTTACCTTGTATCCGTAGGAATACGAAAGAAGATGCTAGTCTAATGTCTGGTTAGACAATTAAATGATAGAGAAACAGATGTTATCACATCTGGACTACCAGACAATTAGATCAGATAAGACCAATTAGAGTGCATAACTTTCAAAACATTATCTTCGTTTAATCAAATCATTTTAAATGCAAAGTCGTATTGTCCTGGAAATAATAGAAAAATGCCTGTAGAACAAAAGGGACTTTTTTTTAAGGACCTGTAAAACAAAACAGATCAGAATAGGCGTTCATTCCGTAAACAATTCCCCCGGTCAAAGCATGCCCAATTGTTTCCTTTCATTGTGTTAGCTCGACTATTTGAAGGATTTGGAGGATGAGTCTTTTCAACCCAGATTCAACAGTTCTTGAACCCATTCCCTTATACTACAAAATTGCACCAGGCGACTTTGAAAACATTGCGGCAAAATGTGGAAAGCTCTATAAATATACCCGTGATTATTGATTAGAGTTAATGAGAAACATTTTGGCAAAAGGATTTTGAAATTGAGCAATTTTTTCTTTTGGCAAAGTCGTTTCAACAGTTATCTCGAGGGCTTGGCGTGAAACAGTTGTAACTAAAAACCTATTTTGAAAACCCTGGTTTAGGGGCAATTTTGAGCCCTTTATAAACAATGCAAATTTAGGTGCCATTGCTCAGAACGAGCAATGGCACCTAAATTTGCATTGTTTACCAAGAAGAATGATTTAACGCTTATAAAGACTTTATGGCGAGGTGATTAACCTTGGTAAAAAAATACCAATTTTAGTTACAACCGTTTCACGCCAAGCCCTCGATCTGCTGTCAATGCCTCAAGCTACGTCTGCAAGAGGGACCGTGTTAATTAGAGTCGATTCACGGATAGCAGAATAAGGGTTACAAATTATACATCCTGCAAAGGGTCTGTTTTTCTGTAGCGTGGTCTAAATGCATTTAAGATTATCTTTGTGAGACAATTAAATAACGACGTCATTTATTATGACCCGCGGGAATGGGGGAAAAAACCAGCAGTCGGTCGAGTCAGACAAATCTCATTGTTACATCACTTACTTCTGGAGGCATTTTTATTGTTTAACCTAATTATATATTGTTTCTACAGTTGTTACTGTCATACAAAATACTTTTTTGACGTAATAAGAAATGGAATAGTTCGGACAACGTCACGCGAAAACCGGCCTTCGGGTCTTTACGATGTGACGTCAGACGCTGTGTGCATCGTTCGAAATGTCGTTTGTTCACCCATTAATCCTTTCAAACAAACGACAGATGTGAAGCAGAGGAATTTGAAAGCATGTTGACAAAAATGGGGACATTTTCTAAAACAAAAAGTTATTGAATAATTATTGAATAATGCGAGTCTCAAACATTGTGGCAAAAGTCGGCGGTGTATATGCATCTGTAGATGAGAACGGGTGTAATGCACAAGGAATCCACTCAGTGTAATTCACTTGGTCGTGAAAAGGGTACCAAAAAGACCACCCCCCATTGTTCTCCCTTTTATCTTCACTTAATAGTTTTTATACGACCGTTTCTTAAAAACATGTCCCTCCGTCCCTCCGTCCGTCCGTTCTGGTTTTCTGCACTTTTTTCTTACATACTTTGAGCTATTGAGCTATTTTGTATACGGCTTTATAGTGATGTGTCACAGATCAAGTTCATATTTTCTGGGATTTCGTCAATTTCTAAATGAGTTACATGTATGCCCCTTTTTGGACTTAGAATATTTTTTTCCGCACTTTGTTTCTACATGCTTTGATGTATTGAGCTGAAATTATGTATATGGCTTTGTAATCAAGTGTCACAGATCAAGTTCACATTTCCTCGAATTTCGTCAATTTTTGAATGAGTTATGCTCCTTTTTGGACTTAGAATATTGGTTTTCCGCACTTTTTTCCTACATACTTTGAGCTTTGTAATCATGTGTCACAGATCAAGTTCACATTTCCTCGGATTTCCTGACGGGCGTATTATGTACCGTTTGCGGTACTCTTGTTAACATTGCTCTGCTCGAATGAACACTTAAAATACAGATGTTTCAAAAGTCGTATATTTCACGGGATTTTGATGATGATGTTATTTACTTTTAAACTTATTTGATCGCTAATATTCATGTAAAAATTACAAAGAAACAAATGTACAAAATGATCAAAATGTATTGGCAAAGGGGGTTTGGGATGATGCTGTAATCGGTGTAGACGCAGAAACGTTTATGAGTCGGACTGACATCAGTTGATAATCGCTGATCAGATTAGACCCTGGATCTAATTAGTCAAACTCGATTGTTACACTTAATTCTAGACGTATGTCTGCCTTAACTGAGTTAAGTCTATGTAATTGCCGTCTTGAAGGATGTACGTAAAATGAGCACCATTGCAGGGAAACCGATCTTCTAATGTTGATTAACGCTTATTCCGCTTACACAACATTTTTCGTATTAAGTTAACCATTTCCCAACATACAGACGATCCAGATGCCTCTGTAGCAGAATACTTCTGAAAACATTGTTGCAAACGAGAAAATGATCATCATGAGCAATTTCTCGTTTTGCATCAAGGTTTTTAACTTTGTTCGATAATTGTTTTTCCAAATGTATTACAACTTGTTTTTAAAGTATTGTCTGCTGCAATAGAGGAAATTGCTTATCATGATTTTAGTTGTTAAGTTATCATATCCTATACTAATAGTGTACTGCAGTACGTATATATGTGGTTAATTCCATCGTGTCCTATACTAATAGTGTACTGCAGTACGTATATATGTGGTTAACTCAATCATGTCCTATACTAATAGTGTACTGTAGTACGTATATATGTGGTTAATTCCATCGTGTCCTATACTAATAGTGTACTGCAGTACGTATATATGTGGTTAACTCAATCATGTCCTATACTAATAGTGTATTGCAGTACGTATATATGTGGTTAACTCCATCATGTCCTATACTAATAGTGTACTGCAGTACGTATTCGTTTTGTTAACTCCATCATGTCCTATACTAATAGTGTACTGCAGTACGTATTCATTTTGTTAACTCCATCATGTCCTTATACTAATAGTGTACTGCAGTACGTATTTATTTTGTTAACCCCATCATGTCCTATACTAATAGTGTACTGCAGTACGTATTTATTTTGTTAACTCCATCATGTCCTATACTAATAGTGTACTGCAGTACGTATATGTGTGGTTAACTCCATCATGTCCTATACTAATAGTGTACTGCAGTACGTATTCGTTTTGTTAACTCCATAATGTCTTATACTAACAGTGTACTGCAGTACGTATTCATTTTGTTAACTCCATCATGTCCTTATACTAATAGTGTACTGCAGTACGTATTTATTTTGTTAACTTTATCATGTCCTATACTAATAGTGTACTGCAGTTCGTATTTATTTTGTTAACTCCATCATGTCCTATACTAATAGTGTACTGCAGTACGTATATGTGTGGTTAACTCCATCATGTCCTATACTAATAGTGTACTGCAGTACGTGTACGTTTTTTTAACTCCATCATGTCCTATACTAACAGTGTACTGCAGTACGTATATATGTTGATAACTCCATCATGTCCTATACTAATAGTGTACTGCAGTACGTATATATGTTGATAACTCCATCATGTCCCATACTAATAGTGTACTGCAGTACGTATATATGTTGATAACTCCATCATGTCCTATACTAATAGAATACTGCAGTACGTATATATGTTGATAACTCCATCATGTCCTATACGAATAGTGTACTGCAGTACGTATATTTGTGGTTAACTCCATCCTGTCCTATACTAATAGTGTACTGCAGTACGTATATGTGTGGTTAACTCCATCATGTCCTATACTAATAGTGTACTGCAGTACGTATATGTGTGTTTAACTCTATCATGTCCTATACTAATAGTGTACTGCAGTACGTATATGTGTGGTTAACTCCATCATGTCCTATACTAATAGTGTACTGCAGTACGTATATGTGTGGTTAACTCCATCATGTCCTTATACTAATAGTGTACTGCAGTACGTATTCGTTTTGTTAACTCCATCATGTCTTATACTAACAGTGTACTGCAGTACGTATTCATTTTGTTAACTCCATCATGTCCTTATACTAATAGTGTACTGCAATACGTATTCATGTTGTTAACTCCATCATGACCTATTCTAATAGTGTACTGCAGTACGTATTCATGTTGTTAACTCCGTTTACATGATATGCCATTGATGTTCAAAATTGAAAGTATATTTAAAAACATGATGGAAATAGTACGGGAAGAGGAGAAATTGCTATTTCTAAACGATTCCTACGTTTAACACAGGGTTTGACATGACATTTAACCACAAAGTAAACAACGTAGACAAAGTAAAGTAGCATGGAAGACCAAGATCAATTGCTAAGTGATACAAAGTGTCTTCGTTTTGCTGTCCGCAAATGTCACAATTTCTCTGTTACACGACTAACAAAACATTAAAAAGGTCTACGTGACATCAGACTAAATGTCACGTAGATGTAACCATGATTGTACAACGCTAGAGTGACACCTGTTTTGATATTTACCATTTCCTCTGTAAAACCGATTTTAGACGGATCCCCATCAAACGACTTCTTAAAAGAAAATTGAGAATAAGTCAAATCGGTTTAAATCAGCTATTTCTCCGTTATCCATCGATATTATAGAGGCAGACGACACAGTAATCTTATAGCTTGTAAACGGTTCAGCAATTCGGATGTCTAGCTAGTTTCTATTACTTTCACTTACAAATCTATTTATTTTACATTGTTTTCGAAATTAGCTTTCAACTTTAATTTATCATATCGGATGTATCTATGAGTCAGTCCAGGGGAAAATATACAAGTTGACTTGTGTGAACAATTGATATCCAGATCAGTCTGTACATCCGCACAGTCTGATCAAGATATACACTGTTCACATAGCACAGTTATAAGCTCCTGTCAACATTTGTAGATTCATATCAGACGGATTTATAAAATGTACCGGGTGATTTGATCTGTTCAGAAATACTAACTTGTTCATTTTCCAACGCACGTGTGAATGTACGCTACGCCCGGCGATAAGGATGTCTTGTTGCGTCGACCGTTTTGGTATCACCTGATCACGGGGTTCGGTACTTAAAGCAGTTTAAAGGGGCGACACGTCCATCTTTATTCATCAGAAGTTACGCCTGTAGCTCTTCAATATGTTGACGCTAAGTGAATAACCCGGTTGGTTTGTACCATTGCATAGCATCGTCTGATGTTTTTACTCTGAACAGTTGAATAATACCACATTTCTTCCGTAATTTATTCGGTTAATGCGATTCATTGCTTTTTCTACTATTTCGACTAAATCTTTTGGTTTTTAAAACGCAAACTTATTGGCTATTTATTTATTATTGGATTCGGTACAAAATCATTTCATCCCAGATGCCCGATGATGTGTCATTCGAATAAATGTAGCTTTTTGCAATTTCATTTTGTTATATGATCAACTTCAGGAAAGGATGTCTTATTTATCTATGTTGCTGTTGATGTTTTTATTTGCATAGTAGTAGTACATGTAGTAGTAATACTATTAGTAGTAGTAGAAGTAGTTTTAGTTGTAGTAGTTGTAGTAGTTGTAATAGTAGTAGAAGTAGTTGTAGTTGTAGTATTTGTAGTAGTTGTAGTAGTATTAGTATATTAGCTATGTCATATGCAGCTAAATCACTCAAAAGACATTGAATCTTTTATACTATATTGGCCCTGGTTCTGACCAACACCTTGTAGTAGTAGTAGTAGTAATAGTAGTAGTAGTAGTGGTATTAGTAGTTCCAATATAAGTAGTAGTAGTAGTAGTAGTAGTAGTAGTAGTAGTAGTAGAAGTAGAAGTAGTAGAATTTATAGTAGTAGTAATAGTTGTAGAAGTAGTAGTAGTAGTATTAGTAGTAGTAGTAGTAGTAGTAGTAGTAGTAGTAGTAGTAGTAGTAGTAGTAGTAGTAGTAGTAGTAGTAGTAGTAGTAGTAGTAGTAGTAGTAGTAGTAGTAGTAGAAGTAGTAGTAGTTGTAGTAGTAGTAGTAGTAGTAGTAGTAGTAGTAGTAGTAGTAGTAGTAGTAGTAGTAGTAGTAGTAGAAGTAGTAGTAGTAGTAGTAGTAGAAGTAGTAGTAGTAGTAGTAGTAGAAGTAATAATAGTAGAAGTTATAGTAGTAGTAATAGTTGTAGTAGACGTAGTTGTAGTATATTAGCTATGTAATATGCAGTTAAATCACTCAAAATACATTGAATCTTTTATACAATTGGCCCATAATCTGACCAACACCTAGGACTTTCTTCCTAAAGTCATCATCATAAACTCTTAATCTGAATAACCTCTTCACTAAACAATAATTATTTGCCTTGTTTCAGTTGCACCCACGAAGACTAAGGAAGATGATTCCCCACCACCGGGTGACCCCTGGAAGCTCGTTACGCTTTTACGTAAGCGGTTACCTTCAATTAATACATTAAAAAACATTATTTAAATAGCTCACTTAACCTGTCTTAATATTTGAATATACATGCATACATGTCTGTGAGTACACGTGCTTAACGTTTTCTTACATGAAGTCGTTTTTTTTTTCACCTCTGCAGCAGACGAATTTTGCAAAATTATGACAAAAGGGGAATAATACTAAGAATGAGAAATTTCTATTTTGTCACAATTTGCTCAACCGTATTTCATGCAATAATTTCATTTATAGAGAAATTTCCGAATTTATCTCTAGATGTTTTCCAAGTCGTCTGTCACAGATGTGTTGTATGTTGGTAAAGGTTATTCCGATGTATTGATCATTGATCATATCCAGACTGTATTGAGTTATTGTTCAGAGTTGCCTTTCCCACTGCGAGTTCCTTTATTCTTAACCCCAATCGCTAAATTCCACTGCATGTGACGTAATAACATATACGTGAATTGACAAGCATACGAACAATGGAGATAGAGACTAATCTGCACGTTCTCGTAGTCTAATGTTGGGCTTCATCTTGGGCAACGACGCATGTGTCACTTTATAGCAAAGACTGCAGCGAACATTTAAAAAGATCTTCTATCTGAATTTGAACTCCAAACACTAAATAATCCATACTCATGTATGTCTACCTGGTATAATAAGAGCTAAAATGAGCCGTCTCACGCGAAAACCCAACATTATGGACTTTGCGTAATTAATTGACCCAGATAAGCCTGCGCAGGCTAATCCGGACCGACACATTCCTTTTCAGGGGAATAGAGGTATAGAGTTATGATTCCTGAAATAGAAAATCAACAGGAGGAGAAATATTTCTGTCCGGGTAAGACTGCGTGGCATGCTTAGGCTGATCCGGATCGATACTTTACGCAGAGTCGAAACTGTTGGTTTTCTCATGGGACGGCTCACATGTTTTATTCGAACTATTTTGTTACAAATTGTACATATCATAATATATAGTGGACTCGCGTTAACTCGACCCATACATCACTTCTCACACCGTTCAAGAGAGCTCTGGGTGTATGCTTAATCATGTATGTATGTGCAGCTTCGTAATTCGATTATACTTAAACGCATATAATGCGTATAAACCAGCCAGTGATACAATCATGTCATGAAAACAGAGAAGCAATCGGAATTGCTGTTACGCTGTTTTCCATGATTTGTTTAAACGATAGATTCCAATGATCATATATCCGCTGTTCATGTAATGGCAAGTTTGTTAAATCTTCACAAATCAAAATGAAATACCTTGATAAATAACCAAATAAAGTTAATTTAATTGCTGCCCATTATTGATAAATAACCGTGGAAAAAATAATTTAATACTTCCCATTCTTGATAAATAACCGTGGAAAAGATCATTTAATTGCTGCCCGTTCTTGATAAATAACCGTGGAAAAGATCATTTAATTGCTGCCCACTCTTGATAAATAACCGTGGAAAAGATAATTTAATTGCTGCCCGTTCTTGATAAATAACCGTGGAAAAGATAATTTAATTGCTGCCCATTCTTGATAAATAACCGTGGAAAAGATAATTTAATTGCTGCCCGTTCTTGATAAATAACCGTGGAAAAGATAATTTAATTGCTGCCCACTCTTGATAAATAACCGTGGAAAAGATAATTTAATTGCTGCCCGTTCTTGATAAATAACCGTGGAAAAGATAATTTTATTGCTGCCCATGCTTGATAAATAACATTGGAAAAGATAATTTAATTGCTGCCCATTCTTGATAAATAACCGTGGAAAAGATAATTTAATTGTTGCCCATTCTTGATAAATAACCGTGGAAAAGATCATTTAATTGCTGCCCATTCTTGCTAAGAGTGTAAATTATTCAGAATTCGAACGCTAGATGGATTCATTTATTAGTGTTGTTAAGGAAGCAGCTTGCGATGAGGTGACATGAACATACAATTTAGCCAGTGCATGCGGCGTATCTGTGAACAGTCTAGGTTCTGATCGTCTTGGCCACCTGCTCTGTGTTTTCAAAATTGCACAAGTTTACAGAGTCATCTAACAAGCTAATGTAAGTAATATGTGAACACTGTAGTTCTGGATCTATACTGTTCACGAAATCCAAATGTTACGTGTTCCCGTGCAGTGGCTTTCATGAACAAGTCCATCTAAAACTTAGTGTGTCAGGACGTCAAACAGGGGCGTAGCTTGGCAATAATCAATGTGTAGGCCGTCTCGTGAGAAAGTAAACATTGTGGACTATGCGTAAAGTATCGACCCGGATCAGCCTAAGCATGCCGAACAGGCGTACCCGGATATACACTTTTCGCCTCATGTGGATTTTCTGTTTCAGGAATCACTACTCTATCTATCCCCCCCCCCCCCCCTTAGAGGGAATGTGTCGGCCGGATCAGTCTGCGCGGACAGCGCAGGCTGATCTGGTCGATACATTACGCAGAAGTGTATCGCCGCAGCTGCATTTTGGGGCATTTTTAAAAAAAAATGTGTAGGCACGTGCCTACAGTGCCTAAAGGGAGCTACGCTCCTGTCAAATAACATTTCTGTTTATGAAGGGTTGTTCACAGAGATCAGCACACATTAGTTTCATAAAATAAAACCATCCTGTCGAAAAAGAAAAGAAAATAATAGAAATAACAATGTAATATACTTGTGGATATCACAGAAATTATAGGATATACTCTAAAAGATAACGTGACGCTCGTCTTTAAATCTTTCATACAGTCGGAAAACCTAGTCTATTTCAATTTTCTAAGGAAATTTGGGGGGCCTTTTCATAAACACTACATACAAAGGTGTCAGTATTTCCTGCTGTATTTAGCCGCAAAAACACAGGAATTACATACACATATCTCAGAAAAGAAAATACTCTTACTTTTCGAACCAATAACAATATCGAGGTTTTTGCAAACAATACAGATTCAGGTAAGTTAGCTCGTACCGAGCTGTCTCACCTGAAAACAGCATTTTAGCAGACTAACCGCCATTCCGTTAACCCTTTCCCTCATATAGACGCTTTCTGACGCCTCTGCAGCAGACGGCTTTTGGAAAACATAGTGACAAAAGAAGAAATTGTACAAAACGTGCAATTTCTCCTTTTGCCACAATGTTTTCCACTTTAAGTCCTATGTTATCCATTCAATTATTGAGATTTTCCAGTTTTTGACAAAATATGTTCAAAGTCGTCTGCTGCAGAATTGTCGTATGAGGTTAAGAAACGATCTTTGTTGGTGAATGGCTACTATATTGCAAAGAGACTCACTACAGTGTATGCAAGAAGCATCGTCCTCTATCAAAGACAGGCATTGAAATTGCAAATTTATGGGGGAAAAGCTTGGTTGAATATTTAAGACTGGCTTGTTGACGCCGCGTGGAAGGTTTTAATTTAATGTTGTACCATGGGGTGATGTAATCGAAAAGGGAGCAACCAACATTATTATTGTTAAGAAAAACTCTATTATATGTTTGAAAAAAGCAACCTTTATGAATCAATAAATTGTATTGACTGATTTAAGAAACAAAAAGATGCGAAATAGGTATGTCTTCTACCGTTATTTCAAATCTTTAGACACTTTTAATCTGTATTTAACTTCCTAGGATACGCTGTTTTTAATAGTTTGGTTTACGGCCCCGAACTTCGGGGGTCGTTTTTGCCTATTTATATAAATCTGTCCAATGTATTATTTCTATATGTTGACTATACATGTGAACTTTTTCTTTTAATTTCATAAATGTTCAATTTTGATATTTACTTTAATTTGCTTATACAATCGACTATTTTTAGAATAGAATTTAAGAAGGGAGTTAACTCTCGAGTACAAAGGCTATAGGACATTTCGACCGTTAGACTCGGGTAGTTAATCCCATTGGCATATTCGAACAAGGAACTCTTATAATTCGCTACATCTGCTAAATCTTTAAAGGATAGTGGTTAAAAGCTCACATAAAACATTTCAATACATGAATATAAAATTACATTTAAACTTTTTAGAATAATTTTTTGAAGCACCTTTCGTTTTTCTTTTTTTCTTTTGTTATCTAGTTGATCTAGTTAGAGCAGATTTTAAACCGTTTATAGGTAAACAATTTAAGAAATGTCAGCTTCTTTGACACATTATAGTTGCAGTCAATGTTAATTATAAGCAAACCAATGTAAACCATATGGTTTTAGGACTAAACTTGACATTTTACGACTAATGCTGAATATCACATAGATCGCAGCTTATAAAACGTCTATCCATACGTCAAAACTGAGCCTTTCTGCTCTTGGTAACCTGTTATCATTGGCTATGGTAGCCAGGTGAGCAATGTAGGCACATCTTGGTCTTCTTGTTTAAAATAAAGGAACATTTGGCCTTCTTTTTCGAAATATTTACATTCTGTCTGTTTACACGTTATTTACATGTCAGAACTGAACTGCATCTGCTTCCTTTAAGTCATGCTTCATAATCATGCGCGGCGTCTTTGATTCTCTGCATCAAAATTAGTCTTGTTATCGTTTAGAAGTACTCGCCTCGCGTTCTTCGTGTATATTCATCCCTGCACATTTTAGGCATATTGTATTACTATAATTAAGTAAGAGGACATTGACATTATAAAATAAAGTCTATCAAAAGCACAGTAATTGTGCAAAATACAATGTACGATGTGTGTGCGTATAGAATTCTAGTAGTAATGGCTTTCCTACCTTGACCTTCATGATTCGCTGGTGTCAAGATAAATGGACCAGTTGTACTGGTACCTTACCTAAGAAACGCTTTGATAAAACTGTAAAATGTTTGAAAGTCGCGTAAAACACGTAAGGCTAGCAATGTACATGTATGTAGGTCATACAATATATATCGTCATAAAACATGTTTGCGGAATACATTCATCAAAAATTCAATAGTTTTATATTTGTAGGTATCACTTTCCTATAGAAAGATTGGATTTATTCTGAAAGATAACGTGATAGTAAGCTTTAAATCTTGCATACAGTCGGAAAACTGGGTCTTTTTCACACTCACAGTGGCAAGATTTATATCCAAGGAATCGGTGGTTTTTTTATACATACGATTCGTCCCTTAAGTCGTGTATCCTTTACCCGATCTTCTGAAACGATTGCTAGTACTTGTCGCTTCATCAGACCGCATCCTGAGTCAAATCAAACAGTGATGATTTGTATTCCTCTTTTTCAGGTGTTGTAGTGGTGAACATATTCCTAGGACTACTAATCATAGCTCTTATAATGGCACTGGCGTTTGTATGTTACAGGTAATTGAACGTTTCTTTTATAACCAATCTACGTGTCGGGCATCAAACGACTTTTCTCTTTGTATTTTTATCCCCCGCTTTTTCGAAGAAAAAAGGGGGGTTATTAATTTGGGTTTGTCCGTCTGTCTGTCCGTCTGTCCGTCCGTCCGTCCGTCCGTCCGTCCGTCCGTCCGTCCGTCCGTCCGTCCGTCCGTCCGTCCGTCCGTCCGTCCGTCTGTCCGTCCGCATGAAAGAGTACTTGTGGGGTGCGTGTTTTTCCTGAAGCCCACCCACCACCCTTATAAAGACACTTAGATAAATAGTTATTTTTTATTTTTTATAACAGGTATCTCATTTGCATATTAATGTTATTCATTCCGTAAAAGGGGGTTAATTACGGAATGAATTGCATACTTGTGGGGTGCACCCCACAAGTAAACATCAAAGGAAATAACCCCACAAGTACACTCCCATGAGTTCGTCCGTCTGTCTGTCACACTTCGTTTCCGTACAATAACTGCCACAAATGTGAACCGTTTTTGTTCAAACTTGGTAACAAGGTTAAGGGCTAGGCCAAGTTCGATCGTCATTTTCGGCAGACTTTATTCGGTGGAGTTATGGCCCCTTATTTAACAAAAAATGTCGTTTGTTGCCGTTTTCGTGCAATAACTGCCACAAATGTGAACCTTTTTTTTTTTCAAACTTGGTAACAAGGTTAAATACCTTAAGGGCTAGGCTAAGTTCGATCGTCATTTTCGGCGGACTTTATTCGGTGGAGTTATGGCCCCTTATTTAACACAAAATGTCGTTTGTTGCTGTTTCCGTGCAATAACTGTCACAAATATGAACAGGTTTTTTTCAAACTTCGTAACAAGGTTAAATGCCTTAAGGTCTAGGCCAAGTTTCATCGTCACTTTCGGCGGACTTTATTCAGTGGAGTTATGGCCCCTTAATTAACAAAAAATGTCGTTTGTTGCTGTTTCCGTGAAATAACTACCACAAATGTGAATCTTTTTTTCTTTAAACTTGGTAACAAGGTTACATGCCTTAAGGTCTAGGCCAAGTTCGATCGTCACTTTCAGCGGACTTTATTCGGTGGAGTTATGGCCCCTTAATTAACACAAAATGTCGTTTGTTGCTGTTTCCGTGCAATAACTACCACAAATGTGAACTTTTTTTTTCAAACTTGGTAACAAGGTTAAATGCCTTAAGTGCTAGGCCAAGTTCGATCGTCACTTTCAGCGGACTTTATTCAGTGGAGTTATGGCCCCTTAATTAACAAAAAAATGTCGTTTTTTTCAAACTTGGTAACAACCTAGGCCAAGTTCGATCGTCACTTTCGGCGGACTTTATTCCTACAATATTTCCTGCAAGCGGGGTATATAAATTTCATGAATTTGTGCTTGTTATGAATAAAGATATGAGCCGTCCCGTGACAAAACTAACAGTATTGCATCTGAGAGTAATGTATCGTCCCAGATCAGCCTGCGCAGTCCGCGCAGACTGATCCGGACCGACATATTCCGTCTCAGGGGAATAGAGGTATAGAGTAATGATTCTTGTAAAATCCATAGGAAGCGAAAAGTGTAGGGCCGGATTAGCCTGCCCGGCATGCTTAGGCTGATCCAGGTCGATGCATTACGCAGAGACCACAATGTTGGTTTTCTCGCGTGACGGCTCATATAATGTACCCAAAACGTATTTTTACATAAGTAAGATGTCCTTGAAGGTCTCTCATTTAATAGCAGGACCTCAATATCCAATCCCGGATTCGAATCATTTTGAAAACGAGGGTCAGCATTTGGTTGATCACAATATTCCGGATCAAATCATGTTGTGATCAAGGTTCAGTATTAGAGATGTTGCGACACGATCAAGGGTCAGTATTAGAGATGTTGCGACACGATCAAATGACAGTATCAGAGATGTTGCGACACGATCAAGGGTCAATATTAAAGATGTTGCAACACGATCAACGGTCAGTATTAGAAATGTTGGGACACGATCATGGTCAGTATTAGAGATGTTGCGACACGATCAAGGGTCAGTATTAGAGATGTTGCAACACGATCCAGGGTCAGTATTAGAGATGTTGCGACACGATCAAGGGTCAGTATTAGAGATGTTGCGACACGATCAAGGGTCAATATTACAGATGTTGCGACACGATCAAGGGTCAGTATTATAGATGTTGCGACACGATCAAGGGTCAGTATTAGAGAATGTTGCGACACGATCCAGGGGTCAGTATTAGAGATGTTGCGACACGATCCAGGGTCAGTATTAGAGATGTTGCGACACGATCAAGGGTCAATATTACAGATGTTGCGACACGATCAAGGGTCAGTATTATAGATGTTGCGACACGATCAATGGTCAGTATTAGAGATGTTGCGACACGATCAAGGGTCAATATTACAGATGTTGCGTAACGATCAAGGGTCAGTATTAGAGATGTTACGACACGATCAAGGGTCAATATTAGAGATGTTGCGACACGATCAAGGGTCAATATTACATATGTTGCGACACGATCAAGGGTCAGTATTATATATGTTGCGACACGATCAAGGGTCAGTATTAGAGATGTTGCGACACGATCAAGGGTCAATATTACAGATGTTGCGTAACAATGCACTTTTCTCCATAAGTCAAAGAAGGTTTCGGGATAATTTGCCTCACATTTACCGAAACTGTATGTGTTAAAACAAAACTAAATAACTCCTTACATTGAATATCCAATTAATAAGTTTCAAATATAATGTTTCTTCCGTTACATTAGTCGACAATGTGGACCTAATCTTTACCTTTGCGCAAATGCGTTTACTTTTTCAAAAGTACATGTACTTTTCTAATACTAAGTGGGTCCATCCATCTCACTAAGGGTATAACAAAACATACATGTAATTAAAGGGGAGGATTATGTTGCAATAGTAATACTGGGTGGTATTACGAGGGTCGTGGAAACGAAGGTCGAGAGAAACGTCAATTTGACCCGAGTAGACAATAAAAAAGCGTTGTCTCGCTACTGCAACATATTTCTATTTGATTTTATACCTAGTATAACTTTTAAGACAGAAATAAGAAAAAAAATCGATTTGTTCAATAGCGAATTCACATCTTATTTCAGTGATATTCATTTACCATGTTTTGAAACTAGTCAAATACGGAATTTTTATCCAGCCTGTTTGATTTACGCTTGACAATCAGCTAATATTTTCACCGGAAAATGTGCAGGTATATAATGAAACAAATTGTAAACATGTATATAATAAAACAAAATGTGCAGGTATATAATAAAACAAAATGTGCAGGTCGATAATAAAACAAAATGTGCAGGTATATAATAAAACAAATTGTGCAGGTAGATAATAAAACAAAATGTGCAGGTATATAATAAAACAAATTGTGCAGGTATATAATAAAACAAAATGTGCAGGTATATAATAAAACAAAATGTGCAGGTAGATAATAAAACAAAATGTGCAGGTATATAATAAAACAAAATGTGCAGGTAGATAATAAAACAAAATGTGCAGGTATATAATAAAACAAAATGTGCAGGTAGATAATAAAACAAAATGTGCAGGTATATAATAAAACAAAATGTGCAGGTAGATAATAAAACAAAATGTGCAGGTATATAATAAAACAAAATGTGCAGGTAGATAATAAAACAAAATGTGCAGGTAGATAATAAAACAAAATGTGCAGGTATATAATAAAACAAAATGTGCAGGTAGATAATAAAACAAAATGCAAACATGTATATAATAAAACAACATGTGCAGGTATATAATAAAACAAATTGCAAACATGTATATAATAAAACAAAATGTGCAGGTATATAATAAAACAAAATGCAAACATGTATATAATAAAACAAAATGTGCAGGTATATAATAAAACAAATTGCAAACATGTATATAATAAAACAAAATGTGCAGGTATATACATGTAATAAAACAAATTGCAAACATGTATATAATATAACAAATTGCAAACATGTATATAATAAAACAAATTGTAAACATGTATATAATAAAACAAAATGTGCAGGTATATAATAAAACAAATTGTGCAGGTATATGATAAAACAAATTGTGCAGGTATATAATAAAACAAATTGTGCAGGTATATAATAAAACAAAATGTGCAGGTATATAATAAAACAAATTGTGCAGGTATATAATAAAACAAAATGTGCAGGTATACAATAAAACAAATTGTGCAGGTATATAATAAAACAAATTGTGCAGGTATATAATAAAACAAAATGTGCACGTATATAGTAAAACAAATTGTGCAGGTATATAATAAAACAAATTGTGCAGGTATATAATAAAACAAAATGTGCAGGTATATAATAAAACAAATTGTGCAGGTATATAATAAAACAAATAGTGCAGGTATATAATAAAACAAAATGTGCAGGTAGATAATAAAACAAAATGCAAACATGTATATAATAAAACAACATGTGCAGGTATATAATAAAACAAATTGCAAACGTGTATATAATAAAACAAAATGTGCAGGTATATAATAAAACAAAATGCAAACATGTATATAATAAAACAAAATGTGCAGGTATATAATAAAACAAATTGCAAACATGTATATAATAAAACAAAATGTGCAGGTATATACATGTAATAAAACAAATTGCAAACATGTATATAATATAACATTGCAAACATGTATATAATAAAACAAATTGTAAACATGTATATAATAAAACAAAATGTGCAGGTATATAATAAAACAAATTGTGCAGGTATATGATAAAACAAATTGTGCAGGTATATAATAAAACAAATTGTGCAGGTATATAATAAAACAAAATGTGCAGGTATACAATAAAACAAATTGTGCAGGTATATAATAAAACAAATTGTGCAGGTATATAATAAAATAAATTGTGCAGGTATATAATAAAACAAATTGTGCAGGTATATAATAAAACAAAATGTGCAGGTATATAATAAAACAAATTGTGCAGGTATATAATAAAACAAATAGTGCAGGTATATAATAAAACAAAATGTGCAGGTATATAATAAAACAAATTGTGCAGGTATATAATGCAACAACATGTGCAGGTATATAATAAAACAATTGCAAAAATGTATATAATAAACATACATATCCATCGGGATAAGGTCAATAGGGTCAAGTAAAGAAACATACGTAAAATAGGAAAAGGAATATTAAGATGTATAACACCTTGTTAGTTAGTCTCTCCATTGGAAACAGGTACATGTGCATGTTGACTTTTCTGATCAATGTAGATCCAGATCAGCCTGTGTATCTGCACTGTCAGATCACGATCTACACTGTTTGCATAGTACTTACATACGTTTGTTGGAAGCTTTCGTCAACTTGTAAAGATTTTTAGTAGGCAAAGCAGATGTACAGGCTGATCTGAATCTACATTGAATAGAAACACAAATGTGTACCCTTTTCCCCATCTCGAGGGCTTGGCGTGAAACGGTTGTAACTAAAATTGATATTTTGTTACCAAGGTTAATCACCTCGCCATGATGTCTTTATAAACGTTAAATCTTTTTTCTTGGTAAACAATGGAAATTTAGGTGCCATTGCTCGTTCTGAGCAATGGCACCTAAATTTGCATTGTTTACAAAGGGGTCGAAATTGCCCCTTAACCAGGCTTTTCAAAATAGGTTTTTAGTTACAACCGTTTCACGCCAAGCCCTCGATCTACGTGCTCATTATTTTTTATCTTCTTACTTCATATATTGTATTCTCAGATACAGAACATATGGGAAGGAAAAGAAACGTAATGCTATCAAAAGTGACACAGCTACAACGTTAGACGAGAAAAACAGTACAGAAATGCAGCTACTTCCGAGTGATGACGAAAAGACACCAAATTCATACCCAAATCATGAAAATCATCTGGGCGCTTGTGACGCTGAACGGGAACCCTTACAGGATATGACGTCATTTTCAGTAGTCTCGCCTTACGAGACTACGATATTTCATTACAATCGTGATAGCCATGGTCCTATTGACGAAACGTTGATATATGACACAGAAACCGGGATTTCCTCTTTCTTTCCAAGTCTTCACGGATTGCCCGATTCGTCTAAAAATCAAAATTCAGAATCGGCGTATTCGAGCTTGGATGCAGGAGATGAAGGCATTCAAGGGACGGAATATTTAGAAATCAGTGATAGTTATTCAAAACCGGATTGCTCAAAACAATTGACTAAAGTTTCAAACAATTTATATCTAAACATAAAACATATCTCCGATTCAAAAGACTCTACGCCAACAGACTCGGCGCCAAATCATTATGAAATCAACAACGACCAGTACGCTGTCGTTAACAAAACTTCCCCAGAACATCGAAAAGACCCCCCGCAACCTCCGAGACGCTGTCACCAAGACGACGCAGTGTCAAAGGGAAATAACTGTTGTGGTAATAGCCCCCAAATATCACATATCCACCCGGTACAGGAGGACCTAGGGGACTGTTCCACGCCAAGTACGATGCATATGATACCGGAACATGACTGTTTGTTACATAAAATTCCCCCACCCCCACCCCCTGCTAAAATGCCCCCCGATCTAGTTTTACAAGGGAACTGGGATAGTAGAACATTGCCAGACTACAATTCCGGATCTCTAAGGCACAAAAACACACCAAACCAAAAGAAAATGCAGGAGAATTATCGTTATTGAACAAATAAACAAAACGCTGCTTCAAGAAATGTGTTCTGTGAAATTGAATTGACTGTTAACGACTAAAATACATTATTTAGACCACTGCTCTCGAGAACAGGATCCTTGGAAGTAATGGGTATACCTGCGTTCACCTTTCCCCATATCTACCTCTGTAACAGACTACATCTGAATACATTGTAGCTAAAGGAGAAAGTGTTAATAATTAGCAATTACTTTTTTGTCACAATGTGTTCAACTCTATTTGATAACAATTCTTTCATTTTCCATAGTTTAACCCAGATGTTTTCTAAGTCGTCTGCTACAAATGTGTAGAATGTTGTATAACGTTATCGAAGCATGTTATAAAGTAACACGGATTGGTTTACATGGTGAAACAGGTGTATCGGTAGGCTGTGTTTGTTTTATCGGGGTTTTAGGACGTTTTCAACATTATTTCAGTTATATCACGTCGACAGTTCACTTATTCATTATCCCTTGTTTAACTAACCAGTACTCGACTAGGACATGTGCCTTGCTAAGGGCACTCCACCATGACTGCCGTGATTGGGGACCACATCCGGGACACATGGTTTGAAATCCCGGACTCGACAGCGGCGGATACCTGGAGTATGCGAAGGCAAAGTGTCTACCTATTTCCGAGTGCAGTTGTCTGACAATTGTATTGAGACGGACGACTGTCGATTTAATTTTTTACAAGACATGTTTTTCCTACGGTCGAAAAGCTAATATTCAAATAGGACCGCATCAGCTACACTTGTAATCTCTGTCGAAGGCACATACATGCAGCTGTTATAAGGATGTGTCGCTCTTTAACCGTGTTCCCACATGTAACCATTCTGCAGCTGACGAGTGTAAAAACATCCGGGCAGACATATGGAAAACCTAATAATATGCGAGTGTGATTATTTGAAAGAGTTGGAAAAACTATTCTTCTTTTGCCACAACAGTGTTTTCAAACATCGTCTGCTGCACAGGCGTTCGAAAGAGTATGGCATAATTATAGATAAATCATTTTTCTATTATAGAACCACATATAACATATCTAAAATAGACAACGTTGAAAACATTGTAAGAAATTGCGACAATGCTTTTAACGAAAATGTTCTCCTTTTCTCAACACATTTTCCACATCTTCCGAAAAAAGAATACTTTTTTCGTTCATACATCATTAATCGTTAGATCGTGGTCATCATTTGGTTGTAAATATATCTCGTTACAAAATGTAGTTTACGATGGCTTCGTGCAACTATCGGTCTAAAAGGAGTTTCCTCCCAAAGATGCAATGTGTAGTGTTTCCATTGTATTTACGATCAACGCCCGGATTATGAGTTTACACGTGTACACGACTTTGATCTTTGTATTAATGGTATTTCGCGTCGCTTTTAACAGTATGTCAGTTATAGCACGGCGTTTCCTCGGTATTGTACCAGTATTACTGGTATTATTATTTCTGAGACCGTCGTGATGCTAAAGGGTTCATAGCGTATGCCAGCGCGTGAGGAGTGCATCACTGATTTATAGATAATATATGACATCGTATGTGAGTAACGCGTTGTTAACGCACTCGACGAGCGCGCTACCAACCAGTTTGCAAAGCGAGTGGGTCACGCCAGAGGTACGATAGCCCTCCAACCAGTGTGTCGCCAACGTACGCCAGCGTGTGAGTAGCGGGTTGGGGATTATCGTCTAGCGTGTTCGACGCGTGAGTAACGACCCTCCACCGTGTGCAGTCACACGCTGGCAAACGCTGGACATTTTAGGTATGTTGAAAAAAATATGTTTGCCTCAGCGTATCCCAGCGTGAGAGTAACGATCACATCGTGTTTCTAACACTGGCCTAGCGTTGGTCAGCGTGTTGCCGACATTCCAACACGTTACTCACGCGTTGACCTTAAACGTTCTGGTGTGACAGGGCCATAATTACCTAGCACTAGGTAATACTTAAATACCGTAAAGCATATTTCATCAGTTTCGTTTTCCTAATATTTTGAAACATGAATGGTGGACTGTATTTAAGTAAATCCTTAAGTTGACATTTATAGTTACCTTGCTGGCTAAGAAGTTTTGTTAAGAAATAAAATATTTCAAAATTGATGAAATATGCCATTAAGTGTAGCCAAGGTATATGTATAAGGGGACACTTATATTGCTTTGATATGGAGCTAGCTTGTAGAGCGACGTGGTAGAGCATTCGCATTCGAACCAAAAGGTCCAAGGTTCAAGTCCTGGACAGGTTGGATCTTATAGATCTTTAACATACGTATTTCAGTATTACTTCGTGCGATAAGTAAGATTGGTGGAATTGGACCTAGAAATTAAATTACGGGATGATTTAAAATCAGTATGACATTTTAAAGGATAAGTGATGGCGGGGCCTGATCTCTTTATCAGTTTGTACAAAAATATATCTGAATATCCACTGTACTCAGAAGCAAGTGTATGGCATTTTTGCGTTTATGTCAAATTTCGTTTTATCCTTTAACACTTTCCCACATACGCCAAATCGCAGCAGACGACATCGATGTACATGTAAAAGTTTAGTAATAATGCTTTATTGATAAAATAAAAAATAAAAACATTACAAGGCATTATGAACATTTTCATCTTTTTTCGCAATATTTTTTAAGTTGTCTGCAGCAGATGATTAAAAATGCGTGCGCATGTGTGGGGGAAATGGTTAAATCAACATGACAAAGACTGGAAAAACGGATAGTTGTTGTACATGAATTAATCAGTTTGTAAATACTTGTTCACAGTATATGTTTTATAATAATTAAAGAAAAATGAAAGCAAGAGGAAACTCGTATTTATCCTGTTTAACCCTTTCACCGCCAAAATTCACAAAATCGACTCTTCTATGTTGAAACTTGGATCACTTCATCTTTCGTTCAACAGGAACTTCGGTAATATGTAATATCTAAGTGGCAAACCATGCATATTTTTTTACGAGCTGTCTCTCCTGAATCTGCAGACCGAGCCCCGGTAGCTCAGTCGGTAGCGACGCGGGCTGTCAATCCAGGGGTTGTGAGTTCGAACCCCAGCTCGGCCAACTTTTTTTCCGACGTTTGAGAAAAGTCATTGTGACAAGCGTCATTGTGACAAGCGTCATTTGTCTTCCACCAATGGGCTATCAGTATATGTGGAAAAGCAGCCAGTTGCTTGTAAAGAATGTTGCATGAAGTATTGGTGTGAGAAAGCCAAGAAACATATGAGTAGGCCGCAGTGATATGACTGCAAAATTATTGAAAACGGCGTTAAACCCCAATCAATCCATCAATGAGTCTGCAGTGTTTGCAAAAACCTTTAATTGCATTTGGCAGCAAAAGAGTTAATAATAACCCTTTCCCGCATAGAAAATACAACAAATCTGCAGCAGATGACTTAAATTATTCTTTACATACTTGTTAACAGTATGTGTTTCATGATAATTAAAGAAAGTGTCAAATATCAGAGGTATTCATCTGAGCGGTGTCATTGCTTTTGTTGAAATAGCCCCGCAAAATGAATACTGTTTTACAGAAGGTTCATCGAAACGGCTATAGCTAAGTCACGAACAGTGCAGAAAAGAGCACGCTGGCTGGTCTGAATCTGTATTGGTCGCAAACGCCTTACGGTAGATTTTTGCAGACAGACGGATATAACGGTTCATCGTTATTAGCGTCTGAAAAGTGCGTTTTAGTTCAAAATAAGGTAGCAAACTCGGTAGCGACGCGGCTGTCAATCCAGGGATTGTGAGTTCATGCTTATGCATTACGATATTTGAAATATTTGTATGACTAAAAGACAAACAATACAGATTTCATTCGAGACAGCTCGTGACTCACCAGAATCTGTATTGTTTATAGAAACCTCTATGTTTCCATTCGCGTCGAAAGAGTGAACGGATGAAAGTTTATGAAGGAAGTTTCAATTATGCAAGAGACAGTCTCGGTGGTAAGAGCGTCCGCCTCAGGACCGGGAACCAAGGGTTTGATCCCCGGTCGGATCATACCGACTGTATTAGTTCTTAACTCTTTCAGCGCTGAATTGTTTAAAGTAGACTCTTCCATGTTCAAAATCGGGTGTGTCCATTTCTCAAGTTATGAAAGTTTATGACTATTTTGGTAACTAAAAGGCAAACAATGCTGATTTCAGGTGAGACAGCTCGTTACGAGCTGACTCACCTGAATCTGCATTGTTTGCAAAAAACCTCAATATTGCCTGTGGCGCTGAAAGAGTTAAGAATGGTAGGAAGTGGCTTCCATCATGTTTGTGGTAATATCATTACGATTCATGCACTGGATTCGGGATTAGTTCACATTTACCAACTGTAGTTGTTTCTTTACCCAGGATAGTTTAGTTTAAACTTATTTTTTTTTTTGGTTTTACATCGATTGATAAACAAGCTTTAAGCTTATATAAATTACGCTCCATGTCTGCTTCCTGGATACTTAACCAGTACTCGCGCCGTTTGTGTGGAAAAATCCCTAAGGCAGAACCCGCTCATCACGGGGTCCGAACCCGGGACCTTTGGTTTAAGAGGCCGACGCACTGCCTATGTACCACTGTCTTCCAGGATAAGACTGTTATAATGTTGAAAGCGGCGTAAAATACCAAATAAAGAAAATAAGAATTGTATAAACAACTAAATGGAGAACCAGTTAATTCCTGATCAGTGTGTAGGAAGGCGCAGACTGATCTGGGTCTGCACGAGTCGCATAGTTCCGAAGGTCAGTTTTCATGTGACGCAACTCATTAATATGTGTTAGTATATTGCCCTCAAGGTCAGGACGTTTGACCTTATACACTGTTTTACGTAAGAAAACAAATTAGACGAGGCGTCATCTGAAAATCTACCTATATTTAATTCAATTCGTTTATTATTAGACTTGAGCAACAAGTGTTCCTCGTCATCACATATATTCGTGCGATACAAACTATATTATACAACAAAAACAAACAAAAAGGGAAACAAACATACAAAAAGAGAAAAAAATAATGAAAAAAAGAAAAGATTAAGAAAGAATAAAAAATATATATAAAGTATGCGGAAGAACATTTGCATGGATTATAATTTTCCCTTTACCAATTATACAGCCTAGAGTTTGAGGCTAGGTGCGGGAGGTCACGGTTTCGATACCCAGATGGGTCTTATCAAAGACTAGATAAATAGTAGTAATGGTGTTCCCTCATGTGTGCTCAGGACTGTGGGGTTAGCATGACGACTGCCTCCCTGGTGTCAAGATAAATGAGCCGAGAATACTAGTAACTTACTCAGGAAACGATAGTAACAAAATGAAAGAAAATCCTCAAGTCGGCGTAAAACACCAAACAACCAAATCATCTATATATAATCAAGAAGGAAAGTACACATAGTCCAGCTGAAAGATGACTAAAACCATTGCAGTAAACAGATAAAGTTAATCGGGAACTACTGAAGCGTAGTCCCCTCGTCTGTATTCCCCGAAGTGCTAAACACTCTCAATGCGGATATACTTTTGTATTTGACGCGGGTCATTTAATTTAATTTAAAATTGAGCCGGAAGGGCTTTAAATGACAGTTGAGTGGCCAGTGTGTCCATTAACCCTTTCCCTCTCACAGACCACTCTGCTGCAGACAGAAGACGTTTGAAAACATTGTAACAAAAGGATTAATTGCTTTTGATTATCAATTTCTCCTTTTCGTACAACGTTTTCAACTATAATCAATTATTAACATTAACAGAGATTTTCCTGAGATTTTTACCAAATTATTTTCAAAGTAGTCTGCTTCAGTTTTTGTTCTATGAGGGAAAGGGTTAACCCAGTTTACAATATGATTTTATTATTAGTTGTAAACAATACAATATTTAACATGTACGAAATGTTAATAAAACAAACGTGTGTTGCAACATTTCTTATGAATTTAATGTTAAACGGCTGTTATTGTGTCTCATTAAATACGCGATTATGGTCATTCTGTGATTTGTTATTTCATTAATTATAAAAGTTCACACACGTGGCATGTGACTTTGGAAATTATGTGATATTTCAACGAGAAAGGATTTAAATACAAAAAGATGTTTAATTTGGAAAAAGGAATATGAAAACTGAATGACACCTCGGCGATATGAAGGAATTATCATTGTGGATATCGTCTAGTAGGATCATAGGTAAGGGATGCTGCTCAAAGCGAAATGTAAGGTTTTTTTATTGCTATTGCTATGTACTGAAAGAGAAAAACATAAAGAGCGAAGTTTTGTTAAATAAAGGTGAAGGAAATATCGCAAGCTAAGGGTCGATTTCCCGTTGTGATAAGCAATTTATCCTTTTCTCACGATGCACTTCGACAGAAATAGGCTACAGAGACAACGAAAAGAAAGACGGATATTCAAATAGTGTAGTATATATTGCATGCACAGGGTAAATCGTACCTTGTGATGAACAATTTTTCCTTTTATCACGGTGTTTTTTAAAAGAAAAAAATAAGAATAGAATATAGCTGAACTTATACAACATACATGTATCTGGTCATACACAACATATTTATAAATGACTTAAAGCAAATAAATTACGGTTACATAAAACATAAATATTTAGTAAGAATGTTATTTGTTATACCATCTCGAGGGCTTGGCGTGAAACGGTTATAACTACATTGTAAAACCCTATTTTTAAAGTCCTGGTTTAGGGGCAATTTTAACCCCTCAGAACGAGCAATGGCACCTAAATTTCAATTGTTTACACCAAGAAAAATGATTTAACGCTTTTAAAGACTTTATGGCGAGGTGATTACCCTTGGTAACTGAATACCAATATTAGTTACAACCGTTTCACGCCAAGCCATCAATATACAAGTATGGACACTTTCGTATATATAACTATGATGATATGTCATGGTGAACATGTAGAGGATACTGGTTATACATTACTATTTCTACGTTCTGTTGCCGAATATATATACTAATCTTGTTCATTCATTTTTACCTGTGTATAGTTGATGAAATATGTTTGGTGAATTTAAGCATGTTTAGACGAATGATATATACTTGTCGAAACATTTCACAAACTCTATAACTCTATTATCATTAACCCTTTCCCTCATATAGACGCTTTCTGGCGCCTCTGCAGCTGACGGCTTTTTGAAAACATAGTGACAAAAGAAGAAATTGCACAAAACGTGCAATTTCTCCTTTTGCCACAATGTTTTCCACTTTTTGTCATAGGTTATCCATTCAATTATGGAGATTTTCTATGTTTTGACGAAATACGTTCCGGCAAAGTCGACTGCTGCAGAATTGTCGTATGATGGAAAGTGTTAAATAAATTGTTAACACGCATCTGATAAGGTTACTTATCATAGTCCCAAAGATGTTCCTGCGGTCTGTTTCCGGTAATATCGGAAGCCATTTTGAGAAATATGTTAACCACATCACATAACCGGAACAGGATGTATTTCTCAATTTTAGGGCATACTCACGGTAGACGACCTAGGTTAAACCCTTTCCAACTGATAACAAATTTGCAAGAGACGACTTTAAAAATATCTTTATCCAAATATGGTAATTCTTTATCAATGAAAGATTAATTATTAGATACAGTTGAAAACAATGTGACAAAAAGAGAAATTACTCACCATGAGCAATTTATAATTTTGCCACAGTGTTGTCAAGTGTCGTCTGTTGCAAATGCGTCGAAATTCGTCTTCAGATGGGAGAGGGTTAAATCAAGATAACGTTTTTCGCCAAAGAGTTTCTTTTGTACATGTACCTCCACTCAGTTATTGCAGGGACGTAGCTACGTTCCTGGATATTGCAAGAAAAAGAGGATTTTCTTGCGGCTACATAATTTTATTTTCGTATGACAACAAGCTTTGTCCTAATCGGCTAATATCCACTTACACGATAGCAAAATCTGCTCGGTCATTGCATCTGTTTCACTGGTCGATCAAACAGCCTATTCAAACGTAAAGGGCATGTCATGTGAAATGGGGTCACGCTGCTAATGCGAACAGTGAAGCGCAAACCAAGCATAGCACAAGCACAGTTTCGCCAATGCAGTGTAACTTTTGACATGAACATTGGAATGGGATTTCGAACACTTACACGTCTATGTTGCCTTAATATGACGCCAATTACAAACGTATACTAGGACTCCATTTTGACTGATGCAGCTTATCAGTATAGTCGAACATAGGTCGTCTGTTTGGAATAAATCATTGAAAAGCCCCGTTTTGGGACAATCCAATTAAACCTATTCATAAACAAAATAATTATTTCTTTATATATCAAATTTAAGCTTTTTCAACAAAAATAAAAGAGTTCAACATTAAAGGTAAACTCATGAGACGTGTTTACGAAATTAATTTATTTTTAATCATCCAAACAATATTCGATAAGAAAACACAATCAATCAAATGGTAATAGGATAATGATCAAATAAAAAATATTCACCTTATATATTAAAAACCCAGGACCGACCCCGACGGATCAGCCTGTAGATCACAATACACCACATAAAGTCCTTCTATGTTTCCATGTAAATCAACCAGTTTCAGCCCTCAATTGTCACTTTCTTAGCGTTTTACATGTAGGACACACTATATCATTGAAAATAGTTACCTCTAAGCTTTTAAACAATCCAAACCGTCATTTTAGACCAAATAAGGCCCGGACGAAACCGGTTTTTCAAATTCTCTACTTTCACTTTTAACAAGGTCAAAATAATAAAAATCAAATCAATCATTTTCAGTGCATCCTATACACATTTACAATGAATTTAAACTCAATGTCATATATTCAATGCAATCTGGTAATGGTATACACACTAATTTCTACGCAATAAAAGGTTATTTTGGGGACTACATGTATTGTAAATCTAGGTTTTTTGTGAGTTTAAACGGCTTGCATTCTTTCCGACGTTTTACAAATTCAATGCGACAAGCGTCAAACGTCTCTCATCAATGCCACGGATTATCGTCTATTGGGAAAAGCAGCCAGTTGCTTGGAAAAACTCGTTTTCAGCAATTTCATCTTTTGTCACAATGTTTAGAAAAGCCATCTGCTACAGACGTGTTAACGTAAGTGACAAACTATGAACGGTCGAAGATTTGTACGATTCACAATGTAACTCAATATCGTTATGCCCTACGTGTACTCGTCATCATAAAAGGCCCAATACTATTGATTAACACAAACGCATTACCTGTATAGCCTGTATGACGTTACACGTGTCTTAGCTAATTAGATTATTTACCATTGACACTCTTATTCTATTTTCAGTGATTTCGAAATTATTTTGGATATTAAATATACTAAGTGTTTTTAAGTTTCACAGTTTAGGGACATTTAGTTTATACAATATTTTATTAATATTTGATACAATGTAAACATAAAGGTACGTATAAATACAAATGGATCAATTTTGGATTGGAAAACAAATTGTTTAAATACTTATATTAATTCCTCTCCTGGGATATTTGATCGCACGAAAATATAATTAATAGAATAATACGAACTTATATTTTATTATATCGGTAAAATGCAACCGCCTTTATAAAAGTCGCTATTGTAATTGTTATTTATGATATAATTATTATATGTTTTTAATTTAAAGACGAATTTAAAAATGGTGAAATAAAAATGTTGAAACTACTTCGATAAACTACCTCGGAATGTATCATTTCGATGCATGGATGAACAGTTATTGCAAATAAAAAGCAGACCTCTGTATCTGTGCAAGTAAAGGTAAACAATACAAATAAGTGAACATTTCTTAAACAATATCATTATTATACTGTTTTATTGTATCCGTTTCTTCGATAATAAGTGTATTGTCTTATATCCTTAGAAACAATTATACACTACGAAACAAATGCAATTATGCTGTTTCATTTCTTTGACAAGCATTGCACTGTTTCATTTCTTTGACAAGCATAACATTGTTTCATTTCTCTTATGTACTATTTCATGAGATCGACACCATTATATTTGTTTTGATGTTTAGTTTCTTCGAAAATCCTTCTACGGTTTATATCTTTAAAAGCAGTTGTACTAAACCATACCTTTGAAACAATGATTGGTTCATGTCTATAAGTGAAACATGTACGATGCCATTTCTTCCACAGATCACAGCCATGGCAAGAAGAATGATATCTACAGGTCGATTTCTATTAGTTGTTTTACTTTGCTGGATATCAGTGATATTTCTAGTAATATCCAAATTAGACGATAGAATAAACACACAGCATAGTCAAGACGCTTTAAGCTTTCACGAGGACATTCAGCCAATCGACAAAAATAGCGGTGATACATTTAATCCAAAAATATATATGAAGCACTACGCGAAGAGATCAGAAGCTGTGCTGGAGATGGTACATGTGATTGAACGTGCTGTAAATAAATCTAACAACATTTTGAAAAGGGCTAACGAAACTCTGAGTGCTTTGTTAGATACAAATAAAGACTTATTAGAGGTAGATGGTGTGATTGACAAAGACTTGCTCGATACCTTCAATAAACTCCATTTGTTGCCAGTCGAAAACAGTAAACCGCCATTTAAGGTAAGGAAGTATTAATTAATAACTGAGGTAAGTCTTGCAAACTCCAGTCTTCACATGCTTTGTTTGATTGACAGATTGCGTTTAGCGACATTAAACACTTTCCAGAAAACATACGCTCTCTGCCTCCTCTACAGCAGAAAACTTTGTGCAAAAAAAAAGAAATTGGTCATGATGAGCAGTTTATCTTCTTCCACAATCTGTTCACACTTATTGCATAATTAAGCTCTTGTGAATAGAGATTCTCCGCGTGTTTGCCCTTTTATTTACTAAGTCGTCTGCTGTATGTGGGAAAGGGTTTAACAAGTTGTCTCCCTCACCAAGTTGCCTAGGTCACATGTCAATATATACTTTCATATCTAGGCCTTGTCCTCGGAATAAGAGTTCCTTTCCTTTCTCGAAACTGTGCTAACTAGTGAGCCTTAATTCTGCCACTCCTGGTTGCCCAGTTCACACGTCAATCCGTCTTCTGGCCAATCCCGGCACAAGCACTTCAAACACTGTTTTCTTTCCCCGACTACTTGCCAACTTCATTGTTATTTTAAGGATAATGGCATTTGTACACCTGCCCCCATGATTGTGTATGTATTGCGCTTATTGTCGTCCGTTAAACATATGCTTTTATGAATCATGTATGACTAAATGGCAACATGTTAAAGAGCCTGTTTAGACTGCGCGGTTTAGACTCCTTGATGAAATAATCATAAAGTGAGACAAGGCCAGGCAAGTATATGTACACTATTGGGAATTAATAGAAACAAATCGTGTAAAGACTTAATTGGTCGTTTCTGCTGATGGTATGGACAACTTAATGCGACACTATTAATATTCTAAACAGTAAAGGTAACTGTGAAACGCTGTTTCGATTTCAGAAACGTTTAAGCCAAAGTACTGATTAACGTCTACATATAATCCGTGTCGGGCAAAAAGGGGGTAGTTTTTTATAGTATTGTACATGTATTCGTAACCTTAGTGGGGTTACATGTAATGTTTTTTTGAGGGATTGTATTTAGAAAATGTATGTGACATACATGTACTTAGAGTTGCGATGATGGTCCAAATACACATATTTACCTGATCTTTCACTGTTCGTATAAGCACGAAGACCCCTTTTTGCCTGCCAGGTGTCCTACGTTATCTTGTCGGATTACTAGTGTTTAATCGACATCCATATAGACGAGTCAATGAAATACATGGTGGATTCCCGAACAGCTGTTGCTGGTACGATTGGTCTTTATTGTGTTTGTTAGAGATGTAAATCCATAACCGGATTGAGTCACGGCATACAAGGATATATGCTAGCGACGCGGGCCTTTAGTCCAGGGTTGTCAGTTCGAACCCACGCTCTGTCAACATTATTTGCGACGTTTGACAAAAATCAATGCGACATGCGATATTCGTCTTCCACCAATGGGCTATCAGTCTATTTGAAAAAGCGGTCTGTTACTTGGAAAGACTGTTGTGTGAAGAAGTGGTGTAAGAACGACAGGAAACATATAGTTAGGTGGACTGGCCGTCGTGATATGATTGCAAAATTGTTGAAAACGGCCATTAACCCTTATCAATCAATCAATCAATCTAAGAAGTCTGATCAAGATCGCCCCGGTTTATCATAGGTTGTTATACATTGTATTAGTGTACACATATTTAAGAAGGCACTGGGAACTATTTCTGATTACTCACCAAATATACCACTACACAATTAGTATTTGTACACACTGTAATTGTCATTAACTTCAGAACAACCGAAGGTCGCTTATCGCGTGACGTGGCTCAAATGCGCCCAATCTAGCAAAACTATTAAATGTGTGGCAGAAAGACTGACATGCGCATTCATGCTAAGGATAACAACACACGAAGTTCAGAAACTAATTGGCGAACCGTGTAGAGCCAGATCAGACTGCGCGGATGCGCCGGTTGTTGCGGATCTACGCTGGTTTCAAATGCCTTTTTTTTCGCCGAGCGCCGCTCAATCAGCGCTCTGACGTCGTTCATGATTATACCTGAACATTGGGTAGTGAATCGATCGAGTTTCCGGTTATGTAATGCATTTTTTAAGGGGTCCCATTTCCACCTGTGATAAAACCCAATAGACCTTCATCCCGGCACGAATTACATTCATGGGCACTTCATTTACAGATCCGTAGTTCAGACCTACGTCACCGTTTTAACATTTTGATACAATCAAATTTGTGCTGGTGGTCACCTCAGTTAAGCAACAAGTAGAAGGTTATCAGAACAGAACAGAACACAACCTTTATTATCTTAAACCATAGTTATGGTTCACGAGAAAAACAATAAACAGCTATGTATACCAACAAACATATATGCTAGAAAATACATATTGATATATATCAGTTGGTAATTCTTGTTTAAACAAACAAAATAATAAATGTTTGGTTTTCATTTTGATGCGTAAAAATGACACACGGGTATGTGTCAAACACATATATACACACATATACATATACATTCATGTACATATATATATATATATATATATACATATATACATACACATACATATGCATATATTCAATCTTAAATTTACACAGATGTAATATGTACGATTTGGCGTTTCTGTATAATGGAGGTTCAGCCAGTCTATGGTAAAATGTACGATTTTGTGTTTCTTGATAATCTAGGTTCAGCCAGTCTATGGTAAAATGTACGATTTGGCGTTTATGGATGATGTAGGTTCAGCCAGTCTATGGTAAAATGTACAATTTAGCGTTTTTGGATAATTTAGGTTCAGCCAGTCTTTGGTAAAATGTACGATTTGGTGTTTCTTGATGATGTAGGTTCAGCCAGTCTACGGTAACATGTACGATTCGGTGTTTCTTGATGATGTAGGTTCAGCCAGTCTATGGTAAAATGTACGATTTGGCGTTTATGGATGATGTAGGTTTAACCAGTCTATGGTAAAATGTACGAATTAGTGTTTCTTGATAATCTAGGTTCAGCCAGTCTATGGTAAAATGTACGATTCGGTGTTTCTTGATGATGTAGGTTCAGCCAGTCTACGGTAACATGTACGATTCGGTGTTTCTTGATGATGTAGGTTCAGCCAGTCTATGGTAACATGTACGATTCGGTGTTTCTTGATAATCTAGGTTCAGCCAGTCTATGGTAACATGTACGATTCGGTGTTTCTTGATGATGTAGGTTCAGCCAGTCTATGGTAACATGTACAATTTGGCGTTAATGGATGATGTAGGTTTAACCAGTCTATGGTAAAATGTACGAATTAGTGTTTCTTGATAATCTAGGTTCAGCCAGTCTATGGTAAAATGTACGATTCGGTGTTTCTTGATGATGTAGGTTCAGCCAGTCTATGGTAACATGTACGATTTGGCGTTTATGGATGATGTAGGTTCAGCCAGTCTATGGTAACATGTACGATTTGGCGTTTATGGATGATGTAGGTTCAGCCAGTCTATGGTAACATGTACGATTTGGCGTTTATGGATGATATAGGTTCAGCCAGTCTATGGTAAAATATACGATAAAGCGTTCATGGATGATGTAGGTTCAGCCAGTCTATGGTAAAATGTACGATTTGGCATTTATGGATGATATAGGTTCAGCCAGTCTATGGTAAAATATACGATAAAGCGTTCATGGATGATGTAGGTTCAGCCAGTCTATGGTAAAATATACGATTTGGCGTTTATGGATGATATAGGTTCAGCCAGTCTATGGTAAAATATACGATAAAGCGTTTATGGATGATGTAGGTTCAGCCAGTCTATGGTAAAATGTACGATTTGGCGTTTATGGATGATGTAGGTTCAGCCAGTCTATGGTAAAATATACGATAAAGCGTTCATGGATGATGTAGGTTCAGCCCAACTATGATTAAATGTACGATTTGGCGTTTATGGATAATGTAGGTTTAGCCCGTCTATAGTAAAATGTACGAATTGCCGTTTCTGGATAATGTATCTTCAGCTCACCGTGTACATCTGCTCCGTCTCACTATATCTACAGAAGTTGACATCATCTTCTAGCATGCTTATGCAACTTATATGTGAACACTGTAGATATAAATCATACAGTGTATCTCTACCGTTCACAGAACCTTGTAACCACTTGTAATTTATCCGACGAACGGGCTCTGATAGACTCTCTCGTTTAAGATTAGAGCCTTAGCGTTCTGGTTCACATTTCTAACAACAATTCAAAATGCTTAATTTTTCTAGATTTAAAAATGTTCTTAGTTTTTAACTTAACACCCTTTCTAATATTCGTAATAAGATGGTTTAGTAAATGATAATTGTGTATATCTTTTAACTTTTCTAAGGCTGTTTATTGTTAACGGTCCCCGTTGCCTCATATGCATATACATATATGTATTAGAGAAAAGAAATGCTCATGTGTTTATATAAAGATTACAATGTTCTTGCAACTCGATTTATGAGACTCTTACTTTTAAATCCAGGGGTTATGAGTTCGAACCCCGGCTCGGTCAACATCCTTTCCGACGTTTGACAAAAGTCTCTGCGACAAGCTTTATTCGTCTTCCACCAATAGGCTAACAGTCTATGTGGAAAAGCAGCCAGTGGCTTGGAAAGAATGCTGTGTGGAGTACTGGTGTGAGAAAGCCTGGAAACACATGAGTAGGTGACCTGGTCGCCGTTATATGACTGAAAAATTGTGGAAAACGGCGTTAAACCCCAATCAATCAATCAATCAAAACTATCAAATTCTCACAGATTCATGGTGATATAAATGAGAACCAAAGACATGAAAACGAAATACCAAGTAACGACGTTGACCAAATATCCATCCCGGCAAACGAAATTGCTGGAAGAAAATTGCGTCCGAAAGTACCAGACGCTGCCGATTTAGTTGATACTATAATTGAGAAATCCAAAGATGGTAATGACGAACAAGAAACTGACGATGAAGAAGAGAACGCAAAGGACAATGCGAAAGCGCAGAAAGATATTGCAGAAGAAAAGGTCACTACAGGAGATCCTATATCCAGTCAGCAAGAAGTTAAAATAGCTGACAATAAAGGTGAAGACGATGTTGAAAACAGTCTAAAGGATAATGGTGAGGTTGGAATCAAGAAGAAAGATGGGTGAATATAAAACTTGTAAACTAGTATTCTGGCAGCTCCACTTTAACCTTTTCCGGCATTCAGAAACGTTCTGATGTATCTGCAGCTGTGGACTTTTGAACATTATTCCATAATATCGAGGGCTTGGCGTCAAACGGTTGTAACTAAAAACCTATTTTGAAAACCCTGGTTTAGAGGCAATTTTGATCCCTTTGTAAACAATGCAAATTTAGGTGCCATTGCTCAGAACGAGCAATGGCACCTAAATTTCCACTGTTTACTAAGAAAAATGATGTAACGCTTATAAAGACTTTATGGCGAGGTGATTAACCTTGGTAAAAAAATACCAATTTTAGTTACAACCGTTTCACGCCAAGCCCTCGATATGTCCTGCTTTGTTCAATGTGTTTTCTTTCATGTGTAGAGACTAATTGATATCGAAATCGTCTGCTGCAGAGTTGTTTAAAAGATTTAAACATGCGACAACGGCAGACCCAGATCAGCCTGAACCATCACAAAATCTGAGCAAGGTCTTCCATGTTCACAATCGAGTCACTGAAACTTTATATAACCTTTTCCCACATACAACAAATCTTCAGCAGGGGACAAAAATGGAAATGTTCTATAAATGAAAGAATGCTTACTGAATAGAGTTGAAAACATTGTGGCAATTGGAGAATTTGCTGATGTTCAATAATTTCTTTTTTTGTCACAATCTTTTCAAATTTAAATCTAAAAAATACAAATATCATTTTACATTCTACATTGTTCGCTACAGTTTGATAGAAACTTATGAAAACTTGTCCAAATACAAGGATGGGTTATAGATGTGTTAGTATGCATGGTATTTAACATCGCTGTCAATAATTTATCGCTTATATCACGGCGTTTCCTGAGTATGTTACCAGTACAACTGGTTCATCTAGCCTGACTCCAGTAAGTCAGTCGTAATGCTAACCGTACAAGCCTGTGCGCCAAGGAGGGAAAGCCATAACTACCATTTTAAAAGTATTTGGTATGTCTCGGCCGAACAAGGCAGGTGTATTCAGTGTTTCCTAATCAGCATGCTATGTATTAAAGGGAGATGGTGTATATATGGTTACAAGACATCAAATTGAACATAAACAAAACTATAGTCAGTCATTATTTGAGCCGGTCCATCTCAAAAGGTACAACCTGACCTTTACGAACACAATTAATTCAGACCAGCCAACGCATCCGCGTAGTCTGTTCTCATTCAACATGCGGATTACTCATTGTTTAAACTCATGGTGAGATGTGAGGGTTCTGATGAGACAGATCATACAGATATATCAATCTTAACCCACACTGCTCAGAAACGCCCACTTGAACCTTATAACTTTGTTTTTGCCAACAAACAGTAGTTTTTGTTGTAAAATAAAAACTATAAAAACTCGTATACCACCATATTGTTTTGCCGTTATATTCACCACAAGTTGTTTAAGATTGTGTCACTATTTCAGCAGTATTGAATTAGACGAGTATGTGGACGGTGATGAGACAGCTTACCGTGAGGGTGTCGATCCTGTACCGGTTTTACCAGAAGCTATTTACGACAGACTGGCTCCGAATTCACCAGGTGAGTTGTTAACCCTTTACCTCATATAGACGCTTTCTGATGCCTCTGCAGCAGGCGGCTTTTTGAAAACATAGTGACAAACGAAGAAATTGCACAAAACGTGCAATTTCTCCTTTTGCCGCAATGTTTTCCACTTTTTGTCATAGGTTATCCATTCAATTATGGAGATTTTCTATGTTTTGACAACATACGTTCAAAGTCGTCTGCTGCAGAATTGTCGTGTGAGGGAAAGGGTTAAACGAGACTTTATGTAAGACAACGTTGGTCCAAACTCACCTTGTACGTTCTTCTAGTATGCTCTATTAACGACACAGTGGATCATTTTGATATCAAATAAATATTCCTATAAGACTTCATTCAAGACAAAATGGGCCCAAATTTACCAGGTAAGTTCTGCTAAAATGCTCTATGAAAGACAAAGTGGGTCATAATTTACTCTCATTTCAATTGGATGGATTATATAATGTTCACAATAGTACAACATAATTGTAATAGCATGTGATGCCAGTATATCATAGGTGGGTGGGATAAGTTAACCCTAACATAAATTCATTTTTAGGATTTATTTTGTAAATATTGCATATTTTATTCCGGATTATTCTAAATATGTTAGATTTAACTCTTTCAGCGCCAAAGGCAATATTGAGGGTTTTGCAATCAATGCTGATTCAATTTATTTTGTAAATATTGCATATTTTATTCCGGATTATTCTAAATATGTTAGATTTAACTCTTTCAGCGCCAAAGGCAATATTGAGGGTTTTGCAATCAATGCTGCTTCAAGTGAGTCAGCTCGTAACGAGCTGTCTCACTTGAAATCAGCATTGTTTGCCTTTTATTCATCAAAATAATCAAAAAAATGTATAACATGAAAAATGGAGACGCATAAATTTGATCATGGAAGAGTCTACTTTAAACAATTCGGCGCTGAAAGAGTTAAACTGGTTTAAGTCTCGTTTGAAATAGTATATCCCTATCATCAGTGAAGTAAGTATATTTCTGCAAGAGATTTGGATGTTTATTTAGTTTCGTTGCAGACTGAAATAGGCAATTAAACACTTTTTACATTCAAAGATTTGTTAAGACTTTCTACATACAGAACAGAACAGAGTATATTTTTATTTCCTATCAGTAATTACAACAACTTTTAGGAATAATACAATACAGAGGCAAAGAAGAACAAAAACAATTTTAATACAAAGTGCGTCAGAATTTGCGAGGTAAGGTCTTCTAAGAGACTCTATTAAAGACAAAGTAGGTCATAATTTACCAGGCCAGTTCTTCTACTTTATTCTATGTAAGACAAAGTAGGTCATAATTTACAAGGCCAGTTCTTCTACTTTATTCTATTAAAGACAAAGTGGGTCATAATTTACCAGGCCAGTTCTTCTACTTTATTCTATTAAAGACAAAGTGGGTCATAATTTACCAGGCCAGTTCTTCTACTTTATTCTATGTAAGACAAAGTAGGTCATAATTTACCAGGCCAGTTCTTCTACTTTATTCTATTAAAGACAAAGTGGGTCATAATTTATTAGGCCAGTTCTTCTACTTTATTCTATGTAAGACAAAGTAGGTCATAATTTACAAGGCCAGTTCTTCTACTTTATTCTATTAAAGACAAAGTGGGTCATAATTTACCAGGCCAGTTCTTCTACTTTATTCTATTAAAGACAAAGTGGGTCATAATTTACCAGGCCAGTTCTTCTACTTTATTCTATGTAAGACAAAGTAGGTCATAATTTACCAGGCCAGTTCTTCTACTTTATTCTATTAAAGACAAAGTGGGTCATAATTTATTAGGCCAGTTCTTCTACTTTATTCTATGTAAGACAAAGTAGGTCATAATTTACAAGGCCAGTTCTTCTACTTTATTCTATTAAAGACAAAGTGGGTCATAATTTACCAGGCCAGTTCTTCTACTTTATTCTATTAAAGACAAAGTGGGTCATAATTTACCAGGCCAGTTCTTCTACTTTATTCTATGTAAGACAAAGTAGGTCATAATTTACCAGGCCAGTTCTTCTACTTTATTCTATTAAAGACAAAGTGGGTCATAATTTATTAGGCCAGTTCTTCTACTTTATTCTATGTAAGACAAAGTAGGTCATAATTTACAAGGCCAGTTCTTCTACTTTATTCTATTAAAGACAAAGTGGGTCATAATTTACCAGGCCAGTTCTTCTACTTTATTCTATTAAAGACAAAGTGGGTCATAATTTACCAGGCCAGTTCTTCTACTTTATTCTATGTAAGACAAAGTAGGTCATAATTTACCAGGCCAGTTCTTCTACTTTATTCTATTAAAGACAAAGTGGGTCATAATTTACAAGGCCAGTTCTTCTACTTTATTCCATGTAAGACAAAGTGGGTCATAATTTACCAGGCCAGTTCTTCTACTTTATCCTATTAAAGACAAAGTGGGTCATAATTTATCAGGCCAGTTCTTCTACTTTATTCTATTAAAGACAAAGTGGGTCATAATTTACCAGGCCAGTTCTTCTACTTTATTATATGTAAGACGAAGTAGATCATAATTTACCAGGCCAGTTCTTCTACTTTATCCTATTAAAGACAAAGTGGGTCATAATTTATCAGGCCAGTTCTTCTACTTTATTCTATTAAAGACAAAGTGGGTCATAATTTGCCAGGCCAGTTCTTCTACTTTATTATATGTAAGACAAAGTAGGTCATAATTAACCAGGCCAGTTCTTCTACTTTATCCTATTAAAGACAAAGTGGGTCATAATTAACCAGGCCAGTTCTTCTACTTTATTCTATGTAAGACAAAGTGGGTCATAATTTACCAGGCCAGTTCTTCTACTTTATTCTATTAAAGACAAAGTGGGTCATAATTTACCAGGCCAGTTCTTCTACTTAATTCTATTAAAGACAAAGTGGGTCATAATTTACAAGGCCAGTTCTTCTACTTTATTCTATTAAAGACAAAGTGGGTCATAATTTACCAGGCCAGCTCTTCTACTGTATTCTATGTAAGACAAAGTAGGTCATAATTTACCAGGCCAGTTCTTCTACTTTATTCTATTAAAGATAAAGTGGGTCATAATTTACCAGGCCAGTTCTTCTACTTTATTATATGTAAGACAAAGTAGGTCATAATTTACCAGGCCAGTTCTTCTACTTTATTCTATTAAAGACAAAGTGGGTCATAATTTACCAGGCCAGTTCTTCTACTTTATTCTATGTAAGACAAAGTAGGTCATAATTTACCAGGCCAGTTCTTCTACTTTATTCTATTAAAGACAAAGTGGGTCATAATTTACCAGGCCAGTTCTTCTACTTTATTATATGTAAGACGAAGTAGATCATAATTTACCAGGCCAGTTCTTCTACTTTATTCTATTAAAGACAAAGTGGGTCATAATTTACCAGGCCAGTTCTTCTACTTTATTCTATGTAAGACAAAGTAGGTAATAATTTACCAGGCCAGTTCTTCTACTTTATTCTATTAAAGAAAAAGTGGGTCATAATTTACCAGGCCCGTTCTTCTACTTTATTCTATGTAAGACAAAGTAGGTCATAATTTACCAGGCCAGTTCTTCTACTTTATTCTATGTAAGACAAAGTGGGTCATAATTTACCAGGCCAGTTCTTCTACTTTATTCTATTAAAGACAAAGTGGGTCATAATTTACCAGGCCAGTTCTTCTACTTAATTCTATTAAAGACAAAGTGGGTCATAATTTACAAGGCCAGTTCTTCTACTTTATTCTATTAAAGACAAAGTGGGTCATAATTTACCAGGCCAGCTCTTCTACTGTATTCTATGTAAGACAAAGTAGGTCATAATTTACCAGGCCAGTTCTTCTACTTTATTCTATTAAAGATAAAGTGGGTCATAATTTACCAGGCCAGTTCTTCTACTTTATTATATGTAAGACAAAGTAGGTCATAATTTACCAGGCCAGTTCTTCTACTTTATTCTATTAAAGACAAAGTGGGTCATAATTTACCAGGCCAGTTCTTCTACTTTATTCTATGTAAGACAAAGTAGGTCATAATTTACCAGGCCAGTTCTTCTACTTTATTCTATTAAAGACAAAGTGGGTCATAATTTACCAGGCCAGTTCTTCTACTTTATTATATGTAAGACGAAGTAGATCATAATTTACCAGGCCAGTTCTTCTACTTTATTCTATTAAAGACAAAGTGGGTCATAATTTACCAGGCCAGTTCTTCTACTTTATTCTATGTAAGACAAAGTAGGTAATAATTTACCAGGCCAGTTCTTCTACTTTATTCTATTAAAGAAAAAGTGGGTCATAATTTACCAGGCCCGTTCTTCTACTTTATTCTATGTAAGACAAAGTAGGTCATAATTTACCAGGCCAGTTCTTCTACTTTATTCTATTAAAGACAATATGGGTCATAATTTACCAGGCCAGTTCTTCTACTTTATGATATGTAAGACAAAGTAGGTCATAATTTACCAGGCCAGTTCTTCAACTTTATTCTATTAAAGACAAAGTGGGTCACAATTTGCCAGGCCAGTTCTTCCACTTTATTATATGTAAGACAAAATAGGTCATAATTTACCAGGCCAGTTCTTCTACTTTATTCTATTAAAGACAAAGTGGGTCATAATTTGCCAGGCCAGTTCTTCTACTTTATTCTATGTAAGACAAAGTAGGTCATAATTTACCAGGCCAGTTCTTCTACTTTATTCTATTAAAGACAAAGTGGGTCATAATTTACCAGACCAGTTCTTCTACTTTATTCTATGTAAGACAAAGTAGGTCATAATGTACCAGGCCAGTTCTTCTACTTTATTCTATTAAAGACAAAGTGGGTCATAATTTGCCAGGCCAGTTCTTCTACTTTATTATATGTAAGACAAAGTAGGTCATAATTAACCAGGCCAGTTCTTCTACTTTATCCTATTAAAGACAAAGTGGGTCATATTTTACCAGGCTAATTCTTCTACTTTACTTTATGTAAAACAAAGTGGGTCATAATTCACAAGGCAAGATATCCTACTATATTATTTTTACTATATAGTGCGTCGTAATTGACCAAGTAAGTTCTGCTATGAGACTATATTTTATTCATACGTTGGTACCAACTTACAGGGCAAGATATCTTATACTATATCATTTGAATTACTAACTAATTAACTAAATTATTCTTTTTAGGTGAAATGGGTGGAACGGTGCCTTTCAATCTACAGACACTGACGGAAAAGGAGTTAGAAGAATATGAAGAGGGACAAAAAAATCACCAGTTTAATGAATTTCTCAGTAAAAAAATATCAGTCCGAAGAACATTGCGGGATATTCGACCTGCACAGTAAGTTACTTAAACCTTTTACATTATACAAGTTAAATTTTACGCCTCTGCAGGAGTAACCTTTAGCAAATATTTTTAGAACGGTGATATTGCTCTTCGGAACAATATCTCAATTTTCAACACTTAATTTTCAATTCTTTTTCAAAAGGAAGTGATCGATTTTCAAAATGTCGCGATGTTTATCTCTGTAGACATACGCGGTACAAAATGATGAGATCATGTAAGTCTAAACTACTGTTCGAAATATGAACCGATTTCTGATAGAAAATTCATGAAACTTCATAAGCTGTATCGGCTAGTCTTTAAATATTAACGTGATATATAGTTTGCTTCGTCTGCATTGCCAATATTTGAGGGCAATAGGTAATATATTGATATTCAGAATAACGTTTTGTTGTAAACATTTCACGTTTTACACCATCATGAATGATTCTGTTTTCCCATGAAATATTGCTAACCTGCTCCCATATGCCAATGATTTTCAACACCGTTGCAGCAGATGACATTTGAAAAGATTATTGCAAAAGGAGGATTTGGTCATAATGAGCAATTTTACCCTTTGCCACAATGTTTTCAACTATTTTAAATTAATAAAATGTTCCTAATAGATATTGTTCATGGTTATACCTAAACAAATTTACAAAAGAATACGACGTGACCGAGTGGAACCGGGCATTCCGGGTTCGATCCCCAGTCACAGCTGTCATGGTGGAGTGCCATTATTGGACAAGTGATATGTCCTAGCCTAGTACTGGTGTGTTTACGCATGGATCAGGATTAAGTGAGATGTCGCCGTGATATAACTGAAATTATGTTGATACTACGTTCAGCCAAAATTAACAAACAAAACAAAAGATGTTTCCAAAGCCGTCTGCCACTGATGTGTCGTACATTATTTAACAAATACGCTAACGCAGACGCTTCATAATTCGTCTGTATCAGAGAGCGGATAAGATATTAAGGTAGTCTCATTTATGTATCAGAGAGCGGATAAGATATTAAGGTAGTCTCATTTATGTATCAGAGAGCGGATAAGATATTAATGTAGTCTCATTTATGTATCAGAGAGCGGATAAGATATTAAGGTAGTCTCATTTATGTATCAGAGAGCGGATATGATATTAAGGTAGTCTCATTTATGTATCAGAGAGCGGATAAGATATTAAGGTAGTCTCATTTATGTATCAGAGAGCGGATAAGATATGAAGATAGTCTCATTTATGTATCAGAGAGCAAATAAGATATTAAGGTAGTCTCATTTATGTATCAGAGAGCGGATAAGATATGAAGATAGTCTCATTTATGTATCAGAGAGCAAATAAGATATTAAGGTAGTCTCATTGATGTATCAGAGAGCGCATAAGATATGAAGATATTCTCATTTATGTATCAGAGAGCAAATAATATATTAAGGTAGTCTCATTTATGTATCAGAGAGCGGATAAGATATGAAGATAGTCTCATTTATGTATCAGAGAGCAAATAAGATATTAAGGTAGTCTCATTTATGTATCAGAGAGCGGATAAGATATGAAGATAGTCTCATTTATGTATCAGAGAGCGGATAAGATATTAAGGTAGTCTCATGTATGTATCAGAGAGCGGATAAGATATTAAGGTAGTCTCATTTATGTATCAGAGAGCAAATAAGATATTAAGGTAGTCTCATTTATGTATCAGAGAGCGGATAAGATATGAAGATAGTCTCATTTATGTATCAGAGAGCGGATAAGATATTAAGGTAGTCTCATTTATGTATCAGAGAGCGGATAAGATATTAAGGTAGTCTCATTTATGTATCAGAGAGCGGATAAGATATGAAGATAGTCTCATTTATGTATCAGAGAGCGGATAAGATATTAAGGTAGTCTCATTTATGTATCAGAGAGCGGATAAGATATTAAGGTAGTCTCATTTATGTATCAGAGAGCGGATAAGATATGAAGATAGTCTCATCCATGTATCAGAGAGCAAATAAGATATAAGGTAGTCTCATTTATGTATCAGAGAGCGGATAAGATATGAAGATAGTCTCATTTATGTATCAGAGAGCGGATAAGATATTAAGGTAGTCTCATTTATGTATCAGAGAGCGGATAAGATATGAAGATAGTCTCATTTATGTATCAGAGAGCGGATAAGATATTAAGGTAGTCTCATTTATGTATCAGAGAGCGGATAAGATATTAAGGTAGTCTCATTTATGTATCAGAGAGCGGATAAGATATGAAGATAGTCTCATTTATGTATCAGAGAGCAAATAAGATATTAAGGTAGTCTCATTTATGTATCAGAGAGCGGATAAGATATGAAGATAGTCTCATTTATGTATCAGAGAGCAAATAAGATATTAAGGTAGTCTCATTTATGTATCAGAGAGCGGATAAGATATGAAGATAGTCTCATTTATGTATCAGAGAGCGGATAAGATATGAAGATAGTCTCATTTATGTATCAGAGAGCGGATAAGATATTAAGGTAGTCTCATTTATGTATCAGAGAGCGGATAAGATATTAAGGTAGTCTCATTTATGTATCAGAGAGCGGATAAGATATGAAGATAGTCTCATTTATGTATCAGAGAGCGGATAAGATATTAAGGTAGTCTCATTTATGTATCAGAGAGCGGATAAGATATTAAGGTAGTCCCATTTACCAAAGACCTTAAACACTTTCCCTCATATAGACACTTTCTGATGCATTTGCAGCAGACGGCTTTTTGAAAACATAGTGACAAAAGAAGAAATTGCTCAAAACAATCGAGTATTTCTATTTTTTGACGAAATATGTTCAGTCTTCTGCTGCAGAATTGTCGTATGAGGGAAAGGGTTACAGCACTTTAAAAATCACAGACACAAGGTGTCTTTATCGAGACTATACACATTTCTAGTGTAGTTATATTAACATTTATGTCAGACATAATACTCATTCATTTATTCATTCACTCACACAAAGCTACTTCATTCAATCGCGTATACCGTGTGAGTCACTCACTCATCCACCCACGATCCAACCAATCCATGTATATCAATCCATCAACTTATCCATCCAGGCACCTATCTACCTAATCCATCCAGCCGTCCATCTACAAATCCATCCATGTATCCATCCATATATCCATCCATCCACTTATCCATCCACCCATTTATATATGAATTCACTTATACATCCATTCACCCATCCCCATATATCCATCCCTTCATATGCAGTGTGAATTCTCGACAATTCGTTTCGGACGAGAATTCCAATCCTGCATTACCTATTCATATTATTTCTGGAAAGCAGACTATATCATATATCTAGTCGTGCAATCAAAAATATTTATCTTATAGTCGAAAAGTTCTCTTTGAATTTGTGTGTGTGTCTGAATAAACTATGTGTAATATGTTATTAAGTATGAGTATCCATCCTCATTGTTATGTGCATGTTCTTTTGTGTTTTGATATGTGATGTATGTTTATAGTTAATTTCTGATGTCGTTTTGACCTTTTCACTCATCTAGGCGACTTTTTACCCAACAGCAATAGTAGGCGTTTTAAAGCATTGTGACAAAAGGTGAACTTGCTCGTAGTGAACAATTCCGCCCTTAATCACAATGTTTTCAACGCTGTCTTAAGATATAGCCGGTAGTTTTCGTAAATGAGGTATTATTATCTATACGTCCCTAAAGCATCCATCAATCTGCAAAGTAATTTCTCGTCATCTTGTCTCGGAGGGAGCTCAAATTCAGCATTATTTCATCAGTTTACTTCTGGAATGCGAGTTATATTATACTTAGGCCTGCAATCAGAAACATTCTCTTTTTTCATTAGAAAAATTATTACTGTTGTGTTTCTCCTTTAAACAAAAGAGCTTTCATCTATATTCAATAAGTATACTTTCATTTAGTAGGTAACTTAGTTAGTGTTTGAAATATAAAAAATATGAAGCAGTACAATAAGTTGAGAGCTCTAGATAAGGGGCGTTTTGCAAGTTCTCAAAGCCTAATTTGACCCGCCAACCCTTTGTTGTGGGTACGCAACAGAAATCGTCTCAATGTACTTTTTTATATGTTCGAACTTTTTTTTTTTTTTTTGTGTCGTGATGTGTACTTTTGTTCTCTTGTATAATACTATGTGTTAGGCATTCTGTTTGTATTCTATGTATTGTAATGCTCTTCGTTATTGGAGGAATAAAGCATATATATATATGTAATTTACATCCTTGGAATCACTGCATCATGTTCAGCCTGTGATTCCACTCAATCTAATCAACGTCTTCACTGTTCACACTCCTGGCCAACATACTTCTTAGAGTCGTATTAATAACGCCAATGACCTTGAAAAGAATGTTTAGCCCTTTCTGATACCCTATAAAGAATTTCCATATTTTAGTCTGGGTGGGTTTTTTAAGTCGATTGTTGCAGATGTGTTATATGTGGGAATGGGGTAAGCATGTGATCAGATCGTTATCGCCAGTATATATACCCTCATCCCCTCCAAATGTCGTTTTGTTGTAAGACGTGCATTCATTCATTCATATTTACAGATGTCCACGAGAGTTTTCGGACCTTCCAGCTACCAGTATAATAATATGTTTCCATAACGAGGCATGGACCGTGTTACTAAGGACAATACATAGTATTCTAGACCGGTCACCCGAACATTTAGTCAAAGAGATCATATTGGTGGATGACTTGTCTAATATGGGTATGTCGCATGCTTTAGTTAGTACATGTACCTTAGCATTTGAGATCTAAAGGATGGGGTCTTTCATAGCTTATAGTTAACGCTTTCTTACATACAAAAGGTCTATAGTAGACGACTCTGGAAACACCTTGGCAAAATATGTAATATGAGCCGTCCCGCGAGAAAACCAACATTATGGCCTCTGCGTAATGTATCGACCCAGATCAGCCTGCGCAGTCCGCGCAGACTGATCCGGGCCGACACATTCCGTCTCAGCGGGATAGAGGTATAGAGCAATGATTCCTGAAACAGTAAATCCACAGGAGGCGAAAAGTGTCTATCCGAGTAAGCCTGCGCGGCATGCTTAGGCTGATCCGGGTCGATACTCTACGCCGAGTCCATAATGTTGGTTTTCTTGCGAAACGGCCCATATAGTGGACGGCTCTGGAAACACCGTGGAACAATATGTAAACTCTCTAAATAGAATGAGATTATAATTATAGAAAAGTGTTGAAAAGCGTCGACGGAAATAGTGTTATTACTCCTCCATGTAAGAGCATTTTCTCCTTTTGTCACAGTGTTTTTACAAGTTATCTGATGAAGGGTAATCAAACATAATTTATATGATAGTACTTTAGATATACAATGCTGTAGAATTGCATGTTTCAGCGACAGACCATTAAAAAGTTAAACATATGTTTATGTTTTCCTTGAAAACTTCTTACTGATATACGTGATAACAACAGAAAGTTTGAAGTGACTGTAGTTTTAAACAAACCATCGGTTTTCGAATGAATTAATGTTCTTATTCTGCACAAGTCCTTTGTTTTACTTAATCTGCTAAAACAATATTGCGGCCGTTCAATCGTCATTGTATTGACGAGACTCATCATCATTATTTATGTTCGTTTAGAACATGTACGTAGTATCCATATATATATCAGGAATTGATACCATTGATGAGTAAAGGGGAACTTACTCTTTATGTACAATGTCAATTTTTTTTACACAGTTTTAATTCTTTTCCATGTACAGCAAACCTGCTGCGAAGGCGTAAGAAAGCGTCTATATGAGGAAAAGGGTTAAGACAGCAATAGTCGACTGACTCTTTATCGGTAGTTTTGATAGACGAACTAATACTATGTTCCTTTTTCTGTGACACATAATTGAGCTGCGTCTAGCGTAGGGAGTCTTGTGCTATTTGCGAACGGTGTAACCCCAGGTGAATGTGCACACACCCACAGTCTCACTAGAACTAACACCAGGTTATATTGACCTATATGCATCTTGTGACAAAATACTTCATACGAAACCCGCACGCTGAAGGTGTGCACCAGCCAACTGTGCAGTCTCAGATGAAGTCGTGCATATGTGTAGTATCACTAGTTTTAGGCCGGTATACAGTTATACAATGCCAAAACGGAGTACAGCGCAAACAGTGGAGCCTCAGGTTAGCCTTTGTATGCATTGTCCGTGTATTGACCACATAGGTCTAAATGCGTATTTAGATACAATCACTGGATGTGTAGCCCAAATAGTTGTACGCTAATCCAACTTTGATGTTTATCGACACCAGAGACATATAAATAATGTATGTACATGTCTCTGTCGACATTGCCATTCATTAGGACCCCACATTGACTGACTTTGCTCTTATGTTGTTTTGTATTTAATTTAGAACATTTACGAGCTCCGTTGGAGTTCTATATGAAGGACTACAAGAAGGTCCGCATATTACGAACACGCCGGCGGGAGGGGCTTATCAGGGCCCGCTTGATTGGAGTAGCAGCGGCGAAGGGTCCGGTACTGACGTTTTTGGATTCTCATATCGAATGTTATCATGGTGAGTGACGTATCGTTATTTGTTATGAGTTATGAGTATAGCGGTTTTGTTGTACCACAATGTTTTCCTATGTCGTCTGCTGCAGATGCATCAAACGCTTTTACAAGTGAGAGGGAAAGGGTACACACTTTTTGTTGTATTTATTGTTGTTATTATTGTTGTAATAACACGTTTCTCTGATATTATAAATGCATGCTGAATAGAAAAGATGCCCGCTTAATACGCAACTAAAACCGTTTTCGCCTGATCATGATCGTTATATAGAGAATATTTCATGAGTATTTATTTATTACTATTTTTAATAAACGAGTTCACTAAGATGATATGCCGCTAGTCTTGGCCAGCGTCATTTTCAGCTTAATTAACTAGATTATTAAAATTTATAATAAATAAACACGAATGAGATATTCTATTTGTCACATACAGAGATTCATGAGGCATATTTCGAAACAAATGTACAATAAATGTGTCGGTTTGGGCGCCAAAGTGACTTACGTTATAACGTCAAACCGCTGACGTGACGTCAATTTCATAACTCCGTTTAGCGGTGTAACGAAGACTTGAGCGGAAGACTGGAAACCAAAGTAGTAGTGTCATATGATATTTATGTAATGGGATTTTGACACTCCCAAAAAGGGCTTTATGTGATAAACATGTTTATTGGGAAACCCTTTTGTACACACAGGCTGGCTGGAACCACTCCTGGACCGTGTTAAAACCGAGAAAAACATCATAGTCAGTCCTTCGCTTAATGGAATCAGTGCAAACAGATTTTCCGTAGACGGATCCCCGACAACATCGGTGGGAAAAGTAGACATTAAAAATCTTCAATTCAATTGGATGCCGATACAAGCATCGGAGAGGAAAAGGAGGAAATCTGATGCCGATCCAATTAGGTGCGTTTTACGTCATTTTATTTGTGGTGGTGTTTCCGTAGCCAGGTAGCTCAGTCGGTGACGACATGGGCTGTCAGTCAATGGGTTGTGAGTTTGAATCTCATTTATGAAATTTGGCAAATTTAAATTGTACATGCATCATTCGTGTTCCAACAATGGCCTAACAGTATTTGGAAAAGCGGCCAGTTTCTTGGATGGACTTGTGAGGAGTTATGGTAGAAAAAAACAGGAAATATATGGGTAGGCGATCTGGCTGTCGTGAAATGCCTGAACAAATGTTGAAAACGGCGTTAAACCCCAATCAATCAAACATTGATGATAACGCTAAATAATGGTATCGCCATTTTAGGATATCTTCGTCTGCGGTAGCAAGTTTGTATTGTAAGTCTTCGAATGAACCTCATAAAGTGTTTGATCTTTGACTCACCTTAACACAAATCTTAGAAATATAACAGATATTTGGAGGGCAAATATAAAGCTGTACAGCTATTAATTATATTAAACCAGGACTAGACTACCGTGAAAAAAGTAAAAACAGATCGGTTTTGATGAAATGATGTCGGATTTCGCGGAAAATTACTGAAACAAGCGAAGTTTCCTCGAAACAATGCGTCTGTCTCAGTGTGTTCATCTAGTTGAACATTGTTTAAGGCCTCTCTGAACACTCATTATAATACCGTGGCATTGTCTTACTTTTAAAATTATTAATTTATGCATACTAAACAGAAAATAATACACATAGGTAGGGTTATAATTCACAAAACGGACATGTCTTCTTTGAATTGAAGGGATGAACTCACATGTGCTTGCCACCAAAGAACAAATCACACTTATTTCGTAACTTCAGACTAGATTGGAATTAATGCATTTTCAGTGACAGTTTATGATCAATGAACATTATATTTACTTTCGGGTTATCATTTTGTATATAAAATGAATCGTGCATAAACGCGATAACCTTTTTTTATATTTTTTGATAAATTGTACCTCTTTTTTGTATTGAGTTTCTGATGAGTGAGGGTACTGCGATCGTTGTGCGACACATATCTGTAAAGCCATGTTACAGGATGAAGTTCAAAGTTCATACTGTATATCGAGGGCTTGGCGTGAAACTTAAAACCTATTTTGAAAACCCTGGTTTAGGGGCAATTTTGACCCTTTTGTAAACAATGCGAATTTAGGTGCCAGAACGAGCAATGGCACCTAAATTTACATTGTTTACCAAGAAAAGTGATTTAACGCTTATAAAGACTTTATGGCGGGTTGATTAATCTTGTTAAAAAAATACCCATTTTAGTTACAACCGTTTCACGCCAAGCCCTCGATATATGTAAAGCCATGTTACAGGATGAATTTTCAAAGTTCATACTGTATATGTAAGGTTGAAATGTGCAAATGGTCGCCAATTGAACGATATGGTCATAGTTTAATGTGTATTGCAGTCCATTGCATGATTCCCTGGTTATATGTGTATTTCAGCCCATGGCATGGTCCCTGGTCATAGTTATATGCGTATTTCAGCCCATGGCATGGTCCCTGGTCATAGTTGTATGTGTATTTCAGCCAACGGCATGGTTCCCTTAAATATTCATATATTTTTTTACCTCATTTTTAGAACACCTACTATTGCCGGAGGTTTGTTTTCCATCAGCAAGGAGTATTTCTATCATTTAGGAAAATACGACGAAGGAATGGAAATATGGGGTTTTGAGAACGTCGAAATTTCCTTTCGGGTAAGAGTTTTGTAATGTATGTTTACAAGTCTTATAATGTATGTTTACAAGTCTTATTTGACACTGTCCGGTGCCTAGTAACAATGTTGTGTAGAGTAATGGTATGAGCAATCAGGAAAGGCACGTTCGGTGAGCTGGCTGCAGTTATATAACTGAAATTGCTTAAAAATAACGTCAAGCTCAAATTAATCAAACACATTTAACTTTCTTCAACATACACCAAATCGGCAACAGACGATTTGAAAACATCTCTGGGAAAACATGGTCAATCTCTCTAATTAAAGTACCATTGTTGAATGCGGTATAAAACATAATGGAGAATCAAAAAGTGCTCATTATGGGGTAATGTTTTTAAAGTCATCCGCTGCAACTGCGTTACAATCCGTTAGCATGTTTGAAAGGGTTAATTTATAATCCCGTACTACAGTTTTAGGAATAAATCTAAAATATATCGTCAAATATTACTTTCAGCGTTGTCAATTTTAAATAAACATATGTATGTCAGTTAAAGCAAGTGACAAGTGATGGTATTTATTGTCTTACAAACTGATTTAGTGATGGTATTTATTGTCTTACAAACTGATTTAGTGATGGTATTTAGTGTCTTACAAACAGCGTTAGTGTATGGTAGTTAGTGTTGTACAAACAGGGTTAGTGTATGGTATTTAATGTCGTACAAACAGTGTCTTACAAACATGGTTAGCGTATGGTATTTAGTATCGAACAAACAAAGTTAGTATATGGTATTTAGTGTCGTACAAACAGAGTTAGTGTATGGTATTTAGTGTCGTATAAACATAGTTAGTGTATGGTATTTAGTGTCGTACAAACAGAGTTAGTGTATGGTATTTATTGTAGTACAAACAGAGTTAGTGTATGGTATTTATTGTAGTACAAACAGAGTTAGTGTATGGTATTTATTGTAGTACAAACATAGTTAGTGTATGGTATTTAGTGTCGTATAAACATAGTTAGTGTATGGTATTTAGTGTCGTACAAACAGAGTTAGTGTATGGTATTTATTGTAGTACAAACATAGTTAGTGTATGGTATTTATTGTAGTACAAACATAGTTAGTGTATGGTATTTAGTGTCGTACAAACAGAGTTAGTGTATGGTATTTAGTGTCGTATAAACATAGTTAGTGTATGGTATTTAGTGTCGTATAAACATAGCTAGTGTATGGTATTTAGTGTCGTACAAACATGGTTAGTGTATGGTATTTATTGTCGTACAAACATAGTTAGTGTATGGTATTTAGTGTCGTATAAACATAGTTAGTATATGGTATTTAGTGTCGTATAAACATAGTTAGTATATGGTATTTAGTGTCGTATAAACATAGTTAGTGTATGGTATTTAGTGTCGTACAAACATAGTTAGTGTATGGTATTTAGTGTCGTATAAACATAGTTAGTATATGGTATTTAGTGTCGTACAAACATAGTTAGTGTATGGTATTTAGTGTCGTACAAACATAGTTAGTGTATGGTATTTAGTGTCGTACAAACATAGTTAGTGTATGGTATTTAGTGTCGTACAAACATAGTTAGTGTATGGTATTTATTGTAGTTCAAACATAGTTAGTGTATGGTATTTAGTGTCGTATAAACATAGTTAGTGTATGGTATTTAGTGTCGTATAAACATAGTTAGTGTATGGTATTTAGTGTCGTATAAACATAGTTAGTGTATGGTATTTAGTGTCGTATAAACATAGTTAGTACATGGTATTTAGTGTCGTATAAACACAGTTAGTGTATGGTATTTAGTGTCGTATAAACATAGTTAGTGTATGGTATTTAGTGTCGTACAAACACAGTTAGTGTATGGTATTTATTGTCGTACAAACATAGTTAGTGTATGGTATTTAGTGTCGTACAAACATAGTTAGTGTATGGTATTTAGTGTCGTACAAACAGAGTTAATGTATGGTATTTATTGTAGTACAAACAGAGTTAGTGTATGGTATTTAGTGTCGTACAAACATAGTTAGTGTATGGTATTTAGTGTCGTACAAACACAGTTAGTGTATGGTATTTATTGTAGTACAAACACAGTTAGTGTATGGTATTTAGTGTCGTATAAACATAGTTAGTGTATGGTATTTAGTGTCGTACAAACATAGTTAGTGTATAGTATTTAGTGTCGTATAAACATAGTTAGTGTATGGTATTTATTGTAGTTCAAACACAGTTAGTGTATGGTATTTAGTGTCGTACAAACAGAGTACGTGTATGGTATTTACTGTCGTACAAACATAGTTAGTGTATGGTATTTAGTGTCGTATAAACACAGTTAGTGTATGGTATTTAGTGTCGTACAAACATAGTTAGTACATGGTATTTAGTGTCGTACAAACATAGTTAGTGTATGATATTTAGTGTCGTACAAACAGAGTAAGTGTATGGTATTTATTGTCGTACAAACATGGTAAGTGTATGGTATTTATTGTCGTACAAACAGGGTTAACGTATGGTATTTAGTGCGTACAAACAGAGTTAGTGTATGGTATTTATTGTCGTACAAACAGGGTTAACGTATGGTATTTAGTGTCGTACAAACATGATTAGTGTATTGTATTTAGTGTCGTACAAACATAGTTAGCATAAAGTGTCGTTCACACAGAGTTAATGTATGGTATTTGAGTCGTACAAACAGAGTTAGTATATGGTATTTGTTGTCGTACAAACACAGTTAGTGTATGGTATTTAGTGTCGTTCAAACAGACCTAGTATTTAGTATCGTACACAAAAAGTCAGTGTATAGTATTTAGTGTCGTTCAAACAGAGCTAGTGTATGGTTTTTAGTGTCGTACAAACAGAACTAGTATTTAGTATCGTACAAAGATGGATACAATATGACAGAACTGCATCTGGCGCCAACTTATAACAATTTACTCCGTACTCAGAGTTTGGGTTAAAGTGCTTCAATCAGCTGACAAACTGAGACTGTCCGGAACTATAAAAATCTAAAAACGTTCTCGGTGCTCAGAAATGAACTCCATGTTCCGAAAAAAGCTTATGATTAGCCAATTCGGAGAACGGACTTGCTTCTGACCAATCAGATACTTGAGCACGAATTCTGAAGTCGTGTTTAGAGCATGGAGTTAATTTCTGAGTTTGATAGTTTCGTGCCAGATTGAGATGTGTGTGGCGATGGTGGGTCTTATTGACTAAAGTTGGGCAGTGCTTCAAGTAACAATTGCATTTCTTTTTTGTGTCAGAAGGTACCTTTATGTTGAAAGGACATATAGGCGGATTATAAATGCTGATCTCAATATTCGCTAGTAGCCGATGCGGCTGAAATTTAAGGTAGTTAAATACTTAAACTAAAGTGTTATATGATATTTTAAAAATTCATTTCGCTTCGGATGACAATATGTTATTGAATTATTAAACGCGGATTCGGACTTGGATGTCTATTCTTGCGAAAATCGTGACCATAATTTCTATTCTATAAAGGCGAGCAAAACTATATGTTTTATTTCTTTTGTTCTTGGGAACATACTTTTATAAAGTATTGAATCCGAACAATATAGATCTGGATACGTCTGCAAGTTCGTCAAGTTTAATCTATGTTTGGTCTTTTGCTTCCCAACATTCACCCATGTGTTAGCAATATTACGCACTTAATATGCCAAAGGTAACAAGTAAATTACTCGAATTCAGCAGGGTTAGTGTTAAAAATCATAATCCAATTTCAGGTTTGGCTGTGTGGTGGGGTACTAGAAATCCACCCTTGTTCGCATGTGGCTCACGTGTTCCGGTCCAAGAGTCCTTATAACTGGGTGAAAAAGGTGTCGGACATTCTCCGGAGGAACTCGGTTCGAGTAGCTGAAGTGTGGCTGGACGATTATAAGGACTTGTTCTACCAATCTATCGGATACCAGCTGGTATGATAAGTTTGGCATTTAAACACTTTCCCCGCAGTATTCAATGCTATACAATCACCCTTCGCATGATATTATAATCCCATTTTAATAACGAAAAGGATCATAAAGAGGCACCCTCTTTAGTTTTAGCGAGATGAAACAAAGGATATGTCTGAGACAACCATGAAGAAAGAAAAAATCATGAGTATATAAGTATGTTTCAAAACAGACAGTTATATTTATAACACGTACGCGAGCAAACTTGTCCGGAACACATATGATACCTTTCCTATATGCACACACATTCTGACGCATCTGCAGTATTAATTGTATCAAAAGGAGCAATTGCTCATAGTGAGAAATGTCCCCTTTGTACAATATATTCAACTAATTTAATTGTACATTCAATTAGAGACGTTCCATGATTTAACTTTATGTTGACAAAATCGTCTGCTGTAGATAAGTTGCATGTTGGAAAGGGACCAAACGACTAAATCAAATAATATCGAATCACCTGAAAATTTCAGGGTAACTATGGCGACGTCTCCGAGAGAAAGCAGCTAAGGGAACGCCTACACTGTAAACCTTTCCAATGGTTCATTGACAACGTATACCCAGAAATTGAAATTCCACCAAGGGCGATTTTTGTGGGAGAGGTAATTGCTTCAAAACAATTCCATCTTAAATTGATCGACGAACTTTGTTTCCTTTATGCGTTATTACAATTACGTCATTACAAAATGCTGTCGTAAGAATCACAATTGACACATGGGTCATTCATTACCTGTTCAAAACATATAACCACAAGTTGAACTGTTGTAAAAGGAATGCCCTACAAGGTCAGTTTACATCGAAATTATACACGGGTCGTTTTCATTGACCTGCCTGTCACGTGACTTTGACAGTTTTGCTTTCATTAGGAATAACATAAAAACGATGGTCTTCTCTATGACTTTCATTAGGAATAACATAAAAACGATGGTCTTCTCAGTGGCTTTCATTTTATTTAATGAATGATATGACTGCCATTAAAATTACGGAGAAAGTACAAACGGGCGTATGGTTAACCATGCACATCCACTATTCAACGTTGGTTGTTCTGATTGACCCCGATAGCTCAGTCACTTGTGAGCTGGGTTTTGGAAAGCAGCCAGTTGCTTGGAAAGACTACAGTACTGTTGCGCAAAAAACAGGAAAAACACGGATGGTCCGCCGTGATATAATTGTAAAATTGTTAAAAAAAGGCGTTAAACCCCAATCAATCAAGCTTAGTGTTGGTTGGAGTATTCGTCTCGAATAGAAGATACGGGTATTGGTCCAGTACTATTGACCTGATCCTTACCTTTGTACAATGAGTTATTTTTTATCGAAATGGCACGGGAAACGGGAATTTAACTGAAGTACCGGTGAATGCATGGAACCCTTATTCAAACAAAAAAGAGAAAAGTATTTTGTCTCTACATTTTGCAGATAAAGTCTAAGACACAGCTGAACATTTGCATTGATACCATGAATCTTCAACACCCAGAAATGCAGGTGTGTCACGGAATGAAGGGGAACCAGGTTCGAATCAGTTTATTATTTTCTATTTATAAATATATAAATAAACCAATATTCGCGCATTACGTGTATGTCTCAACACATAGATAGCATATTAGTATTATGTTCTGTGTAAAATGCACTGTCGCATGAGTATATAAGAAAGTTGGATTGAAACGTCGGAAAGAAGGTTGACTGAGTTTGGGATCGAACACAAATCCCCTGGAGTGACAGCCCGCTTCACTACCGACAGAGCTACCTAGCTTAGCCTTAGTTTTTATGGAAATCGAAAGTCAGTTGACCGTGTTATGTTATCATCTTGCGAAAGTTTCAGTTATATCACAGGGTTTCATATGTAAGTAACCAGTACTTCTGGTCCAATTATCCTGGCAACAGCGAGTCATTCGTAATGCAAACCCCACAACCGTGCGCGACAAGAAGGGAAAACACTTAACTACCATTTAAATCTTTTGGTATATCCCAGCTGGAGATCGAACCCGCGACCTCCGGTAACCATCGGGCGGTCAATCGATTATGACGAAGGCTACCAATACATTGGTCATAAGTTCGAACACCGACACGGCCATTTATTCTTTTTCGATTATTGACAAAATTAAGCTAAATAATCCAAGCGGAAAAGTAGCCAGTTACATTGGAAGAATGGTCAATGTAATACAGATACACAGAAGCCTATGAAACACATGTCAAGTGAACTGGCTGCCATAGTATTGATGGAATACCGTTGGAAACGATGTAAAGTTCCCCCCAATACATCAATACATTCAATATAATGAATCATTTAGTTTTTAAATCATATTGAAAATGTTGTAAAGCTGTAATAGAAAATACAACATTTAAGTTCGATATTATTTAATCCTTTCCCTCGCGAAGATATATGTTGATGCACCTGCAACGAGCGACTTTTCAGATATTGTATTGATAAGATAACTTCCACATAGTAGCCTACAGTTTCTCAATGTGAATGGCTGTAGTATTATTGTACGTGGGGATGGGTTTGATGTGTTATTTCTGCTCCATTTCAGTTGTGGGACCAGTTTGAAAACGGTCATCTAGGCGCTGGGGTCGACAAATGTTTAACATTCCACAATAGCGAATTACGCTTCACGTCATGTACTTCACACTCAGAGAATTTGAAGTGGAACAGGCTCAGGGTATGTCTATAACGTTTATTTAACGATCACATAGGTCACAGTCTCAAGCCTAGCTCGTTTATTATGATTGATTAACTGATTGATTGATTGATTTATTGATTGATTAATTGATTGATTGATTGATTGATTGATTGATTGATTGATTGATTGATTGATTGATTGATTGATTGATTGATTGATTGATTGACTGATTTGTTGACTGATTGATTGATTGACTGATTGACTGATTGACTGATTGACTGATTGATTGATTGACTGATTGACTGATTGATTGATTGATATTTAACGCCATTTCAACAATGTGTAAGACATATCGCGGCGGCCAGTTCACCTACTAATATATTTCGTGGTTTTCTCAGAACAGTACTCAACACAACGTACTTTCCAAGCAACTGGCTGCTTTTCCACATAGACTGTTAGCCTATTGGTGAAAGATGAATGACGCTTGTCACAGTGATTTTTGTCAAACGGTGGAAGGAATGTGGCCGAGCTGGGAGTAGAACTCACAACCCTTGATTGACAGCCTGCGTCGCTGCCGACTGAGCTATCTGGGCTCGGCTTGATTATTAGGAAGGTCATTGAGTGTTTAATTGATACAGATAGAGACTTCTGGCGCATCATCAGTAGAAAACAAAGGAAGAAATATATTAATGTATAGGTGCATTATGTTTTAAATAAGATCACGTACATGTCTTACATTATTAACCTCAAGTCGGATGGCTTTAATAATTCGTTCTTAGGTAAAGTGTCAGAACATTAAGTGCATCTTTCCTTAAAAAAGATCAACACAACATATTGTACCAATCATTTAAACTCTTAAAAACGGTCGCTTCTGAATAATCTAAATTCAACCGTCAGTTTACAAATCTTCATTGCAGGATGGGCACATAAAACACGATGTGACTGAACTGTGTTTACAACGGAAGCTCGGAAAGCCGTCAATAACATTAGAACAATGTAGCACTAGACCTGACCAGCTGTGGGAATTCGTCTCGGCTAGATGATGTGTGCAATCTCCATAGTGAACAATTGAATCTGAAGTGATCTTTTCAGAGTTGTTTTTAAGAATGTTAAAAGGACAGAAGTGCTACAAATGGGGATAAATGGATTCATGATTTTGATGTAAAATGGAAAACATTGTAGGAAATAGATAAATTTATCTATTTGACGATTTTCTTCTTTGTTCACATACTGTTTTTTCAATCAATCTGCAACCGAATAGTATTATAGTGCCCGTAGCAGGGGAAGGGTTACTACTTATAAAGTTCAGTTGATTTGTGTTACTCTATGTCCTTTTCCAGTCTGGTTCAACAACACAATCAATTTAAATAAAACCGGACGTAAAATTCGCTGCAATAGCAAACACTCGTATATATCTGATGCATGCCTATAAAATATCAGTCTCAGATTGACCTTTACGTCAGCCAATCAAATTGACGCTGCGTGCAAAATCGTTAGGTATCAACAGGGAAGATAACCCATATAGATAAACGAGCTAGAGGAGCGCTAATTGCCGAGTGTACCGATTGAATAGACTTATATTAATGGTATAGGGTCGATTCGACATGACCTTTTATGGGACATTGCCAATATAAGTACAGGGAAGTACGTTCATATCAGCATGTGCATAAGTGTGGTCTGATCGTAGTCTTCCAAGTTTGCTACTAGTAAGTATTCAACTTGGACCACGTCAAAGTAAATCCTTCCTTCGTTGACTTGGTTAAATTGTTAGTAGCCCACTTCATTTTCTGAACTTTTTACCTGACTAAATTGAAATTCAAAATATGGTTGATATACTATTATACTGTTGTAACACATTTTCTCAGATTGTTTGAAACTATTTATTTGTTTATTTATGTATATTAGTATTGTTACATGACCATTAAGCTTTATTGACTTTATAAAATATGTATATTCTATTATATTATATACCTGTACCTTCATGCAAATAGTCATGCGCAGTGCAGACAGGACAGATTGAAATTCCGTATTGTTCACGTGTAAAAATACGGCCGTGTGACGTCAGACAGTGCGCGGACTACTTTTAGCGACGTTCCCGTTTTGAATATGCGCTACGTAGTAAAATATGCAGACAACCAGTACTATTTGAGGAGACACTCGTTGCTATTTTTAGTATCGAAAACCTCGCTTCAAATTTAATAAAAACCTGCAAATAAAGATTGTGTTAGTCATTTTCTCCCACAAAACAATGACAATTGATTTGATGAAGTTATTGGGCGGGGCCTACGTATAAGAATACATTATATAGGGCGTGACCTATGTATTGTAGTAAATATTCATCCGCCATTCATACGTAAATAGCAAGCGAGCTGTATACGAAAATAAGCATATACAAAGTCGAATATAGCTCGCATACACTTTGATCAAGCTCACTTCGAATATAGCTCCCCGGGGTAGCTCTTTTCGATGAATAGCAAGCGATCTGTATACGAAAAGCAGCATATGCAAAGTCGAATACAACTCGCATACACTTTGATCGAGCTCACTTCGAATATAGCTGCCCGGGGTAGCTCTATTCGGTGAATAGCAAGCGAGCTGTATACGAAAAAAAGCATATGCAAAGTCGAGTACAGCTCGCATACACTTTGATCAAACTGATGACATAACAGAAGTCATACGAAAACCAGGTACTGGGCTGTGACTCATTTGGCCAAATGAGTTCATGACCCCCGTTGAGGAAAATGCTTATAATGTTGGTGCCGTTCATACGTACGAGCAAGCGTTCGAAGAACATTTTCAGCTGACCATTCAAAGTCGTATGCCATTCTGAATGATCAGCCAGCCAGGTATTCGATTTTGAATGGTCAAATGAATGACTTTGAATGGACGGCTGAATGGCAAGCTGAATGGTCACCAAGAATAGTATTCGATTTTGAATTTTGATTTTGATAAGCTTAATGGTCAGCCGGCATGGTATAAGACTTGTCGCCGAGAATGGTATTCGATTTTGAAAGGTAAGCATGGTATTCAAATTTTGAATGATCAGCCGAATGGCAACCTGAATGGTCCGTCAGCATAGTACTCGATTTTCAATGGTCAGCAAGCATGGTATTCGATCTTGATGGTCTGCTAAATGGCTAATGGCATGCTCACTTGACAGACCTATTTTGTGTACATGCATACACATCTAGAAGTTCTGCGACAGAATTATTCAAGACGGTCATAAAAACATATTGTGAAATCACTTAAGTTGCCGTAGAGGTGGAAACTCTTATATTGAAAAAAAAGAAAAACACAGGGTTTGAGCCCAAAGTGTGACATTGAACTTTGGAGTTTGTAGCTGGGTGCTGTGCATCACACATCCTCATTTTACGGATGACATTTGTTTGAAGTTATGTACTATACATTGTCAGTCGATGATACATCATCGCTGGGCGCTTGACCTTATGTCGGTGACCTTGACTGTAAGTGCATTGACCTTGAAATTATTCCAGATGGATAAAAGGATATCATGTATAATATATTGTATTGATATACAGGATCTTACAGTGATTAAAATATGGGGATTATTGTATTTTAGTAAATTTGACCTTTGTAACCTTCACTCTTTTCAGCTTGATTTCGTAGATATGTATGACAATATAAAATGTTGATGCTAATTGGACCGGACTAGTGACCATGAATCAAATCATTGCATGTCTGTAACTAAACATTCAGTACCTTTGACCTTTGTGACCTTGACGTTGTGGAAGATGTGTGCGAAAATATAAAGTGTAAATGTGTCCATGAATCAATTGCAATATATCCTTCGCTTTTTTAAAAAGCGTGGGTATTAAAATCAGTCAATGAATGAGGAAGATACAGACCGGACACCGAAATACACAAATTTAGAGGTAACATATGATTGTATAGTATTTGAGCCCTTAGTGTGTCCTTGACCTTGGGAGTAGTTGGTTGATTTTGTGTATGACACACCCTCATTGTATGGGTAACTGATGTGTGGAGTTATTAAAGTCCCCCATACATAACAAACTATAGCCCGGATATGATTCGGACGGAAGAACGATGGACGTCGAGGGAGAACAGCATCCGGACACACATCGTCATCGTCTTCAATATCATGATATATATCCACAATATCATGGATCCCCGGCTAGCTCTGTTGGGAACGGCCCGGTCTATTCAATCCCAATCGGGGCCGCAGTACTGGTTCTACCAGGAAAATAATATTTACCAAATGTATAGCCCCGGTAACGTTCTAATATAAACTGAAATACTGTTGGAAAAGGACAAAAAACCCAAAACAAACAAATCAACATCATCACCATCATCATCGTCGTCATCATCATCATTTTACTAACCTCCGTTGCTGATCATCACCATCAAAAATCATTATCAGTAGACTTCATCAATCATCACCTTTTCACCATGTTTCGAATGGCGGCACGGGGACATAAAACTAGTCTTCCCTTACGCAAAATCCTGGACCCGACCCTGTTAATAGTATCGCACTGTTATCATCGATTCGCAAGTTCATGTGATATTTTCGTCTGAACAATATATATATATAATCTTTAGTAGTAGTACCATGTGACAAATACGTTTTTATTCCAGTAGGGGTATGGTTCCAAACGTATACGTCACAAATGTGTGACGAATTCGTTGTATTTGTGTAATATATTCGCACGTATTCTTAACTACGTGTGAGGAAATCGTTTCTGTGACATATAGGGTTCAGCAAGAGCAATATACTGGGTCATGATTTAATATTTAATCTCATAACTTAATTTTATGATATAGTCATTGAAATGAACATTTTATCTTAAGAAAACTGTCAAGTGCAAAGACTTCGTTTTATTTATATCTACTCAAATCAAAGAAAACAGACGTAAACTAGAATTGTTTTTGAAACAAAACCAGATGTCTCCCCCAAGGCTCAAACCGTTGACCTTCAAGGGTGACCTTGACCTTGGACTGGTATGGTCGAGACATTGGTTCTGCACATCGCCTTGATGAGGTGAACATCTGACCCACGGACGGACATCCAGGACAAAAACAATATAAAAAACAATAACAATAAAAAGCTCTATTCCCCCCAACCCCCCCCCCCCCCCCCCCCCCCCAAAAAAAGAAGTACCCCGAATAAGCTCCTCATTTAGTACGAGAGCTATATTCGGCGAATAGAGCTAACCGGAGAGCTGTATACGAAACTGTTTCCGAATATAGCTACCCGGGGAGCTATCTTTGAAGGGCCGCTCTATCCGAAAAAAAAGCAACAAGTACCCCGAATACAACTCCTCATTTAGTACGAGAGCTCTATTCGCCGAATAGATCTAATCGGAGAGCTGTTTACGTACATGTAACTGTTACCGAATACAGCTACATGGGCAGCTATATTCGAAAGGAGCTCTATAGGGTGTGACAATGCGTTTGCAAGTTTGGAAGGCCTGACGAAAAAGACCTTCTATATGCCTACATGTACGAATAGGGTTTGTAAAAAAAGGTTGGATCTAATCAAAACTACAATATAAAACAAATCGTAACCCTTTCCCACATACAGCAATGCTGCAGCAAACGACTTTGAAAACTTATTGACAAAAACATGAAAAATCTCATTAAATGAGAGTTTTACTATGAAATAGAGTTGAAGAACATTGTGGCAAAAGGAGAAATTGCTCGTTTTGAGCAATTTCTTCTTTTGCCACAATGTTTTCAAAAGTCATCTTATACAGGTCCGTCAAAAATGCGTGTATAAGTGAGAAAGGGTTCTGATTGTTTAACATGCAGGCATACTTTATTTGTTTATCAGGGTAATTTCAACGACCTATTTAGAAAAAAATATATGCCATATACTTTTTGTTATATTTTAACCCACTCTTTTTCCCACTAGCAGACGCATTTTGGCCCGTCTGTAGCAAACGACGTTTGTAAACATTGTGGCACAAGGAGAAATTGCTCATCATGAGCAATTTCTCCATATGCTACAATGTTTTAAAACCCTATTCAATAATTATACTTTCATTTCTAGACGTTTTCAAAGTCGTCTGCTTGTGATGTATTGTATGTGGGAAAGGGTTGCGCGGAATAAATGTTAACTTTTTACAAAATGTTATCTGTTCTGCAGTACTCCAAGAAAGAACAATTAGACTGACCCGTATAACGGATGGAAGCGATGGAATTGCTCAAATGTATCATATTGTGCAAAGATTGCCTGCTGCAGATGCTTAATAATTATCAACAGAACTAAACTTATATAAATATCCCAACAGATTTCCCTTCTTTGTGTCAGATAATATATACTTTTTATCGCACGACAATGCTTGTATCCGATGGACGAGATAAAGGAACCATTATCAGTCTTAAAGCGACTGAACTCCAGATACCCAACTGTCCAAAAAAAAAGAAAAATTCCAATTTTAATAAAATAAGTGTTATTTTTGAACTTCGGGCATTAAAATATGATAACTGACATATTACATACCCCTATAATCGGTGAGATTTTCTTTTTTCGATACTTTTTCCATCGCAAATTCTACCCTGTCAGTAACGGGGTTAGTATTTTTAAATAGGAAACCCCTTCATCGGGACAATTGAAAATGAATTAAGTTCACTTTATTGATAAACAAGAGTTGTCGGAGGACAATATAGCTCGCCTATCAGGGCCATCGTATATCAGGGCCTACTTCAGAACAGTTAAAGTATTAGGTAAAGTCGCACAGTATCACCTATTGCAAGATAATACACCTTTTCAATACTTTTGACAAAAATTCTAAGTTCAAGTTCAAAAATTGATATAAACATTTGTCAGAAGTTTCAATCCAATCCTTTGAGCAGAAAAAAAGTAATTTGAATATTTGACAGAAAAGGGGCAATAACTCTGATATAAAAATATTTGGATTATCCCCCTTTTGTGAACCCATCATACACATTGATATAAACATTTGTCAGAAGTTTCAATCTAATCCTTTGAGTAGATTAAATTTTTGACAGAAAAGGGCCAATAACTCTGATATAAAAATATTTGGATTATCCCCCTTTTTGTGAACCCATCATACACATTGATATAAACATTTGTCAGAAGTTTCAATCCAATCCTTTGAGTAGAAAAAAAGTTATTTGAAAATTTAAATTTTTGACAGAAAAGGGGCAATAACTCTGATATAAAATTATTTGGATTATCGCCCTTTTGTGAACCAATCACACACATTGATAAAAACATTTGTCAGAAGTTTCAATCTAATCCTTTGAGTAGAACAAAAGTTATTTGAAAACGTGACGAAAAAAGTGTGACGGACAGACAGACAGACAGACGCCGGATAAAAAAAAAATAGACAGACAGACGTCGAATAAAAAAAAAAGTAACATTTGTCAGAAGTTTCAATCCAATCCTTCGGGTAGAAAAAAAGTTATTTGAAAATTTAATTTTTTGACAGAAAAGGGGCAATAACTCTGATATAAAATTATTTGGATTATCCCCCTTTTGTGAACCAATCACACACATTGATATAAACATTTGTCAGAAGTTTCAATCTAATCCTTTGAGTAGAAAAAAAGTTATTTGAAAATGTGACGAAAAAGTTAGATTTTTTGACAGAAAAGGGGCAATAACTCTGATATAACTTGACCTTGACCCAGGGTCAGGACGGGTGTAGTGGGGTGCGTAGATGGACCAATAGTTCCTAAATGTATAAACTAAATATGAAAGCAATCAATGTCATAATAGTGAATGCAGAGTGATATGTTAAACGTTAAACGCAAACCTTAAACCTTGTAACTGAACCAAGTAGAAATGACCTTGACCTTGACCCAGGTGCAGGACGGGTGTAGTGGTGTGCGCAGATGGATGACCAATAGTTCCTAAATGTATAAACTAAATATGAAAGCAATCAATGTCATAATAGTGACTGCAGAGTGATATGTTAAACGTTAAACGCAAACCTTAAACCTTGTAACTGAACCAAGTAGAAATGACCTTGACCTTGACCCAGGGTCAGAACGGGTGTAGTGGTGTGCGTAGATGGATGACCAATAGTTCCTAAATGTATAAACTAAATATGAAAGCAATCAATGTCATAATAGTGAATGCAGAGTGATATGTTAAACGTTAAACGCAAACCTTAAACCTTGTAACTGAACCAAGTAGAACCAAGTAGAAATTATCTTGACCTTCACCCAGGGTCAGGACGGGTGTAGTGGTGTGCGTAGATGGATGACAAATGGTTCCTAAAGGTATAAACCCTTAAAACCCAAATGAAAACCTTAAACACAAACCTTAAACCTAGGTGTCTACGCCACCGCCGACGCCGACGGTGCCGACGGTGCCGACGGTGCCGACGCCGGGGGTAACACATAAGCTCTCCTGTACTTCGTACTGGCGAGCTAAAAACGATACATTTTCTACCCTAGTTTTACTTGGATAACATAAAGAATAACATTTAGGGCGAATTCGATTTTTTTTTTTTTTTTTTCCTGCCATCTGGATTTCAGTCGCTTTAAAATATCTTTTTGTGTGATTAGTTAACATTCTAATATATCTATAGGTGCTACCTATTTACGAAAAAACACTTAAAATTAAACAGCATAATTTGGCAATTACAGTTGATTTTTAAAAGTATTTGACTAGACGGGGGTCGTTGGGTCATTTCTTCTTTTCAGCCCTTTTCTGATGTCACCTGGCGACTACCTTTTAAAACCGGTCTGAAAGGCTGGAACAAATATTGTAGGGGGTAACATTTCTGCTTAATTCTATCCCTAAAACAGACGATTATTCCAGCCCTTTTCTGATGCCACTTGGAGACTAACCCTTTTCACCCAATCAATATGTCTTGAACCATTTTGTAGAGGGGCACCCATAGAACATCTTGGAATTCGAAGAAGCGGATTCACAGGAGAACAATTTTTAAAGTTTTGCAATTTCCACCTCATTCTGAAATCGCAGCAAACCAATTTATAGGTAGAATATAAATTGTATAACAATTCTTAACGAGGTTCACCAAAGTAACATTCATGTCAAGTTTGGTTAATATCGCATCAGCAGTTTCAGAGAATATTTGACCGTTTGACGTACGCCGTACTGTGAGTGATAACAATGGAACACATTGAGCCTTTGGTTTGAAATTGATCTTTAAACAAGAGGGCCATTATGGCCCTAGATCGCTCACCTGAATGATTTCTAATGCAAAACACATCAAGACAATTATTCTGACAATTATTTAAAATGCAACCTCCAGTGTTAACAAGATGTTCCTGTATTTGCCTAGTGACCTATTTTTTGTTTTACCTGATATGACCCATATTCGAACATGGACTAGATATCATCAAGACAATCCTTTTGAAAAAGTTTCAATTTGCTCATAGTAGAAATGCGGCCAACAGAGTTTTTCCTTCAATTTGGCCTAGTGACCTTGTTTTTGATCAGGCACGACTCATTTTCGACCTTGACCTAGATATTATTCTGAGAAACATTCTGACAAAATTTGAAGATGCTGAATCAAAAGTTCGGCTTCTACAGTGTTAACTCAATTTTCCTTCAATTTGTCCTAGTGACCTAGTTTTTAAAAAGACATGACCAATATTTGAAAAAGGGACTACATATCATCAAGACAAACAAAGTAAAAGTGTAACATTAAAGCTCAAATCTTACCTTCAATTGTTGTAGATATTGTGAAAGAAAATATTTTACACACAAAATGGCATAAGAGAAGCATTTATTAACCCATTTTCACATACAAGGAATTTGAAGGCGATTACTTAAAAATGATCATAGTCTTGAGTAAAGCATGATAAATCTTAATATAAGAAATTGCAATTCTGAGATTTAATTCAAATCTTAGTTGGAAAATAAAAAATATTCATCATGAGAAATTTATGTGTTCATTTCATTGGATACATCGGAAGTAGTCTGTAAGTGGTTAAGGATTAATCCTTTTCGACATGTAGATGCTTTCTGCCACCTCTGCATAAGAACATTTTTGAAAAACATTGTGACAAAAGGACACATTGTTCATGATGAACAATTTCCCCCTTTGTCACAATGTGTTTACTCTATCAAATAATTACACTTTCCTATTAATACATTTTCCAAAATAAAACCAAAATGTTTTCAAAGTGGTTTGCTGCAGATTTGTTCCAGGTTGGAAAGGGTTAAGTAAAGAGAAAGTACTATATGGTATGTATGTACATGTATAATTAACAAGAGGACCATAATGGTCCTATATTGCTCACCTGATTTAATCAAACTTAAAAAGTTTTCAGTGTTTTTTCCCCTGATGTTTTTATGAAAAACAAGTGACCCCCGGGGAGGGCTCATTTTTGACCCCAGTGCTATAATTTGAACAATCTTGGTAGAGGTGCACTAGATGATGCTACATACGGTATGACCAAATATCTTTAGACAAGAAGATTTTTAAAGTTTTTTCCCTATCTATGTAAAACAAGTGACCAGAGGGAGGGGTCATTTTTTACCCCATGGCTATAATTTGAACAATCTTTGTAGAGGTCCACTAGATTATGCTACATACCAAATATCAAAGGCCAGGGCCCTCTACTTTTAGAAAAAGAAGTTTTTCCCCTAAATGAGTCTATGTAAAACAAGTGACCCCCGGAGAGAGATCATTTTTGACCCCAGGGCTATTATTTGAACAAGCTTGGTAGAGGTTCACTAGATGATGCTACATACCAAATATCTTTTAGACAAGAGGACTTTTTAAGTATTTTCCCTATATGAGTCTATGTAAAACAAGTGACCCCTGGGGAGGGATAAATTTTTACCCAAGGGCTATAATTTGAACAATCTAGGTAGAGGTCCACTATATGTAATGATGCTACATACCAAATATCAAAAGCCTGGGCCTTCTAGTTTGAGACAAGAAGATTTTTAAAGTTTTTCCCCTATCTATGTCAAACAAGTGACCCCCGGGGAGGGCTAATTTTTTACCCCATGGCTATTATTTGAACAATCTTGGTAGAGGTCTACTAGATGATGCTACATACCAAGTATCAAATACCTGGGGCCTCTACTTTTAGACAAGAAGATTGTTTTAGTTGTTTCTCTATATGAGTCTATGTAAAACAATAGACCCCAGGGGAGGGGTCATTTTGACCCCAGGGCTATAATTTGAACAATCTTGATAGAGGTCCACTAGATGATGCTACATACCCAATATCAAAGGCCTGGGCCCTCTACTTTTAGACAAGAAGATTTTTTAAGTTTTTCCCCTTTATGAGTCTATACAAAACAAGTGACCCCCGGGATGGGGTTATTTTTTACCCCAGGGCTATAATTTGAATAATCTTAGTAGAGGTCAACCAGATGATGCTACATACCAAATATTAAAGGCCTGGGCCCTCTATTCTTAGACAAGAAGATTTTTAAAGTTTTTTCCCTATATGAGTCTATGAAAAACAAGTGACCCCTGGGTTATAATTTGAACAATCTTGGTAGAGGTTCACTAGATGATACTACATACCAAATATCAAAGGCATCGGCCTTCTACTTTCAGACAATAATTTTTTTTAAGTTTTGGTTAATTTCCCCTTTTTTGTTGCCGTGGCAACTAAAGTTCTGCATGGAATAGAATTCTTTGAACAGGTTTGAAAGAGGTCCACCCAAGGAACATTCCTGTAAAATTATTTTGAATTTGGTTAATTGGTTTAGGAGGAGAAGTCATTTGTAGGAAAACGGACGGTGAGCGATCACAAAAGCTCACCTTGCACTTCATGCATAGGTGGGATAAAAATACTGAAAATCTCAATTAATTTAATAGAGATGAAAACATTGTGGCAAAAGGAGAAATTGCCAATTTTAAGCAATTTCTCCATTTGCAAAAATGTTTTCAAAATGTGTCTGCTGCAGAGGCGTCAGAAAGCATCTAAATGTAGAAAATGTTTAACCCTTTACCACTAACAGACTACTTCTGATGTAGCGTCTGTATGTGGGAAAGGGTAACTAAGAAAGAATCTAAAAATAATTTACATGTACACAATTTACTTTAACCCTTTTCCTCATACGACAATTCTGCAGCAGACGACTTCGAAAGTATTTTGTCAAAACGTGGAAAATCTTCATAATTGAATGGATAACCTATGACAAAAAGTGGAAAACATTGTGGCAAAAGGAGAAATTGCACGTTTTGTGCAATTTCTTCTTTTGTCACTATGTTTTCAAAAAGCCGTCTGCTGCAGAGGCGTCAGAAAGCGTCTATATGAGGGAAAGGGTTAAGGTAACAGGTTAAATTAAAATGCTCAAAACTTGTAATGCTTGGCTGTGGAAGAGTAGCAGACAACTTCTTGAATAATTCTAGGGAAGGAGAAATTTCTCCTATTAGAAAAAATTCTTCCATACTTAAAGTTTTCTATGGACAGATATTATATTAGGAGATGCATTCCAATTTTTTCTCGAAAATTGTTGGAAAAGGAGAACATGCTGATAATGATGAATTTCTTCCTTTCCAAAAATATTTTCTTTTCAGATGTAACATCAAATTATATTTATCATTTGTCACAATATAAAATGTTTTTCCCCAAAGCTATATGTTCAAGCATGTATAAGTGTTTAACCCTGTCCCACATGCAGATGACTTAAAATGATGAAGTTATAACTTTAAATAACATTATTGTAAAATCAGAAAATCCTGACAAGTAATTTCTCTTTTTGTCATAATGTTTTATATTGTATACAATTATTACATGGCCTTTGATAGATGTTGCACAGGTTTTTGCAGAGTTGTTTTCAAATAGGTCTGCTGTAGTCTGATTTATGTGAGAAAACGCTAATAGATATGCTACAATTTTTTTAAGAATTTGCTTATTTTTCAGTTTATTTGCTTCATGCGTTAAATGATAACAGCTATGATTGGATTTATTTCATATGATTACGAGTCCATGAATAAAAAACGAAACACTTTCAGTGTTAATCAGAATTATCTGATCTAAAGTGTCCTCTTCAATCATTGATTCTCTGAATACTGCTGTCCTTAAAAGAATAGTATTTATTCTTTCCAATGATAGCTATTATGCCAAGCTCTGTTTTCAGAGTTTTTTAATCACAAATTTGCCAGCACTACATGAATATGCTCCGACAGTAGCTGTCGGATCCATCAAGTTTCTATTGTCTCTGCTTATGAAAGTTGTTTCCTTCCCTTCATGAAATCTAGAATGTTAGCACAAAAATCACCGGCTATAGTAAAACCTCTCACAGCCATGATTTTATCACCCAGCAAAAACTAATTTAGAAATTTCTGAATTTTTAGTAATGTGTATATAAGTGGTCACTAAACGAGGTCCAATGTTGCCTGTGTAGGACTGGTTTGACTCAGTATCGCATTCCATGATGGGAATTAACGCCTTTATCTTTTTCTGTATCGAGCTGTACAGGGACATTGAGTTCAATTGGCCGTCTTACAAGAGGTCTTCTTGCTGGTGTTGTCTACTATTTAAAATAACCCATATCAGTGACAGGAAATTGGTTTTTCCTGCTTGGTCGAACACAAATTAAGTGGCCTGAATATACCTGAAATATAATTAAAAACATAGCTAGAAACAAATGTTTGTCATTTTGGCACAAGTATAACAAGTTTCCCGTGTGATTACACAATGTTGAATCATATCTTACATAATCAGAAAAATATTAATATCTAACCATTGAAATACCACACTCATGTGATTACATGTGAAGTTGGGAACAATTCACAAGCCCCTTGATGGATTTTAATACATAAATAATGTGACATGAGAGAAATTGTTGATTTACCCATCATATATACTCAATTGTTGAAAATAAGTTTCAAATGTAAATAGATATATTACTAATTAATAGACAATTTATAAAAAAGCTTGACGATAACACGGGTCTCCCTCTCTATCGCAATAGCAATACACCAGTATTTACACTAGGATTTTGTTAACTGAATCAACCAGTTTAATAATAGCTTTTAATAGCACATGACCTAGTGTTCGGTTAGTTAGTTTAATATGAATACAGCCATGGTCTTTGTCTACAAATACTTTTCATTTGGTTTTTGTACTGCTGTAGACTCAAGCGATAGCTAATTTAGCTATTTTGAACACTTGGTTAGCCGAATCTAGATATTTTGGACTTGATAACTTCAAAGTCGTCTGCTGCATCTTTATTGTATGTGGGAAAGGGTAAATTATAAAGAAAAGAAACAACAGGCTGGGTATGCATTGTGAGCAATGACCATATATGCATGTATCTGATTCTAAAAAATCTCAAGGCTTTAGTTTATAGGATATTTAAACCCGTACTAACCAGAATTAATTTTTCCTTTTTGTTGTTTATACAAATGGATCTAATTAAACAAAGGGACACAACTGTGGATAACTATAACAAGCCGGATTCGCTACACTGTATATTTGCCATAAAGTGTCTTGCCTGGTGTCCGCTCGTCTCTGTCATGTGTGTGTTGTCTTATAAGACCGTCAGGGTATGTGTTGTTCTCTTCTTGTCCGTCACTCTTTGTCAGTCTGCACCCTAAGAGAACCGGTTTAGAACTGCCTAGTCATGTGGTGGGAGAGACGGGTTATCTCCCCTTATGGTCAATGATGCATATCTATATAGTAGACTGGTACCATGTCCATAATCACTACACTCCCCCCGACTTTATTAATGAGGCTGAGGCTGCAGGATACTTGATACCATACAGCTGTAGATCCAATGCAATCATGTGTCACTGATGGCAGGCTTGTCTATGTTCTCTTAGCACCGTCTTCAAGGTGCTCTTTCTCTTTCCTGGAGGTTGCTTGTATGTCTTTTACGTCGACATAATCCTACAACAGATGATTCGCGCTGTTCATTGTCCTAGATCGGGTACATCACCGGATCATAGACATTAATAACCTTTTTGCCAGGCTGGGCCTTGGCCCACACCAGGCTCTAGATCCCTGGGTTCCATGGGAATATCAGCATGTCTTGATCTGATAAGCCTTAACATCGCTGCTGGGTTCAGTCTTATTCTGGTTTCACCATTCTTGCCGTCAGTTATACTCCTTGACACGTGTGCGTAAGACTTTCTACCATCATGTTCTTCCTGGTTGGTATGGTTGTAACTGCTTTGGGTGTATATCAGTGTCTGTGCAGCTGTCACAGACACACAACAAAACCTGAGGAATCTTCAAAGCATCTCGAGCAGTTGTATGGCCATTTTATGTAACAGCGAGCTGTTGCACCTGGTCTGATGTAACAACCGAGTAAGGCTTGGGTAATCAGTTCTTACCACGACAGGACGATTTTGCAAGTGTTGCTTATTCTGCTTCAAGAACCGAACCACTGCTAGTATCTCCTTTCTGGTCTGGCAATAACTATTTTCTGTTCTTCTGTCAAAGCTTAGGTAATATATGCAATGACTCTAAGCTGGTTATTCTGTACTTCGTATAGTTTAGCCCCAATCATTTTGTCTGACAGTTGAATGTCTATCTTGAGTTCACCTGCATTAGTTGGGAGGGATAACTTGTTTTGATTGGTCGAAACTCTCCAAATTGCAGAATCCAGCTTCCTCTTTCTCACCCCAGCGAAATTGTTTTTGGCCCATCACCCTGTATAGGTTCTTCAATTTCATGGAAACCCTTGATAAACCTCTTGTGATGGCTTTCATATATCCTATGAAATCGTCTAGATCCCTGGAACTCGTTGGCGTTGGCCACTTGTCGGGAATAGTTCTGGACAAGGCCAGGCTATTGTTGCTTAAAACCCAATTGAGGAATTCTACTTCTCGTTAGAACAGTATACATCGTAGTGGGTTTAGCTTCAGTTCATGTCCTTGGAATCTGGTCAACATCTCGGCAATACACTGCAGATGACTGTTGAAGTATTTCCCAAGAACGGTAACTCAATCAAAGCACGCGAGCATTTTATTAACCTTTGCAAATACGTCAATCTGTGCATCTCATCTTTGGTTTCTGGCTCTGTGTAGCTAGCTCTGTAAACCATGCACTCTCTGCTACTTGGCTCCAGCTGTATTCTACCAATGGCAATGGAAACACATTGCTTGCTTATCTATTCACGATACAATGGTCAATGCTCCAGTGAATAGATCCATCAACTTTCCTGATCTTCACAGGCGAAAACCTCCATTCCATTATTTCTTCTGGCATTACACTTGGTCCAAGTTGTACCATTCTCTCCCCATCCAAATTCTTTGGCACTTGACCTGCCCCCAAATCATTTGTTAACGTGCTAGCCCTTTCACTCCAGCATCTATGAGCGTGACAATCTCTCAGCAGCTGGTGAACTTTTACACTTTCGTCATACTGTTGATGCCCAACTTCTCTTCCTTCTTTGTCTGGTAGGACTTCAGACACAGGATAGGCTCTTCCCACTTCCTTGCCTCTTTTCAGCAGCCAATATCGATCTGTTGTGGTGATCAATCACACAAATGATGGGCTCTGAATCCTCACCATGGACAACTCTTGCAACACGTGACTTCAGGTCATCGACTGTCTATCACATCAGTTGGCATCTTCATTTTCATGCAACGTTTAACCATGACTATGGTATTGGGGGTCACATCTCTTCTCTTTGCAATGGTGACTCTGCTTACAAATGGATAATTTGCACCGTCGATGGTCATTCTCATTTTATGGCCACCAAGGGTCATCTGTATCTACCACTTGTACATATGCTCGACAGTATCATCTGTAATACTTTCTTGCGGATCTCGGCTTGCGTCCGAATCCATTGTTAGACATTTGCTCTGTATCTGAAGGTTGGTCTAGTCCTTCAGCATGACTCAATGGCAATCTATCTTTCTTCAGGTCCAGTCATGCTATTCTGAAATGGCTGGACTTCCCACTACCATAACAAGCACCACTAACCTGTCTTTGGCGTAGCTTGATAAGCAAATCCTGTAGCTTGCCTAAGGATTGCTGCATCACCTCGCAATGTCCATGCATCTGTGTCTAGTATGCCTTGGCATAATTTGGTAGCCATCTTTGTCTGCATACCAGTCTGGCAAACCATTTAATGTTTTGGTTCACTGCTAATGACTTCTTGTAAACTTTCTGACCCCTCTGGGACTTCCAAACGTAGAGCTGTGGGTGTGATCAGGTTCAGGATTTACATCGCGCCAAATGTCTCGTCAGACATCGGCAACACCTACGGCCTGATATCATCAATCTCTCTCGTGAATAATACCCAATGGCAGTTTACTTGTTTACAAAAGTCACTATTTTGGTTTACTGCTAACGACTTCTTGTAACCTTTTGGACCCCTTTGGGACTTCCAAACGTAGAGCTGTGGGTGTGATCAGGTTCTGGATTTACATTCGCCCTAAATGTTTTGTCAGACATCGGAAACACCAACGGCACTGCATCATCAACCTCTCTCGTGAACTTTTCCCAATGGCTGTCTTCTCATTTACAATTGTCACAACCCCCACAAGGCAAGTCTTCTATGCGTTCACAGGCTCTACATTTAACTCCAAGAGCCGGCATCCTTGATAGAGCATCTGCATTCCCGTTTTTTGCACCAGCTCGATGTGTCATGGACCAAGTTGTACCATTCTCTCCCCATCCATATCTTTGACAACTCCTCCATACATCTTGCTAACTGGCCTTGAGGTTCTATAAATCGCAGTAACCAAGTGAAACTGGAATGATCTGTTCTTTTCTCTTGCCATGGTCATTAATGTTTGCAATAACTGAGCGGCCCATATTGCGGTGGCTCAGCTATGCATATGTATCAGATTGTTGCAGTCCAGTATGTGACATGCATCTGCTGAAATACTGCTCTATCTCATCCATATAGTTTGCCCGTGATGTTCTGTCATCTTGTTTGTCCATCAGATTTTCTTCTGTGGTATAGTACTAAGTAGACTCAAGTTGCAATGCTGGGTCTGGCTTGTGTATTGTCACAAAATGTGGTATAATGCAGTTATAATTCTATTTCAAATTTAACCTTTTCCAATTTATTAATCAAATATTAATAAATTATTATACATGTTCACTAGGTGACCAGTCTTGCATGTACATTAATCCATGCACAAGACTATACACTTTGACAAATAGGAAATTAAAATCCCCCTGCAACAATGAAATTTACTAAGTTATTTACTATCCCCTGCAGAATAAATTATCGGACCTGGCAAACCAATGTTTTCAATAAAACAATTCCAAAAATAAACAGTATTTGTTTTCAAAAAATTGGACCACACACGACAATCACAGAGTAGCCTTTGCACCGAACAAGCACTTATTCAGAGACCTTCCTTTGCAATGACGCAGCCGGAAATTTATCTTCGGGCTGTATGCGCACGCACCACGATCTCTAACCGAAAGTATATCCTACAAAATAAGCTTTGGGCCTATTTGCAACAATATTCGGGGAAATTTGGACAAAAACCACGCGAATTCAATTGACTTTCTACTCACGACCTCCTCCGAGCTTGGTTACTATCAACCTCTAATGGCTGTGACCTTAAACAGCAAAGTTTGCTCGGTCCAACTCCCTTCTGTTGACAAAAATCTTCAGCAGGATTCGAATCACTTCTGACACCAGTAAAGTGTCTTGCCTGGTGTCCGCTCGTCTCTGTCATGTGTGTGTGGTCTTATAAGACCGTCAGGGTATGTGTTGTTCTCTTCTTGTCCGTCACTCTGTGTCAGTCTGCACCCTAAGAGAACCGGTTTAGAACTGCCTAGTCATGTGGTGGGAGAGACGGGTTATCTCCCATTATGGTCAGTGATGCATATCTATATAGTAGACTGGTACCATGTCCATAATCACTACAGCCACAGTACCATTAAAATTAAAATGTATCCCACTCTCTTTCACTATATCTTATTGCATAATTCCCAACTGTAATGTAAATGTAGTGTAGTCCAGGTTGTAAAAGTAATCAGATGGTTGAAAATGAGAATGTGTTTGAATATTTGTCAGTTCGAAGAATTTGTTGTTCGACAGTCATGATTGAAGATTTTCGCGAAAACTGCCGACATCTCTACAATATAATGTTAGGCCTACTTACCAACACTTTAGACGATACATTGGAGTTGTTTCTATTTAAATATTTCACCAGATACGTCTTAAGTCGTCATTATTCGGGATACAGTAAAATTTAAGATTTCAAACGGCAATTTTTCGTTGTGTCTGTAAAGCGCTTTGCTATAAATGGCGTACGTCTAGATCACCTTGATTAGTACGGTACTAGTCGGCTATTTTGACAAACTGGAACAAAATATTTCATTCTCAGTTCCACGCATTTTTCGCTTTTTCTTAAAATTGTCTGTTCACACGAAATTACGCAGTTCTTTTATTAGCTTAAACATCGATTTAGAATTAATAATGATTGACTAGACGACAATATTTATCAAACTGTGGATATACGTCGGACCGGCCGCATTTTAAACATATCCAAAATGGCGGCCCCCATTGATTTTTTTTCCAGTTTCATTTCAGAAACCTTCATGGGTATTGAAAAAAAAATAAAAAATCTCACGCCCGTTAACTATAAGAGAAAAAACCCATTCATGGGGGTTTTTCGTATTAAGTATTACATGTTGGCACAGCGGGAAAAACCGACACTTTTCATTGAATGTATGACGTTGAGTTAAAATGCATTGTAAATGTGTATAGGATGCACTGAAGTTAATGATTGATTTGATCACTTTTAGTATTTTGACCTTGTTGCAAAGTGAAAGTAGAGAATGCTAAACACCGGTTTTGTCCGGGTCCGATTTAGTCCAAAATGACGGTAACCATTTTGGCATGGTGAATTCTTTCTTGCATGATGCATAACCCCCACTCATTTTCTTTGGATTGTTATAGCTCAGAGCTAACTCTTTTCAATGATAAACGGTGTTCTACATGAGAAAAGCTTAGAAAGTGTGACAATGGAGGACTGAAACTGGTCGATTTACATGGAAACAAAGAAGGAATTGATTTGGTGTATTGTAACCTTATACTGGCATTTATACAGACATGTGATAGTTTTGACAATATGTTTTCAAAGTCGTCTGCTGCAGAGTTGATGTATGTGGGAAAGGGGGGTGGGGGATTAAAACATGTCGTCTACGCCTTGTTAGCCGTCATTTATGACAAGAGTTAATAAAACACGAATGGAGAAATTATTTTATCTTATCGAAAAACTATTTGATTTCGAGTATGTAAAGTGTTGTACATGTATGTTGTTATCGTATTAATGTTCACGTGTTTGCCCGACATGGTCCAATAAAATAATCTATTATTTTCTCTTGTGCAGTAAGTATTTGGTTAGAACCAATCTCCACAGGCTACAATGTTTGTTGGAGTTGATGGTAAAAAAAGAAGGTCTAAACCAGGCTTCGCGGAGACTCACCCACATGCCAGAAGAAGTAAATATGGTCTATGTGTATTGCCATTCGTCTGCCACGAACCAGGGTTCCAATACCGATCAAGGCGGTATTGTTTTAGGAAACCACCGTGGCAGAGTGGTTATCGTTCGAACCGGGCGTGCCGGGTTCGATTAGTCGCGATGGAATGCCATTGGACAAGGCACATTTCCTAGCCTATTACAGGTTTGTTTACACAGGAATCATGAATGAGTCAGCTGTCGCCGTGTCAAAACTGAACTAATGTTGAAAAACGGCGTAAAATCTCAAATAAAACAAACACAAATCATGTCGCAGGGGGGTCCGCGCCACGTGACCCATATCTCAAATCATTCAATACTCGAGGCTAAAATAACGTTCTGCAGCAACCACCGGTTTTTTACCGATACTTTATTAGATTGCCGTTGTGTGTAGTCATAAACGGAACAAAGTGGGAATTATTAAATTTATCATCAATTTGATTACTTAGCGCATCTGCTGAATATTTCAACACTAAGACACGGTGGCCAATTCATTACTTCGGTATACTCGTAAGTTTTATCTTTAATGATTTAATATCGCATTTTTCTATTTCTTTCAAATGACACTTCGTTGTGTGTATTCATTCATTAACGGACCGAGTAGGGTGAACTAAACGTTTGTATTATCAATTTGATAACTTTGCTTATCTGCTGGATTTTTCAACACTAGAAATCTGTGACCAATTAAGGCTTGGTACGTTTTCAATTCTTTTATTATTAGATTAAACATCATTCTTATATGTTTCGTGTAAATTGTGCATAATTGGCATATAGTCTAGATATAACAACAAATTAGTTTACTATTCGGTTAATATTAACTTTTGTGTAACATATTTGATGTATTAACCCTTTCTTTTGTGCAACACAATTGCAACAAACAACGTTGAAAACATATGCAATTAAATATAGAAATATCAAATCAATGAAGGTATAACTATGGAATAGAAATGAAAACCCTTTTACAAAAGGAGCGATGAACATAAAGAATGCTTCCCTTTCTAGTCATATATGTACTGTTTATAATCGCATGCAGAACATTATCTATACTTCGATGTATTCAATGTGGTGTCACTCATGTGGACTTATTATGTAAATGTAAATTTGAATGATGGGATAGAGGCCTAAAGTACTGAATAAACATAATGTATTGTATTATATTGGTACATGTATACAAATATGGTTTATTTTGTCGGATTTTAAATCGAATTCTTTCATTTCTTTTAACTGACACTTCGTTGTATGTATTCAATAACGGAACGAATATCAACAATAGGAAATTTTGGCCAATTAATAGGTTTTATTTTGTGGGTTTTAATATCTAATTATTTTGCCATTTCTGTCAAATGACACTACTCTGTCTGCAGTCATAAACGTAACTTTACAATTATATAAGTCATTCCGTGAGAAAACCAACATTGTGGACTCTACGTAAAGTATCGATCTGGATCAGCCTAAGCAGTCCACGCAGGTTAATCCGGGCCGACACATTTCGTCTCAGGGGGATAGAGGTATAGGGTAATGATTCCTAAAAATCCACAGTAGGCGAAACGTGTCTGTCCGGGTAAGTCTGCGCGGCATGCTTATGCTGATCCGGGTCGATACTTTACGCAATGTTGGTTTTCTACTGGGACGACTCATATTATCAATTTGTTTAGTTTGCGTATCTACGACATATTTCAAAGACTGAAATTGTGACAAAATAATTAGCACAAAAAATATTGGTACATGTAGAATTCCTGTAGGAATACCTCGAATTTTAGCACAAGGAGATATTTAGACCTGCCAGTGTGACCACATATCGGGATTTCTCTTTGTCCCTACTAAGTATATTAATGTAAGGTAAAATGACTTTTAAAACATCCCCTTTACACTCTATATACATGTGTGAGTTTTACAAATTAAAAAAAAAGACAAAGCCCGGTATATTAATTTAATGTATGTACATTTTTAGTTATGCGAAATCCATACTGTATCTATTCTAAACAGTCAGAATAATCTGTTATGTATTTTGTATATAGTTCCTTTTCAATGTAGTACTAAGCGTAATTTTATATTTGATTATGTTATGATGTACGTTGATAAAACACAAATTGTTGATTTTTAACCTTTTTTTTATTATGCAAGTTTTAGTTTAATGTTTTATTTATATTAAAGGTTAATTTAATATATAAAGTGGTATATATTGAAGTGCGGTATCGAAAGTGGTTTCGTTCGATGTTTATCTTTAAATGAGTTTTAAATAAGTTTCAGTCATAGCCCTTATATAACGTTTTATAAGACTAGTATAAATAGTGCATATTTCCCAAGAAAGTAAAGTCTGCTACGCTATCATTTTACACGAAATACTGCGATTTCTCCATCAATGCTTTAAAACGTCTGTTAGACATATATAGACCACTCTACATGAGGAGTATCAGCTGAAACATCCTACATCGGCTGATCAGTTCGAATCTACATCGGTTCAGCAATAGGACATTTCACACAGGGTCCCCAGAGTTCGAGTTGGTTCGGAAGAGACGTTACCAAACAGACGCTGAACGGATTGGTTAAACACTGTCTGAGATTTTGAGTTGGTTCGGAAGAGACGTTTCCAAACAGACGCTGAACTGATAAGTTCAACACCGTTTCAGAGCTTGAGTTGGTTCGGAAGAGACGTTTCCAAACAGACGCTGAACAGATAGGTTCAGCACCGATACAAACAGTTCAAACCACATACCCAAGGCAGTTTGAGACGAGACCAAATCGTTGATACTTCGTCACAGATCAACAGAGGCCAGGTAGCCAGAGGAACATTTTATATACCGTCCACATTGTACACAGTCTCAGTTAAAACATTGTCACCTGCGAAACAACCCGAAAAACGTCAACTTATCTTTTGACACTGTATCTATTCTAAACAGTAACTACTAAATTAGTTACCTGCCTCATACGCTTTATTATTCGCAGTAATTAGGAAGAAGACAGGGCCCGAATTAACCAAACTTTTCAATTTAGATTTTTGACTACATTCCCGAATAAATAGATTTACATTTTTATCGTAAGTTCACATAGATGGCATCTCAATTTTTCAATCATCTTTACTATTCATTTGCTTTGTTTTTAATTATCTGACTTTCTGAGGTCAAAGGTAAAAAAAAGTACTGTTTGATAGGACTACCTTGTACGGCCCGCATCTCAACCATTCATCATAGGATTCCCAAGTTACTAGGCACACATGTTCACCATGATGAGTTTTGCATTTTGTTTTTTGCAAATATCACTAAACTTGTTGTCTATGATTGCATTTACTTGAATCAAAGTTATCTTTGAGTACAATTGTCATCGTAAAATGCAGACATTAAAAGATTTAAACCACAGAAGTATCTGTTTCAAGATAACTTTCGCCGTCTAGTTGATTCGTTCTTTTTCGCTGTTGCAGTATCACTTTCATGAATACGGCGGTAAACACGATTTGGGTGTATTTTGTCTAACCAACAACATGTTTTATCACGGATGCGATGTGAACTTCCAGAACACTTAAATGAAATGAAATCTTCTGGTTCTTACCAACAAAGTGTGATCGGATTAACTGAACTGTATTTGACTTATCACTGTAAATGTGGACAACTTGTCAACTCTTATATCAACTGGTTGACTCCTTTTTAAACTGGAATGACTCATGCTAAATGTGTCAAAGCCCCAAATTGTTGACACTGCTCAAATGTGTTTATATTTACACTCATGCAACAGCTCGCAATAACTTGAAGCTGGGACTACTAATACGTATTAGTAGTCCCAGCTTGAACGTACGTTTCAAATAATTCTATTTATTGGCAGTCACTAGTGAACATATTAAATTGACTTGTTGGCTACACATAATATTAAGCCTTTCCCATTTGCAGACACATTTTGATGTTTTAAGAGCAGACAATTTTTTAAAAAAATGTAGTGAAAAAAGAGATTTGTCATAATGAGCAATTTCTTCTTTCACTACAATGTCTTTTAACTCTTATTTAAAAATATACTTCAATTCATAGAGATTTTTCATTTAGTATTTACTACATATTTGTCGTCATCTTTGTGATATGTTTAAATTAAGGGAAAGGGACCAATGGTTAATGATGAAGTCAAACAGAATTATTTTCATTCTATATCAATTCTTTATATGCATCAAACTATAACTTTGACAGTTAAACACTTGTGTCTACTTAATAAAATATAATATATTATTAAATCTTGTTTTGTGAAAAAAATATCTAAATAACACATGTTAAAATTCATTCAATTCTACAATTTCTTCAATTATAATCTTATAAAATGAGTACCGTCAGAAATAAAGACGACTTCTGACAACATTGCTAAATTTATCGATACAGTTTTCTAGATATGTCATATTTTCCTCAAAATAGTTTAATGCAGGCATCTTTAACATATGCTTTCAGACAAATTGTTATTAAAAGTCAGTAACTCATAATCATACAAAAGGTTACAAAACAACCCTTTCCAAAATACAACAATTCTGCTCCAGACAACTTTGAAATTGTCTATGCAAAAACATGGAAAAGCTCTTCAAATGATAGCATTATAATTGAATTGTGTTGAAACTCTGTAGCAAAATAAGAAATTGCTCATGTTGAACAATTGCTCCCTTTGACACAATGTTTGCAACAGTCATCTGTTGTCGATATATCTGAAGGCAAGGCTTAAGATTAGTGTTTTACTAATAAGACATCTAAATAAAATGTATTTAATTAATTTGAAATATTTGTTCAAGCACTGGTTGTACAGTTTTTCAATAAAAATTGAGAATAGTTTTTAGTGTAAGCCTTTCCTACAAACAGACACGTTCAGGCACCTCTGCAGCAAATATGTTTTGAAAACATTGTGGCAATAGTATAATTGTGTTAAACTTTATTCAATTATAATTATGATGTTCTTTCAATTATCGAGAGTGTCCTTATTTTTTAAATACCAGCAAATGCTTTGAAAGACATTTGTTGCAGATTTGTTGTATGTGGGAAAGGGTTAACAAAATAGTGTCTTAAAATGTACTATAAATGTTCTTTTACATATCTTTGCATAACAAAACATTCACTCTAAATGTTTGTAATATAAAAGTACTCTTATTATTAATCTAAGGTCATGATTATACAGTTTGATAGATAAATTCAAGTAAATTTTCATGCACTGGTTTAACGTTTGCAGAACAATTGAAACTAGTTCCTATGTAGAGCTTTTCCAACGTACAACATACATGTAGCACATTAAGAAAAAATTGAAAGATCTTGCTAAATGAAGGTATAATTTATGGACATAAAGTAAAAAACATTGTAGCAAAAGGATAAATTTCTCGTGAGCAATTTCTCTTTTTGACACAATGTTTTCAAAAGTCGTCTGCTGCAGCAGCTTTAAAATACATATGTTTTATGGAAATGGTTAACAAATTATTGACTTTACCAACCCATTGAATTGTACATTGATTGTTTCATTGAAAAACTTACCAGTGTAATATTTGCCGCTTTAAGATTAATGTTGACTGTAGGAACATTGTAGAGGTTCCCACATTGTCTCTCTTGTCAGTCTTTCGGATTACGTGAACATTGATATACGTTTTCTTGAATTTCTTAATGCTAATCACGACACGAGTTCACATCATTTTCGTCCACTCGAGATTGTTCGTTTCTAACACGACATCTTTGATTTTCAATTGCTTCATTTGCCACAATAATTTCAACTCTTTTCAATTATCTTACTATAATTTATAGATATTTTCTATGTTTTGTACCTGATGATTTCAACGTATGCCAAGTTAAACATCATTGAAATCATTTTGGGGAAAAAGAAATATTGCTCATAATGAGCAATATCTGCATTTGCCACAATAATTTCAACACTTTTCAATTATCATACGATCATTTATAGATATTTTTTATATTTTGTACTTTATTATTTCAAAGTCGTCTGCTGCAGAGTTGTTTGATGTGGGAAATGGTTAAACCCTTATCCACTATCATGACTTACCAATACAAACCAAAAACAGATGTTCTGTGTGTCAGCATTATTTGACAAAACATTATAATTACAGGGCGTGTGTTCAATACAAATAGTTGATCGTTTTTGGTACAAATTGAAATTTATCATAACCTCTTGTTCATTTATCTTTGGTATTATATGTCACTTTTCATGATTAGTTTAACTCTAAATCATCTCATCCACTTAAAACACTTATATCTTCAAATACCGATGTCAGCATTACTGACTATAGATTGAATTTTCTAATGTTTGTGGATTTAAACAAAAAAATCTTATTTCTTCATGTGCAACGAAATATTGCGGCTTCTCTTTGATGCTTTGCGTCAAACATTTTGCGTATCTATCGGATATTTCATCACAAGGAAATTACAGTTGATTAATTCATAAAGGAAGGTATATGTTTCGGTATGTCGATTTAAGAAGCCTTAATTTAAATCACCGTGTTCACCGCCTTGGTGCTGTAGTGGTAGATTATTTGCACCGACGCGGGTTCGGTCTGCAGCCGTGTCATACCAAAGACTTTAGGTAGGAATGGCTTTTTCTCCTTGGTGCTCAGGATTGTGAGGTTAGCATTACAACTAACTGGCTTTAGGTAAATAGACCGGTCGTACTTGTAACTTACCTAAGAAACGTCGTGATATAACTGGACTATTGTTGAAAACGGTGTATAATACCACACAAACAAATCTTTTAATTTTAAATGACATTACCTTGTGTAAAGTTGTACACAGAACAAGTAGGATTTGATTGATTGATTTGGGCTTAACGCCGTTTTCAATAATTGTTAAGTCATATCACGGCGGCCAGTTCACCTACTCATGTGTTGCCTGGCTTTCGCACACCAGTAATCCACACAACAGTCTTTCCAAGCAACTGGCTTCTTTTCCACATCTTGTCATAATGACTTTTGTCAAACGACGGCAAAAATGTTGGCCGAGCTACGGTTCGAAATCACAACCCCTGGATTGACAGATTGCGTCGCTACCGACTGAGCTACCGTACACGTAAGGACTATTGATTTCATTACACGTTTGATAAATGTGCGAATCTGTTTGATATTTAAATCTGGAGACTGCGCACAGATGTCGTCTACGTTCTACACTTTCCCACAGGTAAACACTTACTGACGTCTTTATGTACAGAAGACGATTTCGAAAACGGCGCGTTCTTTCGGGCGATGTTTTCCATTGCCTCTCACCTCTGATCTATGTGAGAAAGTAGTCAGTGGCTTCGAAAGAATGTTGTGTAAGTACTGGTGTGGGAAAGCCAGGAAAACATGGGTAGGTGCACTGACCGCCGTGATATGACCAAAGCTGTTGAAAGCGGCGTTAAACTCCAAACAAACGAAAACGTTTCTAGCAAAATTAGAAATTACTCATAATGAGTATTTTTTCCTTTGCAACAATGTTTTCATATCTATTCTAATTACTAAACTTTCATTTAAAAAGAGTTCCCTTTTTTTCTAATCAAAATATTTTAAACTGGTCTGCAGCAGATGTGGGAAAGGTTTAAGATAGGCATAGACATATTTAGTGGCGAGAGTCTTCTTTACATTTGTCTCGTAACATATAAATGTTTAAGATAGGCATAGACATATTTAGTGGCGAGAGTTTGATTGGTCGGTTCTTCTTTACATTTGTCTCGTAACATAGAATGATTTAAGAAATGCATAGACATATTTAGTGGCGAGTCTTCTTTACATTTGTCTCGTAACATAGAAAGGTTTAAGATAGGCATAGACATATTTAGTGGCGAGAGTTTGTTTGGTGGGTTCTTCTTTACATTTGTCTCGTAACATAGAAAGGTTTAAGAAAGGCATAGACATATTTAGTGGCGAGAGTCTTCTTTACATTCGTCTCGTAACATATAAAGGTTTAAGATAGGCATAGACATATTTAGTGGCGAGAGTTTGTTTGGTGGGTTCTTCTTTACATTTGTCTCGTAACATAGAAAGGTTTAAGATAGGCATAGACATATTTAGTGGCGAGAGTCTTCTTTACATTTCTCTCGTAACATAGAAAGGTTTAAGATAGGCATAGACATATTTAGTGGCGAGAGTTTGTTTGGTGGGTTCTTCTTTACATTTGTCTCGTAACATAGAAAGGTTTAAGATAGGCATAGACATATTTAGTGGCGAGAGTCTTCTTTACATTTCTCTCGTAACATGGAAAGGTTTAAGATAGGCATAGACATATTTAGTGGCGAGAGTTTGTTTGGTGGGTTCTTCTTTACATTTATCTCTTAATATAGAAAGGTTTAAGATAAGCATAGACATATTTAGTGGCGAGAGTTTGTTTGGTGGGTTCTTCTTTATATTTGTCTCCTAACATAGAAATGTTTTATTGTGACTGTTTTTCGCATGCATTCAATCATTTGATACATTTTGATTGATTGATTGATTTGAGTTTAACGACGTTTCCAACGGTATTTCATTTATATCACGGGGGTCATATAATTCCAGTTGTACACACACACACACACATATCTTTTCAAGCAACTGGCTACCTTCCGCGCCAATTTTGGTGGAATAGGAAAAATCTTATTCACTATTACTTTTGTAAATCATCGAACTGACCACCCTTGGGTTGATAGCTCTTGTTTTGAAATTTAAGATGCAAGTGCATACATTTGCACATAATTCTCGAAAATATCACTTCCTATTTCAATGTACAGTCAAACCAGTGCTAAAACCACGTTTGTTAAGCAATTCCATGTCTATAGTAACAACACTTTTAATTTCCCAAATTCTCATTTTCTGTACTTAAAGACCACCTGTGAACAAAAACCAGATTGTTCTCTTTCCATGGGTGTTTTTTAAACACAGGTTGAACTGTTCATAGCAAACTGAAAGTCAATGCGACTAGCATGTAATGTGTTAGATGTATATAGCATCGGTCGCTTTCTCCGCACACAGTTCTTGCCAGATAACTGGCAACTTTCCCACATATACATTTTAGCTCATTGGCGCTATTCACAATGACTTTTTTCATAGGAAAAAATGAATTGTCGAGCCTTTGTAAACAACTCGAGGTGAACATTGACAGTCCCTATTCAAAAGCTACATTATCGTATAGTTGATAAAACTACTAAAAGTTATTACGTACGGAATTTACAAAATTAAAGCTACAGTAAAGAGTCTACTTATTGTAGTGAGTGCCACCTCGTTTGAATCGGCGATCCATATGCGACGTTTGAAACACTCTTACTTCATCTATATTTTGGATCTGAATGCAACTTTTAATAGGTCGTTTCGAATTGACCCTTTACATTTAAATATTCCATAAATCGGGAAAACGCGGCTTTCTCGTTTATTTTACTGTCGGCATTGGCATTTAAACCTTTTATGGCGTCAACATTTTTCATATCCCTGCTCTGCCAATATTCTTTCCTTTGATTGGAAACGTTCAATATGGAAAGCCTCGTCCGTTTTCCACCAATAGGCTAAACATTCGATGGTGAAAGGTAGATGGTTGCCTGGGAACACATATCTTATAGAATCCCTGTTTGAAAAAAAAAAAATGGTGTGTGGAGTGTTTAGATGTATTCAGAATGTCCTAACACACCGAACACTCGTGAATGTGTTAGCCGAATGAGCCAACGTATTTCATTAGTGCACCAATGACAATATTGAGGTGTTTGCAAACGCTACCGTTTCAGGTGAGTCAGCTCATTACGAGCTGTCTGACATTAAATCGGCATTGGTTGCCTTTTAGTTATCGAAATATTCCAAAATTCTAATTACATGAACAATGGAGTGGCCAGATTTTTAACATGAAAGAGTCTAACTTGTAGTGAATTCGGAACTGAAAGATTTAAAGAGCACTCAGGATTTCAGACATATGTAGGTGAACTGCCAACCATTATTTACAATACACCTGAAAACACTGGAATCCGCCATGGTCGAGTGGTTAGCGTCGGGGAATTGAAACCGGATGTCCCGGGTTCTATTCCCAGTTACAGCACAAAGGTAATGGTGTAGAGGACCCTAGGGAAAGGCACATTTCCTAGCCTTGTACTGGTTTGATTACCCAGGTATAATGAATAACTGAACTATCGCCGTGATATAACTGAAATAATGTTGAACACGGCGTAAAAACTCAATAAAACAACCAATAAAACCACCAATAAAACCACCAATAAAACCACCAATATAACCACCTATAAAACCATGAATAAAACCACCAATAAAACCATGAATAAAACCATGAATAAAACCATGAAAAAACACCAATAAAACCACCAATAAAACAACCAATAAAACCACAAATAAAACCACCAATAAAACCATGAATAAAACCACCAATAAAACAACCAATAAAACCACCAATAAAACCACAAATAAAACCAACAATAAAACCACCAATAAAACAACCAATAAAACAACCAATAAAACCACCAATAAAGCCACCAATGAAAACACCAATAAAACCACCAATAAAACCACCAATATAACCACCTATAAAACCATGAATAAAACCACCAATAAAACCATGAATAAAACCATGAAAAAACACCAATAAAACCACCAATAAAACAACCAATAAAACCACCAATAAAACCACGAATAAAACCACCAATAAAACCACCAATAAAACAACCAATAACACCACCAATAAAACCCCTAATAAAACAACCAATAAAACCATGAATAAAACCACCAATAAAACCATGAATAAAACCATGAAAAAACACCAATAAAACCACCAATAAAACAACCAATAAAACCACAAATAAAACCACCAATAAAACCATGAATAAAACCACCAATAAAACAACCAATAAAACCACCAATAAAATCACAAATAAAACCAACAATAAAACCACCAATAAAACAACCAATAAAACAACACATAAAACAACCAATAAAACCACCAATAAAGCCACCAATGAAAACACCAATAAAACCACCAATATAACCCCCTATAAAACCATGAATAAAACCACCAATAAAACCATGAATAAAACCATGAAAAAAACACCAATAAAACCACCAATAAAACAACCAATAAAACCACCAATAAAACCACGAATAAAACCACCAATAAAACAACCAATAAAACAACCAATAAAACCACCAATAAAACCCCTAATAAAACAACCAATAAAACCATGAATAAAACCACCAATAAAACCATGAATAAAACCATGAATAAAATCATGAAAAAAACATCAATAAAACCACCAATAAAACCACCAATAAAACCACCAATAAAACCATGAATAAAACCACCAATAAAACCACCAATAAAACCACCAATAAAACCATGAATAAAACCACCAATAAAACCACCAATAAAACCATGAATAAAACCATGAATAAAACCATGAAAAACACACCAATAAAACCACCAATAAAACCACCAATAAAACCACCAATAAAACAACCAATAAAACAACCAATGAAACAACCAATAAAACAACCAAGAAAACAACCAATAAAACAATAAAACAACCAATAAAACAACCAATAAAACAAACAATAAAACAACCAATAAAACAACCAATAAAACAACCAATAAAACCACCAATAAAACCATGAAAAAACGCTGCTGAAATGGACTTTAAACTTCAATCAAACAAATACTTGTTGTAAATAATGCATGAAAGAATACGCAGTAAGAACACTACTATCAATCAGATCATGTTTACTCCATTTAAGGTTTTATCAGCATTTATTTTTTTAAGGTTCAATGTAAGCCCAGTAAAGTAATTTATTATATTTGTTTATCGTATTAAGATTATTCAAACCATACATATGGACAGAAATCAATGTCCCTTTGATGTAAAATCACGTACAACAAATAACATGACACTGAGTTTTTAATTCCGAAAATGTAATTTTCTACGTTTGAGAAAATCAAATAAGGAGGAAATTAATTTTCCCCTGTTTGAAAGCAATGAACGGTAGGTGGCGTTGTTTCGAAGTGAATTGCACGAGGGAAGTTCTCGTGACCAGTCTTTCAGGTTTGGATAGTCGGACTGTGCTGACGTGTACGAGTGGTTTTTTGTTTTTTTTAAACTTGAATTTAATTTGTGTGTCTTACTTGGTGCTTTTGAAATGGCCGCCGGTGATGATAGGGATTGGACTTGAAAGTGAGAGCGTTAACCCTTTTCAGTCTCAATTAAGTGCAGTAGAAGATAAGTATTTTTTTATTTCTAGTTGTCTTTATGATAGGAATTAGTTAACACATGAATATAAGGCTATTCTGAATATATTGCGAACAATAGGTTAATGGAACATATTGAATTCTGGAAAAGGATTGACACGAACGAATGCATTCTAGATAATATAATGCATGGATACAAGTACGACTGGAGTAATGGATATTGACTTCTTGTCCCACCTATCACTTAATACCCAGAATGCTAGGGAAAAAGAAAATTACCTATGCGCGAGGGGTGCTAGTGGTTCGGAATGGAAGTCGGCTGCTTTTTAGCTAATGAAAAGGCAAATGCCGAACACTTGTTACCTCCCCTGCTTGCATGAATACGAGCATTATTGATATTTAGATTCCGGTTTGAGTTATCGCTGGAAGAAATGTATTACTATGTTCATTCTTAGGGAAATTTATAAATCAATTGATATGATATTTCAACGCTATTTGTGTTTTATACATATGTTCTTTCAGAGATAATAGTAAAGAACTGTAGGAAATGGAGTTACAGGCGTGGCTGCCTTTAGAACTGCTGGTGATATTGCGATATGTGGTTATCGTCAAGGCGATTGCCTTTCCGATTTATGGACCATAGAAGGATTGCTAATAAGTATTGTAGTTCTGTGGTTTGTTGTCGTTGGTTTTAGGATAAACATGTGTCGTTTTTTACTAGGTGTAATGACAAAAATAAGTAAAGAGTAGTGCAAATGGTATTTGCCATGGTGTATGGTCCGAGGCAGAAAGTGCAAAATCCTCCACTAGGAGAGAGTTAGAAACGGTTTATAGAGTTATGTTGTCTCTAAGTAATATACTAACAAACCAAAAGGTGAAATGGTTTACAGACAATCAAAGGGTGAAATGTATTACAGTAAAAGGTTAAATGAAAATAGAATTACAAGATATTGCTTATTTCATTTCTAAGTGTTGTATTGCAAGTTCAATAAGTCTTGAAATGAAATGGATTCCGAGGTCTGAAAATTAGAAAGCAGATTTCTTTTGTCTAAACTAACAGATTACGATGATTGGGGAATTCCCTATGATATTTCCCAAATTATAGAAAATACGTGCGGGAAATTAGAAGTTGATTGCTTCGCATCTTATTACAATGAAAATTGCTGAAGTTATATTCAAGGTTTTGGAACCCATATTGCAGTGGTATAGATGCATTTGCAAAATATTGGGGTGATCAATTCGGGTTATTTGTTACCCCTATAAGTGTAATACATAGTTATTCAGAAAATGTCTATAGATCAAGCTTTTGGTGTTTTAGTTATACCTTATTGGAAATCTGTACTTATTTGGCCTTTTATTGGTCAGAATGGTTCATTTGGGAAAGACATGATTGACTGGTTTGATTTGCCAACTGAAAAGCATAATTAAATAAGATGTAAAAATGACAAAGGAATGTTTGGCAACACGAATTTGAATTTCAGAATGCTGGCGATCATGATTAGTTTTAAGCAAGGAAATAATAAAGAGTTGCCCCCCTTATACTAAGAGAAAAAAGAAAGACAACGAAGTTAAAAGGATGACGTTATTACAGCAGTATTGCTAAAGATTAGGCGGTATCGCCGTAACATTGACTTTCTATGTAGTAATGTCAGGCGAAATCGCATCAAAATTTCTCAAGTAGCTAAGTCACCCGGAATCGCATCAATATTGACTTTCCATGAAGTAAAGTCAGGCGAAATCGCATCAATATTGACTTTCCATGAAGTAAAGTCAGGCGAAATCCCATTAATATTGATTTTCTATGTAGTAAAGTCAGGCGAAATCGCATTAATATTGATTTTCTATGTAGTAAAGTCAGGCGAAATCGCATTAATATTGACTTTCTATGTAGTAAAGTCAGGCGAAATCGCATTAATATTGATTTTCTATGTAGTAAAGTCAGGCGAAATCGCATTAATATTGATTTTCTATGTAGTAAAGTCAGGCGAAATCGCATTAATATTGACTTTCTATGTAGTAAAGTCAAGCGAAATCGCATTAATATTGATTTTCTATGTAGTAAAGTCAGGCGAAATCGCATTAATATTGATTTTCTATGTAGTAAAGTCAGGCGAAATCGCATTAATATTGACTTTCTATGTAGTAAAGTCAGGCGAAATCGCATTAATATTGACTTTCTATGTAGTAAAGTCAGGCGAAATCGCATTAATATTGACTTTCTATGTAGTAAAGTCAGGCGGAATCGCATTAATATTGACTTTCTATGTAGTAAAGTCAGGCGAAATCGCATTAATATTGATTTTCTATGTAGTAAAGTCAGGCGAAATCGCATTAATATTGATTTTCTATGTAGTAAAGTCAGGCGAAATCGCATTAATATTGACTTTCTATGTAGTAAAGTCAGGCGAAATCGCATTAATATTGACTTTCTATGTAGTAAAGTCAGGCGAAATCGCATTAATATTGACTTTCTATGTAGTAAAGTCAGGCGGAATCGCATTAATATTGACTTTCTATGTAGTAAAGTCAGGCGAAATCGCATTAATATTGATTTTCTATGTAGTAAAGTCAGGCGAAATCGCATTAATATTGATTTTCTATGTAGTAAAGTCAGGCGAAATCGCATTAATATTGACTTTCTATGTAGTAAAGTCAGGCGAAATCGCATTAATATTGACTTTCTATGTAGTAAAGTCGGGCGAAATCGCATTAATATTGATTTTCTATGTAATAAAGTCTGGCGAAATCGCATTAATATTGATTTTCTATGTAGTAAAGTCAGGCGAAATCGCATTAATATTGATTTTCCATGTAGTAAAGTCAGGCGAAATCGCATTAATATTGATTTTCTATGTAGTAAAGTCAGGCGAAATCGCATTAATATTGATTTTCTATGTAATAAAGTCAGGCGAAATCGCATTAATATTGATTTTCCATGTAGTAAAGTCAGGCGAAATCGCATTAATATTGATTTTCTATGTAATAAAGTCAGGCGAAATCGCATTAATATTAATTTTCTATGTAATAAAGTCAGGCGAAATCGCATTTATATTGATTTTCTATGTAATAAAGTCAGGCGAAATCGCATTAATATTGATTTTCTATGTAGTAAAGTCAGGCGAAATCGCATTAATATTGATTTTCTATGTAGTAAAGTCAGGCGGAATCGCATTAACCCTTTCCCTCATACGACAATTCTGCAGCAGACGACTTTGAACGTATTTTGTCAAAAAATAGAAAATCTCCATAATTTAATGGATAACCTATGACAAAAAGTGGAAAACATTGTGTCAAAAGGAGAAATTGCACGTTTTGTGCAATTTCTTCTTTTGTCACTATGTTTTCAAACAGCCGTCTGCTGCAGAGGCGTCAGAAAGCGTCTACATGGGGGAAAGGGTTAATATTGATTTTCTATGTAGTAAAGTCAGGCGAAATCGCATTAATATTGATTTTCTATGTAGTAAAGTCAGGCGGAATCGCATTAATATTGATTTTCCATGTAGTAAAGTCAGGCGGAATCGCCATGTTCGGGATATTTAGGCGAACTTGCCATGCTTATAATATTTAGGCGGAATCGCAATGCTTAGAATATTCAGGTGGAACCGCCAGGTTTAGAATATTAATGCAGAATGTACATGCTTATAATTACTAGGCTGAAATACATATATATAGCAGAGTGTAATGTATGTCAGCGTTTTACATTGTTCCATGTATATGAAGTTGAAGCTTGCTATATATCAACATATTGAGACTGGGCGCACTCTTAGTACATTAATTTATATATGCATTTAAAATCCGATTTTGGTCTGGAAAACTATCTAAACTTAAGTATTAATAGAAATTTACGCGTTGGTCTCGCCAGAATTCGAACATCAGTCCATAAATTACGAATAGATACCGGTAGGTTTGCAGGTGAAAGGGTAGATCGACATGAACGTTTATGCACGTACTGCCAAATGGGCAAAATGGAAGATGAATACCATTTTATCCTACAATGTCCATACTATTTAGATATTAGATTCAAATTTGTAAAAAGGAAATATTGGAAAAACCCAAATATGTTAAAGTTAGTTGAGCTTTTAAAAACCAATAATAAAGGTGACCTTATCAACCTTTGTAAATTTATTACCTTTTCTTTTCATAAACGCAACAATGATGTGCTTTGATATATATGTATTGTATGTATGTTGATATGTTTAATTTCCTTTCTTTACCCCAAACTATACACGATGAAATATAGAAACGTATGTACATGGTATACTTTAGTTTCTGTACGTCTTTGACATTGTTTGGATATGATAATACGATATGTGGCAGCATGCATATGTGTATGTAAATAAAGTGATATGATATGCCATATGTCTTTCACTACATATTCATCTGCATGGTATAGTTGGCTATTACCTTTTGAAAGCTTCTAATATGACAAAGCAGTTTGTCCTCCAAAACTATATTGAGACCATTCTTTCCTTGATACACACATATATCATTTTTTCTTGTATATTTGTAAATGACCATAAACTTTGTAAAGTTTGAGTCAATAAAATATTCTGAATCTGAATCTGAAAATCTGAATCTATATTACGTATTTTTTATGTAAATTTATTTTTTCAGAAAAGAAAGTCAGCGCATTATTTGGGCTTTTTTGGTAGCTTTTGCTAAGTTTTTAAAAAAGTTCTCAGCTTTTAATATTCGTATTTCTGATATTGTTTTCAATATTTATTATATGGATTTATTCATAGAAAGCAGTAAGGCGGATCATTATCGTGATGGTGCTTGGGTAATGATAGCTAAAATAGGATCAAAGTATTGCCAAGTTGAAAATGTTAGAAAATTGACAGGTGATAATTATTTGTTTTGCAATATATGTTCAACGAAAGAAGGAAATAGAGTGAGAAAATCGAACAAAAAGTTACCATATACAAATCCGAGGGAGCTATTCCTCCTAGTGGCTTTGAAGCCACATGTGATGGACGTTGAGAAATACTGTCTTCATTCCTTGCGCTCAGGAGGGGCTACTATTGCTGCGAATAACGGAGTTAAAGACAGATTACTCAAAAGACATGAACGTTGGTCAAGTGAAAGTGCAAAATATTGCTACATTAAAGATAGTGTACAAAACTACATGAACGATTGTCGGTGTCATTAAATTCAGGACTGTAAATAAATAACATTCAAATGTGTTTGGAAATAATGGGAAATATTTTATCTTATTTCCATGCATGATAGGTCTACCATAATTCGTTACATAGTCGCCGTTCTTTCCATTCAGTCGACTGTCTTTCAATATGAAGTGTTATTTGTTTCATTTGTCATTAGTCAATTAATGGCAAAAAAAGAGTCCATGAATGGAAAGGTACATAAGGAAATGTATTTTTCTACGTTTGAGAAAATCGAATAAGGAGGAAATTAATTTCCCCCTGTTTGAAAGCAATAAACGCTAGGTGTCGTTGTTTCAAAGTGAATTGCACGAGAGAAGTTCTCGTGTCCAGTCTTTCAGGTTTGGATAGTCGGACAGTGCTGACGTGTACGAGTTATATTTTTTTTCATGATAGTTTAAAAAAAAAATTACAAAGAATAATTCGTTGTGTTAATGTTTTTGATAAACTTAAAGATTGCTTTATTTGAATTATGCTGTTTCCATTTCTTATAGATATAGTATTACAATATGATTGCTAAATGCGAATGAGGCCCAACATTTCTTGGTTCGACATTGACAAATGGGCACAGGTTTCCAGAGTTTTTGGCTAAAAAAAGTTTTATCTCCGGTTGTTCCTGGGCGAGTTGAACCATCTGCATATATACATATTTAATCTATTAGTCATGTTATAGATATACTGATTTATTGAATTATATAATTCACAGTAAGTGCGTGTAGAAAAATGGTGAACGCACACAGGTTTTTGTGCGGGTGTTATATGGCAAACATGTAATTGCCACATGTATAACCATCCAAATATGTTATTAATTAAGAATGCTTTGTACTGTATATATTTAGTCGACTGTCCAAATGCTTGTTGCAATTATAGAAAATGTATTTTCAATATGAAGTGTTATTTGTTTCATTTGTCATTAGTCAATTAATGGCAAAAATAAGTCCGTGAATGAAAAGGTACATGAGGAAGAAACGTTACTTTAAATAAAACATTGTAATGTTCTATAACATATCGTATAGTTAGATCAAATGTGCTTGTTTATGATCACTGATTGATTGATTGATTGATTTGATTGGTGTTTTACGTACCTTTCAACAATTGTTTATTCATATCAATACAGCATGACAGTTGTCATACTCAATTTGTAGTGTTTTTATATAACCAGGCTCTGCCATGATTCTTTATGGTGAATTTAAAATATAATTTTTTAGAAAGCTTCATTTGCCGTCCACCATTAAGCAAACCATTTTATGTGGGAAGATATTCTGTTGCATTAAAGATTAAAAAAATATGGGAATGTCAAGTGGCCGCAATGCTTAAACTAAAATATTGAATAACTTAGAACTGCTTTGAAGTCCAATCGAGCAAACACTGTTATTGCACACGCATATTGAAGGGACGGAATCCGCTGTGGTAGAGTGGTTAGCGTCGGGGATTTCGAAACCGGGTATCCCGGGTTCGATCCCAAGTTGTGGCACTACGGTCATGGTGGAGTGCCCTTGGGAAAGGCACATTTTCTAGCCTATTACAGGTTTGTTTATCCAGGGATCATGAATAAGTGAACTGTCGCCGTGATATAACTGAACTATTGTTGAAAGCGGCGTAAAACCCCAATAAATTAATAAATCATTGAAGGGACGAAGAATTCATTCATTATTGGTCACGATATTTACTGTACAGTGTAATTTATGTCTTATCAGCTTGGATTGTATTAACCCTTATTCCTTTGAATTCAACTTGTATCACCTTTATTTATATTTTAAGATTATTTATTCTTAATTGCTAACTTGTCCTACAAGTATCATGGAAGACTCTGGGGTCTTGTCACGTGACAACTTGATTATGCAGATTTGCAATCAGAGCGATATTGCGTAGAAAATCCGTAATAGGTTGGTGAATTCCGTATGAAGTCGTTAGAGATCGGTATTGCTCGTTGAGTTGGCGAACATTGTCGATCTCTCACGACTTCGGACGGAAATCGCCGAATCCATTAGGTATGTAATAAGTACTTTTTCAAGCGAGGGTAGGTTTTCGTTTGACGTAGCTTAAATTACATTGTATCACAAGGATTGGCATTCAAAGTTTCAAACTATACTTTATCTTATGTGTTGCATTATATAATTAGAAATAAGTTACCTTTAATTAATTTTACATTTCAGGGTTTAGTTCAGAATGCGGAGAAACGAACATTTCAGATGTTATTTACTTCTGTTCATCTGTTTGTTTTTGCTTATTGCAGTTAATTATCTGACAGGTGAGTTTGTTTGCAGATTGGACTTAATTTGCATTGTTAGCCAATTAATCGCAGAAGTCGAACAACTATTGGCAGTCTCAATCAGTTTACCCTATTGCTAAAGTTGGGTTCGCTTGAGAACGGCTTAAATTAACCATAAATATAGGCTTGGACATTTATGGATTTCGAGTCGTTTTGGTTTAATTATGAAATTCAAAAAATAATAAAAATTAATGTTAAAAATTAACAACATAATTTGTATTTGTTATTGTGGTTTTGCGCCGTTTTCAACTTTGTTCAAGTTATATCAACGGCGATCGAACATTTATTCATGACCCAGGTGTAAACAAACCAAAACTTAGCTAGGAAATGTGCCTAGTCCAAGTTCATTCCACCATAACCCCCACGTATCAAACCTGGGTCGTCTTCACGCGAAACACTCGGTCACGGCGTAAAAAATAAAGAGTTAGAATACAAAGATACATGATTACACAAATCAAACATGCTTGATAAGATTGACATAGTTAGGCGTATTTGTTTCCAAAGTCGTCTAGTGCAGATTTGTTGATTGTAAGAAAGGGTTAATTGGTGTTTTGAATTTTCAGATTTTCCTAAACGATCAGTGTTTAACCTTTCAAAATTAGCTGTAGAATGCGTGAACAACATGCCAGCCACTTCAATCCAGTTCATAAACAAATCCGTCATTCGAGAAACGATTAACAGAGTGACACCACCCTTCAGAGGAGGTACTAAGGTATATACACTTCCTATTGAAAACTAGAAGAAGTCCAGATAAGTAGGAGTATACAGCTCTTTTCCCCACACTGTCTCTCGTATCAATTTCAATTTTAATTTATTTATTTACGTAATCAAAGGCTACCGGCCCAAAATACATAATCAAATGTTTTAGGTTATGTCAATTGCAGTATGTTATGTATAAATATGCTATATGCAAAACAAAACAATACATTAAAGAAAACAACAAAAACCCTATGATGTGGCTACTCAAAAAAATCGTCTTATTTTTTTGAGTACCAACATTATAGGGTTAGAGGCTAAAATAAGGATTTTAGAACGTAAACAACTCCCCTTATCTAGAGCACAATTGATGATCAGCGCCAGGCGGCTTTGTGTTTTTCACCTTTCCCAAATACAACAAATCTGCAGCAGACGCCTTTAAAAACACGCCCACAAAAACATGGAATCTCTCTATCAAAATGGATAAAAATACTTATTGAATAGAAATGAAAATATTGTGGGTAAAAGGGGAAATTGCTCATGATGAGCAATTTCTACTTTAGCAACAATGTTTTCAAACGTCGTCTGCTGCAAATGCGTCAGAATGCTTCTACAAGTGAAAAAGGGTTAATTAATGACTTTCTGTGACCGGATCATATCAAAGTACATTGTCGTACAAGTACAGTTCTATGGGTTTTCTTCCTCAAGACATGCATCTAGGACCAAATTACACTTTTATGTATAATTTGGTGTTTTGCGCTGCTTTCAACATTTTTTCCGTTATATAACGGCGTTTCCTTGGTCAGTTACCAGTTATTGTGGTTCATTTCTTGACAACAGCCAGTCAATCGTTATGCTAACCCCGCAACCCTGAGCGCCAAGGAAGGAAGCCATTTATACCATTTTTTAGCTCGATTATTCGAAGAATATGAGAGCTTTACTACTCGCCCCCATCGTCGGCGTCTCCGTCGGCGTCCGGTTTAAGTTTTAGGGCAAGTTGGAATTTTCATTCATAAGTATTTGTGCTAGGGCTTTCATATTTGGAATATAGTTACATCTTATACCTTTCTTCACATTGAATGCTAAAGATGCTGAGTGTGACCTTCCTTTTGGGGAAAAAAACATGATTTTCGGGGGTTAAAGTTTTAGGGCAAGTTGGATTTTTTTTTTTTTCTCAATAAGTACTTTTGTTAGGGCTTCCATATTTTGAATATAATTACATGTAATACCTTTCTTTATATTGTATGCTGAAGATTCTGAGTTTTACCTTCTTTTTGGGGTAAAAGACATGATTTTGGGTGGTTAAAGTTTTAGGCAAGTTGGCATTTTCATTTAATTTTTTAATTTTTCTCTATAAGAATTTGTGCTAGGGCTTTAATATTTAGAATATAGTTACATCTTATACCTTTCTTCACATTGAATGCTGAAGATGCTGAGCGTGACCTTCTTTTTGGGGTAAAAAACATGATTTTCGGTGGTTAAAGTTTTGGGGCAAGTAGGATTTTATTTTATTTTTTTAACTTTTTCTGAATAAGTACTTGTGCTAGGGCTTTCATATTTGGAAAATAATTACATTTAATACATTTCTTCATATTATATGCTGAAGATGCTGAGTGTGACCTTCTGTTTGCGGTAAAACACATGCTTTTGGGTGGTTAAAGTTTTAGGGCAAGTTGGCTTTTTCATTTAATTTTCTAATTTTTCTAAGTAAGTACTTGTGTTAGGGCTTCCATATTTGGAATATAATTACATGTACTACCTTTCTTCACATTGTATGTTGAAGATGCTGAGTGTGACTTTTAGGGGGTAAAACACTTTAGATAAATTCTTAATTTTTGGTTACATGTCTTTCTAATTGTGATAATTTATTTATCAAATATAATTCTTCAACATATCAAACGGGTTTTGCATGGTGTCAAACATTAGGAAAACCTTTTTTTAAGGTTTTGCTAATTTTGGACTCGGTCAGTTTTAACATTTGTGTTTAGCTCAACGTTAAAGTTACATCATTCAAATCGCTTCATACTTCACATATTTGTTAAAGACCATCGTACAATTAGGTTAGATAACTCCATTGTATCCTAAATATGGAGTAATGGCCCTTGATTGACTTAATTTTTTTTATTTTTAAATTATATTTAAATGTATGTATCTATTCAGTTGCTTTTACATATAGAGTATATAATATGATTTAATAGTACTTAAGTGCAATATAATGAAATAGTGCTTTGTGTGAATAAGCGGCATGTAGTCGAGCGCGCTGTCCTCCGACAGCTCTTGTTAAGCATTTAGAATGACACGCCCAGGGATTGAACCAACGACCTCCCACACCCGAGGCGAACGCTTACTTCACTACACCACCGAGTCGGTACATATATATCAAAAGCTCCGGCGAGACAGAGTGGATTCACAGATTAGGTTGAGTCGTCGTTGTAGGCAGAATACCACAAAATGCTTATTTGGCTTGGGGTATCTACGCAAAGACGAGAGAAAATTTTCCACATATGTGTTTTTTATTCCTCTCCAATACAGTCAATTCTAATTCTGTCTTAAAGGGTGTACAAGTGTTATACACTTTGGGTGTTTTTCTGGTGCATTCCGAATTTCTCATTTTTAGCTCGACTATTCGAAGAATATGAGAGCTATACTACTCACCCTGGCGTCGGCGACTACCGATCTATCACACCTATGTAGAGTATCAAGTTAGATAATCTATCCTACATTTTATGCAACTTATGGCCCTTTTTTACTTAGAAATTCTGGTTAAAGTTTTGCGTGCAACTAAATTAAGAGTCCATTTCTCAGTATTTACCTAATGCATTGCATTGAAACTTTCTACAACCCTACCCAACTATCACACCTGTGTAGATTATTAAGTAAGATAACTCTATCCTGCATGTTATGCAAGTTATGGCCCTTTTTTTACTTAGAAATTATGGTTAAAGTTTTGCTTGCAAATAAATTTAAAGTCCATATCTCAGTATTTACTTGATGCATTGCATTGAAACTTTCTACAACCCTATCCAACTATCACACCTGTGAAGATTATCAAGTTAGATAACTCTATCCTGCATTTTATGTCGGTTATGGCCCTTTTTATACGCCCGTTTTGAAAAAACGGATCGTATTATAGTTTTACCTGCGGCGTACGGGCGGGCGGCGTCCAGTATGTTGTCAGCTCAATAAGATAAGAAGATTTTGTCCAATTATCACCAAATTTAGTCAGAATGTGTATTGGGATAATATCTCAGACAAGTTTGATAACTAGCCATATCGCTCCAGTCAATCGAGAGTTATCGCTTTTTAATTATAGAAATTATCTAAAATTGGTATTGTCAGCTCAATAACTTTAGGAGCCTTTATCCAATCATCACCACATTTGGTCAGAATGTGTATTGGTGTAATATCTGACAAGTTCGATAACTAGCCATATTGATCCAGTCGATAGAGAGTTATTGCACTTTAATTATAGAAATTACCTAAAATTGGTCTTGTCAGCTAAATAACCTGTGAAGCCTTTATCCGATCATCACCAAATTTAGATGATATGTTGATGGGCAAAATATCTTGGTCAGGTTTGATAACTTACAACGTTATCTTAGTCACTACAAAAGTATGTCCCTCGAAACGGCCAAAACTGTACTAACAGTGTTCGCTCTCAAACAGGACGGGCGTATGTTGTGACATTTGGCGCTCTTGTTTTACTTAGAAATTCTGGTTAAAGTTTTGCGTGCAACTAAATTAAATGTCTATATCTCGGTATTTACTTGATGCATTGCATTGAAACTTTGTACAACCCTACCCATCTATCACACTTATGTCGATTATCATGTAAGATAACTCTATCCTGCATTTTATGCAAGTTATGGCCATTTTTTTACTTATAAATTCTGGTTAAAGTTTTGCATGCAACTACATTAAGAGACTATCTCTTAGTAACTACTTGATGCATTGCATTGAAACTTCATACAACCCTTCCTAACCAGCACACCTATGAAAATAAGCAAGTTAAATAACTCTATCCTGCATATAATGCAAATTATCCCCCTTTAAGAAATTGTTGTTAATGTTTTGCATGCAACTACATTAGAGTCCATTATCTCAGAAACTTAAATAAGCGGTGGAATAGTCGAGCGCGCTGTCCTCCGACAGCTCTTGTTTAGATATGGGTTTGCAGTTTTCGAGATATATGGGAAATAAGTACGTGGGGCTATTTACTATGTAAACTGAGTTTGATTTTTTTGCACTAATTTTGAAAACACAGTGATTTTCAGATAAATCGCTTCGTTTCCTTTGGAAATTACCAGTAGGTAATACCGGTTTTATTTATCCTGTTAAAGATGCACCAGTCGTTATGCTTTTATTGTTTGCAACCGAGAGCGCCAAAGAAGGGAAATCGTTACTTTCCTTTTCATTGTATTTGTTATGACTTAACCCCTGGATCGTACCCTGGTGTCCCGCTATCTAGTCGGACGTTCTAACAAATACACCATCACGGAGGCAGTTCCAACCAAATGTATAAAGGCATTTATACCATTACATCAATACATTAATACATCATATATTAAATAGTGAAAACATTTGTTTTACGATACTGGTACATGTGACCTTATAGTTAATTAATCCAATTATAGGAACATCTGACGTCCTTAAAAGTAGCTCCTTCTGAATCGAAAAAGACAATTGCAGAAACGACCTCCTTGAAGAAAGAGGAAAGCACAAATAAGCCAAAAACAATACTCCTGGATGGAGATAAGGTTCGTATCAATTAACCAACATTCCTGTTGCAAATACATGTTATATACATAAATAACTCCAATTCTGTATATCCAATCGGATTTATCTCTCAACTTTCGCGTCTCATCCTGCGCAACGAATCTGATCTGGACTGCCCCTCACCATTAGATATATTTCCAACGTCTCTCATGAAGTCATCCTCAGTTCCATATTTCTTTCGGACCGAAAAGCATACTCCATGTTATGAATATTGGAAAATATAATTCCAAGAAGCAATGGTCAACTCTTGGTGAAGCGACATACGAAAGTTCAGTCACCTAAGATGCAATGCTTTTCCTACAACTTAGGTTTGTTCTATGCCGTATATATTGCGCTTACACACAAAAGAAACATTCATGTACCAATTGATTTTTTATTAAAACCAGACATAAACTTCGCTACAGGGGTAAACGTTAGTATCTATGTATAGATATTACTGCCTGTTACAGGTCGTCTCAGATTAAACTTTACATCAGCCAATCAAATTGTAATCTATAAAATCGTTAGATATCAACAGAGGTGATAACTTATAAAAATAAGATAGATAGGGAAGCGGTGATGACCGAAAGCTCCGATCGTATAGTAACACCTTTAATAGTAAAACCGTGCATGGTTGTATCGTGCGATTTCACTGGACAGCTTAAACGAGCACCTGTCAAAGAATATTCAAATGTATAGGTCATTTCAAGACGACCTCTTATGCGTTGTCGTTAGATCCAATAGACAAACATCCTAAAGCATGGATGTACAAGCTGATGTGGTTCACACGTGTTAAAATTACGCTAATGTTGGTTTTCCGAGATCCCCGCTCACTTTTATTTTTAATTTACAGATGATCCAGATCGAGAAGCGCTTCAAGGCCAGACGGGAACGCGTGAATGAGTACTGTCACCGCAAAACGCCGCGTCAGATGAAGAAGTGCGAGGCGGATAACATCAACCAGAATTTGAAATACGTTGAAAAAAGAAACCTCTTGTATTGCGCCATTGAGAAATCGGGATCGACGTTTTGGAAACGCATTTTACTTGTGACGGCGGGCTGGAGCAATGTCTCAAGTCCGCATGCCATAAAATCAGTAGATGTCCATAACGGAAAAACTGTAGGGTTTGCAAACCTGGTACATGCCACCTATAACGAACTTCATAACATATTCGACATTTCCAAAACAATTATGTTTGTCAGAGACCCATTGGCAAAATTGTTTTCTGGGTGGTTGGATAAGTTTTATTCTACCATACTACACTATTTTGGTAAAGTGACTGGCTTAATCGAGAGAGTTACTCCCCTTGAAATCGATACAATTTACACTAACCTTTTCTGACCTGGTATTTAGGCTATATGGATTTATATAGGGACAGATCTTTAAAATTGATATAAAGTCATTAATTTTTTTGATGACAATATATTATAAGTTTTTTTCTATAAGGTCAATATGTCTGCTTTCATTTAATGTAAAGATATAAAAAATAGATTAACTGCCTGATACTTCCATTTTTGATTTTAATAGACAACATGCATTCCTTCTTTATTCCATGTAAATTATTGGAAAATCGCGATTTTTTTATTTTTAAGTCCATTTTTACCGTATTTCCTATTTTCTAAGGAAATTTTATAAGTTATAATCGGAGAGTCTATTTTTAATTCTTTTTAGTCATACAAATTTCAAACAAATATGTTTATGTCTTGATACTTCCATTTTCATTTAAAAATGCAGAAAACGCCTCAAAATGTAAAAATGAATTTTATGTCCGGATCGCGAATTTTCCGGATTAACGGCGTCCGATTTAACGAGGCTCGACTGTATCTGGTAATGACTAGATCTATTTTGATCGCTTACTAATGTCGTGTATGTAGATAGGTGGGTGGGGTGCGAATGCGAAAATGAACTTGTTCCAGCTTTTATATATTCAAAGACCTAATATGATTACAAAACGTATTAGGAAAAGAACAATTTAACAGTGCATGGAAAAAAATAAATTAAAGCAATGACTAATTAAACAACTTTTCACCTGTGAATTTGAAGTGTCCATTTTCATGTGTCTTTAGAATCCGAATATCATTTTCTTCTTGTATGTTTGAATTATAGAAACATATACGTACACAATATATATCAACTTCATGGCCTTCTATTTCTCGATTTATTAACTTATTATCTTCAAAAAGTAAAAAAGTTCAAATGAATATTGCAAATTATATTTCAAAAGCGTCTGAGTATAGAGAATATTGTATTAATCAAAATATGGTGTTTAGTAATAACTAAGAATCATTTGCCAATTGTATTCATTGAAAATGTTTCTTGGTTATCTAAACATAATAGTACTTATCTGAAATATTATAACTAATTTTTCTTCTTTTGTATTCATGTATATAAATTATGTAATTGTAATGTATTTTACGTCATTGAGCCATATTCTTCACGTGTATATACTTGAAAATGGCCAATGGTACTTATGTGCCGACTTGCCTGAATAAAATTGAATTGAATTGAATTGATAATGACAATTGTTTTTACAACAAAGAGATTTAAGTAATATGTTATTATGACAGTATATAAAAACCGCCGTTACCAATTACCAAGTGTTAAAGACTGATTAGCCAGAGTCTTGTCCGACAATTTTAACACCTTGTCACACCTTGTCGTTTACTAATTAATATACACATTATCAAAACAAACACAGACAAACAAAGACTGCTTTGACACCTTTTGCTCACTTGTGTATGTACTGGTAATGCAAAAAATGTTAAAATGTCAGTGTGAGAACTTTTCCTATTACAGATATCGAGCAGAGTAATGTTAAGATCACCTGCGGGCTTAGTACGAAATCGAATACGTCATTAAATCTGTTTACAAATAATCGATAAATACAAATATAGGAGCGTAACCGAAGGGCCACAACTCAATTATCGATTTTTGACTTAATCGAAGGCCTGGGAAAGGGACGCAATTCCTGCAAATCTTCATAAATAGTGCCACATGAAGTCCGTATTACTGGGGTCTCTATGGCAAAAGTATAATAAGGTCAGAGAGGTTTAATGCCACCAATCTAAGTCTCACGTGTGGACATGACGTCACGTTCCCGGAATTCGTGAGTTTCGTTTCGAAGTATGTCCAGGGAGATAGATGTTTGGATAAGCACTTTAATCCAAATGTTAAACACTGTGCGCCATGTCTCCTGTCGTACGATTACATCGGAAAGTACGAAACACTGAAAGAAGATACTTTATTTTTACTAAAGAAACTGAATCTTTCAGACGTAGTGAAATTCACAAATTTTGAAAATGACGCAATAAATGACATCATGATTGAGGGCGCGACGTGGGTTTTTCTGAGAAGAAACGCGATCAAAAACTGTGTACCATTTATATGTGGGATGTTCCGCGTGTGGAAAGGATTTCAAAGTCGTGGTATCATAAGTAAACATTTAGAACTACCGTATAAAACTAACAAAGAGGCGAATAACATCACTTTGGAGGAATTTACACGATCTATAACGGATGCTCACACGACAAGTAATCCGACAGAAATCGAACAAAATAGAAAAGAAGCTTTGCTCGAAGCGTTTACATTTTTACCACAAAAGATCAGAACACGCTTGCTGTCAGTACTGGGTCCAGACTTTGATTTATTCGATTATGATCGCAACGCGAGCTTTCTGCGTAGTAATTCAACGACGAAAATAGTTCGGCAATATACGGTTGAATGCCCTTACACATTTGAAGACCCCTGAGTATATATACATTGATATATGAGCCGTTTCGCGAGAAAACTAACATTTATGACGTAATATATCGACCTAGATCAGCATAAGCATGCCGCGCAGGCTAATCCGGGCAGACACTTTTCGCCTCCTGTGGATTCTCTGTTTCAGGAATCATTTCTCTATACTCTGAGACGGAATGTATCGGCCCGTATTAGCCTGCGTGGTCTTTGCCGGAGCAGTTCTGATTACTCAAACATGTGATCAGAATCCTGGTATGTTTTATTGCTGGCCTGCTTTTCATATTAATTAAAGTATAACTCGATTACGTAATGCATTTATTATAAATCAAGCGATTACTCGAACACGTCGATAGCGCCAAAGGAACCGACTATCGTATAGTATACAGCTATTTACTCCCCTTGAGGTCAATAGTGAAAAATTATTCTTCCAAGTGAATGACTATTGACTTTAATATGTATATAAGTGGAAACATATTTTTTTTATTATTTTCGGTCAATAGTTCTCTATTTCGGGTCAATAGTCTTTCACTTGGAAGAATAGTTTTTCGCTATTGACCTTAAGAGGAGTAAATAGCTGTATATTATTATATACCTACTATGAATCAAAGTATTTGACTGGACGAGAAGCAGTCACGTGTGATTCAATAAAAAATGACTACTTGACTCCTTTTCGCTTTAATTCTAAAATTCAGGTCCAATAGTCCATTTTCGAGTCAATAGTTCATCCGTTACATGGCACGCGCGTCTAAAAGGTGACATTATTGTTTGAAATGACGTCATGCACGTGCATAACCAACATTTTAACGCGCGTGCCATGTAACAGTATACTGCATTCTTCCTGCATTTACAATAATAATCCTGTGTTTGTTAGAATCTATATTTATGTTAATAAACTAGTTAAAATATGCGTCTTTCATGAAGATATATAATAAAACAGCTATTTACTCCTTTTGAGTTCAATGGCGAAAAACTATTCTTCCTCGCAAATGACTATTGACCCGAAATGGTCATTCACTTGTAAGAATAGTGTTTCGCTATTGACCTTAAGAGGAGTAAATAGCTGTATACTATTGTACAATACACTTTAATATGTATATAAGTGGAAACATTTTTTTTTATTATTTTTGAATTTGTTATTTTATTTATATTACGTGTGTATATAGGGATTTTTCTTTTCACAAACGTGTGGTCCTTTTTTTTTGTTTAAATCTTATTTATTTATAAGTGGATCATACCCCACGCCGGGAAACAGTGGATAACGCTCAGTATAATATGTACTAGTCCTTTGTTGTTGAACCCTTGAGTTCGAAGGGTGTTTTGATAATTACGGTGTAAATGCGTTATTAAAATGTTCAATCTAGTTAGTTTGCGATATATCTACATTTGAATATAATGTTTATATTAAGTGTTTCAAAGACAGTATGTTGCGAACCCCCGCTTTGATCGACGTATTAAAAATGTATTGCCTCTGCAGCACACAAGCCGAGTCCCGTAGCTCAGTCAGTGATCACGCGGGCTGTCAATCCAGGGGTTGTGAGTTTGAACCACAGCTAGGCCAATATTCTTTCCGACGTTTGACTGTGACAGGCGTATTTCGTCTTCCATCAATAGGCTTAGTCTATGTGGAAAAGCAGCCATTTGCTTTGAAAAGTATGTTGTGTGAAGTACTCGTTTGAAGGCCTGGAAATACATGGGTAGGTGAACGGGCCGCGATGATATGGCTGAAAAATTGTTGAATACGGCGTAAAACCCAATCAATCAACACTCTGCAGCCCACGACTTTTGAAAACATTGTAAAAAAAGGATAACCTGCTTATAATGAGCAATTTCTCTTTTTACCACAATTATTTTTCTTTATTCATTTATCATTCGTTCATTTATAAAGAGTTGCCATATTTTGACTTACAGGTTTGCTGAATGAGTGAAAAAAGTAGGGCTCTAATGCTGTTCCGTTCCCGGGATGTCAGGAAAGCACAGCTCATATTTTCTAGCTTAACCCGGCGAAAGCGTCCGTATCCGAATAATATTGAAAAACCTGAATGTATGAACGTTTAATTAACTCGTTCTCTCATATAGACGCTTTTTGACGCCTCTACAGCAGACGGCTTTTTAAAAACAGTGACAAAAGAGGAAATTGCTCAAAACGAGCAATTTCCCCTTTTGCCAGAATGTTTTCCACTTTTAGTCATAGGTTATCCATTCAATTATAGAGATTTTCCTTTTGTTGACAAAATATGTTCAAAGTCGTCTGCTGCAGAATTGTTGTATGAGGGAAAGGGTTAAACCATTCCCACATACACGTATCTACAACAGACGACTTTAAAAACATTTATGCAAAAATATTGAAGACCTTTATAAATTGAAATAAAATTTTGTTTTGAGCATTTTCTCTTTTTTCACAATGTGTTCAGACGTCGTCTGCTGCATAGGCATCAGTACGCGTCTGTATGTTGGAAAGGGTAAATCCTAAAGACAAACATAGCTGGATGGACCAATTCATCCCTTGTGGAATTACAAAGCGTTCAGTCTAGGATTGGCAAACACTTGGCTTAACAACGAAATGGATTTAAAGAAAGGAAAGAGAGATACGATGATGTGCAAACGCCATTATAATAATTGGGCAACTCATACCTTCCGGATTTGATGAAAATAAGTGAAGGCCCAGATTAGTTTGCCCTGATACAGGGGCACATAGATACTCGGAGTTAATGGAGTTGATCTAATTTTGAACAGTAAAAAGGTTTTGGTTTTTGAACGCTACCCCTAAGGGTACTGCCTATAGTCATGTGCATTTTGAGTAATCGTAGAACGATTGGCTCCCCCAACTATAAACAGAACGATAGTGTAAAGCTGGGAGCCGAAAAAGAGGGATTTTTTTAACCGTCAACAAAAAAGTACTGTCAATTATCAGGCTATTTTGCCTTATATGGCTATAGTGAAAACTTAAAAAATCTTCTCCTCCGAAAGTGTCAGGCCGATTTTCAAATAATTTTGTAGAAATGTTCCTAGGATGGCCATCAGGGGGCGGGGCTGTTTGGAGATTTAATTGTTGCCTACTGGCCCTCTTGGGCCTCTTGTTTTTTAAATCTGATCAAAGCTTTCTCTGTCTATATTCCAGAGAGTACTGGTACATGTACATAAGAAGAATTAATTACACAATGAAATTATTGATCACAAAAGGAAAAAGCACATTATGCGATTTAACTTCTGACATAAAGTTTAAAGATTTTCTGTTGCATCATTATTGTCTACAGCCTATATACATTCAAAGGTCAGTTTACTATATTTTTCTATGTATATTCAAGTTGATATGTACTCATCATGCAACAGAATTTTTCAATTGTTGAACATAGTAATGGGAAGAAAAGTTTGAATATTTTAACTTCAAGGATTGGAACAAATAATTGAATGGAAACAATATCACAGGCTACAGCAGACAACTTTGAAAATATCTTTGCAAGCTCACTTTGGTACAGCATGTTTCCTATTTTATTACTCAGTTTACCGTAGCTCAGTCAGTAGAGACACAGGCTGTTAATCCAGGGGTTGTGAGTTCGAACCTCAGCTTGGCCTACATTCCTTCTGACATTATTTCATAAAGTTTTATTAAACTCGTCCAAGAAATTTGTTATTAAGCTCGCCAAAGGCTCGCTCAATAACACATTTCTTAAACTCGTTTAATAAAACTTTATATGAAATGACAACTCATGTCAGATCCTATACATTTGGTATCAACCCTTGTTCAGTTATCACACGGCGTTTCCTGGGTAAGTTACCAGTATTACTGGTCCGTTTATATTGACACCAGTGACTCAGTCGTAATGTTTACCCGACAACCCAAGGAAGGAAGCCATGACTACCTAGTCTTTGATATGATCCGGCCGGGGATCGAACACGCGACTACCCCATCCGAGACGGACGATCTACCACTACACCACCGAGACAGACCGATCTTCCACTACAACACCGAGACCGACGATCTACCACTACACCACCGAGACGGACGCTCTACCACTACCAATCCGAGGCGGACGATCTACCACTACACCACCGAGACGGACGATCTACCACTACACCACCGAGACGGACGATCTACCACTACCCCATCCGAGGCGGACGATCTACCACTACACTACCCGAGATGGACGATCTACCACTACACCACCGAGACGGACGATCTACCACTACATCACCGAGACGGACGATCTACCACTACACCACCGAGACGGACGATCTACCACTACACCACCGAGACGGACGATCTACCACTACCCCATCCGAGACGGACTATCTACCACTACACCACCGAGACGGACGATCTACCACTACACCACCGAGACGGACGATCTACCACTACCCCATCCAAGGCGGACGATCTACCACTGCACCACCGAGACGGACGATCTACCACTACACCACCGAGACGGACGATCTACCACTACACCACCGAGACGGACGATCTACCACTACACCACCGAGACGGACGATCTACCACTACACCACCGAGACGGACGATCTACCACTACACCACCGAGACGGACGATATACCACTACACCACCGAGACGGACGATCTACCACTACACCACCAAGACAGACGATCTACCACTGCCCCATCCGAGGCGGACGATTTACCACTACACCACCGAGACGGCGAATAAAGGCTTTATAGATGATATTAACTCTTTCAGCGCCGAATTGTTTAAAGTAGACTCCTCCATGTTCAAAGTCGGGCGACTCTATTCTATATGCTTTAATAGTTTTGAAATATTTGGATAACCATAAGGCAAACAATGCTGATTTCAGGTGAGACAGCTCGTTACGAGCTGACTCACCTGAATCAGTAATGTTTGAAAAAAGCTCAATATTGCCTTTGGCGCTGAAAGAGTTAACACTGTCAATGCTGAATGTCTAAACCGGACTCGTCAAGCTTTGCATTATGAAGAGTCCATAGCAAATTCTAGGAGTATGAAAATAAAAAAAAAAAGTGGATATGAGAAGCTTACAGTATAGAGTCTAGTCAGACGGCACGAATGCGCCGATTGGCCTGCCTATATACTCGTTTCAAGTTTGTCAATTGATTGAACATTTTAAACCGATTTATAATACATACATTACAAATGTATCGTGCCACTTGTGTCGTTCAGTTAATCACTTTAACCGCTTAGCTACATTTCGATTTGACAACAGAAAATGTTTTCTCTAAAGTGATGTGATGTGCCCAATCATGTATGTTTGACCCATTAATGTATGGTATGGGCAGGCTACTCTGAGTTATATGCGATCTAGTCATCTTGAGTTACATGCCCCTATCATAACATAATCGAGGCGTACACTTGTAGTGGCGGCGTTATTCAGATATGAAGTTGCAATTCAATCAAGGGGCTGTGGGATCAAAGCCCAGCTCGACTGACATTCTTTCGACGCTTGACAAAGGTGAATGTGACATACGTCTTCAATCACTGGGATAATATTATATGGAGAATAGTAGCCAGTAGCTTGTTCACAGACTCTAGTGTGGAATACTGGTGTGAGACAGACAGCATAGATGCGTGAACTGGCCGCCCTGATATTACTGTACATTTCTTCAAAACGGTGTTGCACACAAATTAATCAATCTAAATGAAAGTTTCCATTTACCCTTTCAAAGCTGATTTTATGAAAAACAAAAATCCAGATCCAGATCATCCTCATGAGCATGCCGCGCAAGCTAACCCGGACAGACACTTTTCGCCTCCTGTGGATTTACTGTTTCAGGAATCGTTACTCTATATCTTTATCCCCCCGCGCAGGCTGCTAGAGGTCGATACATTAGGCAGAGTCCATAATGTTGGTTTTCTCGTGGAAAGGCTCATTTGATGTTTGGAATAAACCAGCATTATTGACTCTGCGAAATGTATCGGCCCATATCAGCCTGCGCAGTCCGGACAGGCTGTTCCGGGCCGATACATTCTGTCTCAGCGGGATATATAGAGTAATGATTCCTGAAACAGAAAATCCGCAGGAGACGAAAAGTGTCTGCCAGGTTAGCCCTCGCGGCATGTTTAGGCTCATCCGGGTCAATACTTTACGCCGAGTCCATACTGTTGGTGTTAACGGCTCATATATATATAAACAAGGGGTGTTACTTCCTCGTCAGCCGGAATTGACCCTTGTTTGTATTTTGGTCCGATACAAAATAACGAGCGAATAAAGCGCTATGCGCTAGCATGTAGCCCAATAGCTACCCTAAACACTGGTCACAAGGATTATATCTAACGAACACCAGACTTAAAATCACAACACTAAACTTGAAATTTGTATACTTTGTTTGACTGTCGGCACTGGTATTTAAACCTTCGAACTATCGCTGCCGAAGTAGACGCTTAAACGACTTGGTGACCTGTACCGAGATATTTACGGGTATGTGTTCAGTTTGCACTGATCAGGGTTATGAATATCGAATTCTTCCAAAGTCGAGCCCCGGTAGCTCAGTCGGTAGCAACGCGGGCTGTCAATCCAGGGGTTGTCTTTGTCCTTACTTAGTGTATTATTTTATGGTAAATGACGTTTAATTACCAAACGATCATTTATAGAAATTTTATATATTTTGTACTTGATGATTTCAAAGTCGTCTGCTGCAGATTTGTCGTATATGGGAAATGGCTGTGTGTCCGCATTATTTGACAAAACATTATAATAATAGGGAGTGTGTTCAATACAAATAGTTGATTGTCTTTGGTACAAAATGAAATTTATCATAACCTCTCAGTGTCCATTTATTTTTAGTATTGTATGTCACTTGTTGTTATATAGGTAGATGTCTTCAATGTCGTCTGCTGTTAATCTGTTGTATGTGAGAAAGGGTTAATGAAAATTCGTCTTTGTTCTAATATCGGTTAATCCTTACCCCCTTACAGAAAATATTTAACAGGCGACTTGGAAAAATATCAAAAACATAGACATTGTTTATATATGAAAAATTGAACACTGTGGCAAAAGGAGAAATTGCTCACGATGAACAAATTCTTGTGTGTTTTCAAAGGACGTCAACTGCAGATGCTTCATAATGCGTTTGCAAGTTTGGAAGGCCTGACGAAAAAGACCTTCTATATGCCTACATGTACGAAAGGGTTTGTAAAAAGAGGTTGGATCTAATCAAAACTACAATATAGGACAAATCGTAACCCTTTCCCACATACAGCAATACTGCAGCAAATGACTTTGAAAACTCATTGACAAAAACATGAAAAATCTCAATAAATGAGTTTTACTATGAAATAGAGTTGAAGAACATTGTGGCAAAAAGAGAAATTGCTCGTTTCGAACAATTTCTTCTTTTGCCACAATGTTTTCAAAAGTCATCTGATGCAGATCCGTCAAAAACTGCGTGTATAAGTGAGAAAGGGTTCTGATCGTTTAACATGCAGGCATACTTTATATGTTTATCAGGGTCATTTCGACGACCTATTTAGAAAAATGTATATGGCATATACTATTTAGTATCTTTTAACACCCCCTCCTTTTCCCACTAGCAGACGTATTGTGGCCCGTCTGTAGAAGACGACGTTTGTAAACATTGTGACATAAGGAGAAATTGCTCATCATGAGAAATTTCTCCATATGCTACAATGTTTTAAAACCCAATTCAATAATTATATTTTCATTTCTAGACGTTTTCAAAGTCGTCTGCTTGTGATGTATTGTATGTGGGAAAGGGTTGCGCGGAATAAATGTTAACTCTTTCAACATGTTATCTGTTATGCAGTACTCCAAGAAAGAACAGTTAGACTGACCGTATAACGGATGGAAGCGATGGGATTGCTTAAATTTGTCATATTGTGCAAAGATTGTCTGCTGCAGATGCTTACAATTATCAACAGAACTAAACTTATGTAACGAAAACGTTCGGTATACGTTGCATTTGATATGCAAATTTACATCACCGTTTCGAAGTGATTGAGTTCAGGATTACATATATAAGACAAGTGGACCCCTTCAGGGTTGAGTATACTTTTCGCTGAAGGGATCTTCCGCATCTTTAGCCCGGCACGTTACAATGGTGGCAGCGATGGGATCATTTTACAACATCTCCATTGTCAGACCCCTACATAGTGAAAATGGCTTCATTTCTAAATAAAGAGGAATTGATGAGGCGTATGTCTCTTTTTAGTGACACAGAGATGGTGAAGACAAAAACCACAGAAAGAAAGGTACAGTTTATCTGCGCAAACTGCCAGAAGACCCTTCCGTCGCCTGAAGATTTCCGATTTCATGTAGTTACATGTTTAATGAAGGCTACAGGGTGCGAAAGCTGCAAGAAGACATTCGGCACCAGGAAAAGTTATTTGCAACATATCCGCAGAAAACATAGCTGAAAATTATGTATTATCAGGCAGGACATTTTGTAAAAGAACGTCACCTCTGCCTATCCCTGCGCCAAAGAAATGTAAGTTTGTCGAAACCGTTACAAGGCCGGAAGACTGTGCGGCAGATCCGGAAATAATAACACAATATGAAAAGTGTTCTGTCGAAGGGGCAACTGATGCTGGGCCAGGGGCGGTTCGAGGTGGTATACAGCAGGAGGTTTTTAATAACGATCAGGCTCGTGAGATTAAGTTCAGGCGCGTAGCTGCCTACACGCGAGTACGCGGCTGAATCCATATGATTCTGACAAAGAAAAAATCAGCCAAAGTTGCAGTATGCGTACTTGACAACATGCTCATATCAAACGTTCCTTGCCATTTCTATACTAAATTATAATACCCCTTATATATAGCATATGCGGCCCCGGCTCACATTTCCCCGGCCAGCAGCGGAGTGCTAGCTTGAAACAAGGCCAGCACTTTGTCGTAAGCGCGGGTAGACGGCGGGACCTGCCTTATAGCATATGCAGCCCCCGGCTCATATTTACTCTACCAGCAGCGGAGTGCTCGCTCGCGCGGGTAGACGGTGGGACCTGGCTTTTAGCATATGCGGCCCCGGCTCACATTTCCCCTACCAGCAGCCGAATACTCGCTAGAAACAGGGCCAGCACTTTGATCTAAGCGCGGGTAGACGGCGGGACCTGCCTTATTGCAAATCCGGCCACAGCTCACATTTCCCCTACCAGCAGCGGAGTGATCGCTTGAAACAAGGCCAGCACTTCGCCGTAAACGCCGATAAACGGCGGGATCTGCCTTATTGCAAATTCGGCCACGCGTCACATTTCCCCTACAGCAGCGGATTGCTCACTTGAAACAAGGCCAGCACTTAGCCGTAAGCCTGGATAGACGGCGGGACCTACCTTATAGCATATGCAGCCCCGGCTCACATTTCCCCTACCAGCAGCCGATAGCTCGCTTGAAACAAGGCCAGCACATCTCCGTAAGTACGGGTAGACGGCGGGACCTGCTCAGATTTCCCCTACCAGCAGCCGCGTACTCCCCGAATACACGCGGCGGACTCTGCGAGAAACCCGTCTACTAAAGGCTGGCGTTCCACTCTCGTGACAAAAAGAAAAGAAAAAACTGTAGCCGATCAAAAACCGTCGGCCCGTGGTCGTCTTGATCGTCCGAGGGTCTCATGAAGGTCCCATTGTCTCTCCCTCCCTCTGGAGTTTTCGTAAGCCTCTGCCGCTCTCTACCGAGGGTCGTGCGTAGTGTCTCTACTTGCGCTCCGGAAACGCGTCGATCGCGCGAGGAACGTCCGTGATTCGTCCCCCTCCATGGTCCATTGGTCGGGACTCAATCGGGTCAAAAAGGAGGCGATTGGAGGCGATTCAGGACGACAATTGGGCCTATCAAACAATTTGATTCATCGGGGACAATCTGGTCCAGATCGGGCCGATTTGAAAAAACAATCCTTGGTGAAATGCAGCCATAAGCTCTATTTTAGAGAAAAGAATCTACCGAGTAAAGGGTTTATTTGTTGATTTATGATCCTAAAACTGTCCATTTTCCAGTACTAAATAAAGCACCTCAGAACCTCAGAACGCACAGAATGCACCAGATTGCACTATTGTTTTCAAATGTGTTTTTTTTGGGGGGGGGGGGGGGTGCCCCCGGACCCCACTAGCACAATTATGAATCCACATGAGTAGAGGGCTAGCTACGCCCCTGAAGTTTGTATGACAATGACAATGACAAATAGTTTATTGATTTAAGGCCATCGACCCATAACAACATGTATAACAAATAATACAACATCCGTCAGCGTACCGCACGCTTGTCACACATATTCAGATATATATACCATCAAACATAACACTGATATTGGCGTTTGAAATGATTACACACATATATATACATTCACATACATCCTATAAACAATATATCTAACCACTTTCAATTTGTTTAATAAAACTGTTTCTTCGTTTGAAAACATAGAATAAATAAGAAGATGTGCATTTATTTAGTTTTTCATTTTGCGATGACATTACAATATTAAACCTGTGTATACTAGGTATGGTGTAATATTTACTAGGAATGTATGACTTTCTAATGTCGTCATAAAAGTCACAACAAAGCAAGAAATGGTACTTATTTTCAATGACATTCGTGTTACATAATTTACAAATCCTATTTCTTCTATTTTGATAACGACCTCTTTCAATTTCAAGTTCATGTGCTCCAAATCTAAAATTTACATAAATATATCGAAATTTCCGTATGTCAAGCACTTCAAGATATTTTTCGTAACTGAATTCATTTTTGTACATGTGGTAACTATCTAATTTAGGGTTCGAATTTATTGAGGCTTTCCACTCTTGGAGGAAACAATATTTTAGTCTGCTCTCAAACAATTTTAAGAATAAAGGTTCTGATGCGACCATTTGATTTTTCCATACTATCCCAAAACCATTTCTCTGTAAGATTAAACTTATGCTTGTTGCCCAATTAGTATGGCCGTTTACATCATCATTTAACATCATATCATAGCATTTCTTTACAAATCGTGATTGTGGCATCCTTATTACTTTTAACCAATAGTTTATACAACGTTTTCGTGATGTTATATACATAGGTTAACGAGCACAATCTCCTAAAATGGCAAACTTTGATGCTTTCTGCTTAGCGCACATAAAGCGATTACATGCATAGTATTGTGCTCGCTCTAGTTCTCCATAGTTGTCTGTCTGTACCCCAAATCTCGGAGCCGTACAGCAATAAACATACAGTTTTCGATAATTGACCCGAGTCATATAAGGACTTTAATATTGAGATTAAAACACGTTTACCCTTTATACACTGTTCATGTACCATAGCATTCATAGACACTTGTCTAGTAAACAGAATACCAAGATAGCAAAACTTATTGACTACCTCTAGTTTACTATTTCTATAATGCCATGTCTCATTTTTAGCTAATAAACCACCCTTTTTAAAAACGACTATTTTTGTTTTACGTTCATTTACTTTAAGTTTATATTCATGACAAAAGTTTGACAGTACGTTCAATGAAAAATGTGAACAGGATCGGACTCGCAAGACATCCTTGTTTCAATCCGATCTGGCTATGGATTGGGTCGCTTATAGTACCATTACATCTAATACATGATTTGACAGATATATACATACTTTTTAATGCTCTAAATAAGTCTCCTTTGATACCATTATCTTTTAGTATATTCCACAGAAGAGATCTATTTATAGTATCGAAACATTTTTCAAAGTCGACAAACGCAACAAATATTTTACCGCGTTTTCGTTGCAGCATCCTATCGATGACAGATTTCAGAATAAACGCACTGTCTATTGTGGCAAAAACCGGACTTAAATCCGTGTTGGTTTTCAGAGATTTTACTGTACATTTGTGCATAAAAATTCATTCAAGCAACTAATACACCACAATAACCTTTGCTCAAGATATTTTGTAGACTAATACCGCGGTAGTTATCAACATTATTAATATCCCCCTTTTTATGTATTGCGACTATTATTGATTCAGTCCAGATTTCTGGGTATTCTCCGTTTTTAAAAAGTCTGTTAAAAAGTTTAATAAGTATAGGTAAGATCAACTCGCATCCGTATATGAAAAATTCAGGTATTAATTGGTCGGGTCCGGGCTTTTTCCCATTTTTTAAATTTTTAATAGCCAGACGGATTTCATCCTCAGAAAAGTCTGAATTGAAAATATAGTCGTCAATGTCGTTGTCTAGTTCGCCACGCTGAAGTCGACATCGACATCAGCAACGTTTTCGAAAACTGCAGCAGACGGATTTAATAGAGATTAGATTTTGCAAAATTATATTGGGTGTTAGAAAACAAACCACAAATGTTGCGGTTTTAGGTGAACTCGGGAGAATACAGTTATCTGTTATTGGTATTGAACGATCTTTAAAGTACTGGATTAAATTAAAGCGAAACAACGGTAGTTCTATTTTGTATGACATGTATGTACAACAGTGTAATGTATTATGTATGAACGACAATAGCTGGGCGTTTACCATAAAAAAAAAACTTGATAATTTAGGTCTTTCATATATATTAGTATAGGAGACAGAAGGCTATCGCTTCTGCTGTACGCCGATGACATTGCTTTATTTGCAGACTCAGCGGAAAAACTACAAGAAATGTTAAATACCTTACACTCGTGGTGTAAAAAGTGGCGAGTCTTAATAAACACAGATAAATCAAAGTGTGTCCATTTTCGGAAAAATAGAGCGAAACCATCTGAGTTCGTCTTTACTATAGGCAACAATGTTCTACAAACAGTTGATAGATACAAATACCTAGGTATAATATTTCAGGACAGAGGTTCTTTTGAACATAATTATGAAACGCTAGCGAAGGGAGCAGGACGCGCACTAGGAAAGATAATCTCCAAAATCCATAATTACAAGAATTTTGGGTTTAAATCATTCACTAAGCTGTACGACTCATGTGTGACGCCTATATTGGATTACTGCTCAGGTGTGTGGGGTGGAAAGCCCTTTCAGTCTATAGATAACGTGCAACATCGGGCAATGCGGTATATCATGGGGGTTCACCGTTTTACCCCAACACTTGCATTAATTGGAGACACCGGCTGGCTGCCTAGTACTTATAGACGGTGGATTGCAATGATACGCTATTATAATAGGCTTATAAAATTTGACGACACCAGACTAACCAAACAAGTCTTCATTATGGACTACAATTCTATTAAATGTAATTGGAGTTCAAACCTTAAAAGCATTATGCAGAAGTTAGATCTGATGGACTCCTATAATAATAGACTGAGTGTAAACCTTCCAAACGTAACAACTAAGATCATGAGCTATTACTCAAACCTATGGAAATCAGAGGTGGAAAAAGTACCAAAACTCCGGAGTTATATATTATTTAAAATGGACTTTTCATGCGAATCATATTTACAATTAAATTTAAAGAAAAATGAACGCGCTTTGCTAGCCCAGTTAAGATGTGGAATTTTACCTTTACGCATAGAGACAGGCCGTTACCTTGGAGAACCACTGAACACTAGACTGTGCAAATTGTGTAAATGCCAGGAAATAGAAAGTGAAGAGCATTTTATATTGAGGTGTACATTATATGACAGAATAAGAGACGATATTTACAGTGATATATTTATTAACCAATTCCTATTAATGTCTCACCAAGAGCAATTTATTGAGCTTATCCAAAAGTATACTAGGAAGACAGCCAAATTTGTAGTTAATGCGTATATGCTAAGACGGAGTATATTGTTTAACTAAATGAGAATGTTATCACAAGTAGATATCTTTCGATGCTTTTGAAATCATTTTGGTGAATGGATAATCTATATCCACTTTTCCCCACAATTATTTCTAAGGTTTTGATTATATGAAACAGAATTATTACTCTTATCTATTAGAACATTTGATTATTTATTATTAAATGATTTCTATATTTGTTTATACGACCGAATAAAATGACTAATTGCACGTCCGATCACACTTTTTTGTATATATATATCTTGTATATTTGTATGATATTATGAAATATATATGTTGTGGTGACTTATAGGCCCATGGGGCCGGGTGTTAATAATAATTGTTAAAGAATAAATGTAAACTATAAATGCTTTGTAACACATGTCACAATAATAAACAATTTACTTACTTACTTACTTACTTACTTACTTATATGGGACAATTTTAATCCAGATATAAACTATTTTCCTATAATACAAAGACGATTACGGGACCAAAATATCCAAGAATGGAGCGCAGGTTTAATTGCATCACGCAAATTGGAATATTACTCTAAATATAAAAACACTTTAGAATTCGAATCATACCTACATAACATTACTAATGATACATCTAGAATTCAACTAACAAGATTTCGGTTGTCAGCACATCATTTAGCAATAGAAACTGGTAGATACAATAATATTGAGAGAAATGATAGGTTATGTATATTTTGTAATCAAAAACAGATTGAATCTGAATACCATTTTTTACTTGTGTGTCCGAAATATATTGACATTAGAAATCAATTACTTCCTAGATACTTTACATTTTGGCCTTCTTTAAACAAATTTATATCTCTTATGAAGAATGATAGGAAAAAGGTACAAATTAAATTAGCAACATTTATTAAAGAAGCTTTTAAAATTAGAAAAGTGTGTATTGAACAAAATTTTAATAATCCTTAAAGATTGTTTGATAGTTATATTGCATGTATATTAATATGTATTGACTACTATTGTATTGGTCATGAATGTATATTGCTGTGTGTCTTTGCCATATTTCACTTAAAGTTGTTTGTAAATGGCCAAAGGCATTATTTTATGCCGATTGCTAATAAAGTTGAATTGAAATTGAATAATCCTTCAAAATGATTCATCCACTGCTCTGTGGTTATATTATTTGTTTTTCTTGGCTTTGTATTGGTCATATATCTAAGTTTTGACCAAAATGATTTGGGATCGTTTATGTTTGCGGTTATATCATTTAATTGTTTCTTTTTATAGCTCTGTTGCTTTGTATTGCACATATTTTTGAAATGTGTTCGCTGTTCTATATACAGCATTAAATTATCGTCACATTTGTTATTTCTATAATTACGTAATAGGCTATACTTAAGCTTTTTTGCCTTAATGCAGTCACGGTCGAACCAAAAAGGGTTCGCTCTTTTTTGTGTGTGTTGTGTTTGTTCAAAACGTTTTCCCGCCTCTTTAAAATGTCCGTTCATTCTTGAGACTAATTCATCTATATTTTGTGTCGGGTCATCAACAGATTTTGCATAGTTTGTTATCAATTCATTTGTAAAGATTGAACTGGCGGTTTCTATAAATTCGTCTTTACGAAAACGGGGTATTTCATATACAATAGAAGAGATATTAATATTTTGAATTTTTTTGTCGAGTTCAACCGGTACTGTCATATATAATGACAGCGGAAAGTGCTTTGATTCGCAACGCTCTTCTATTTTGAAGTTATTTACAATAGTAATAATTTCATTTGAACAAAGACAATAATCTATTACACTACTGCCGTTTGTCGACGTGTAAGTGAAATTTCCAATGTGCTTGTCTTTTTCATTTACATATATGGATTCTGACAAATTCCCACATCTGCTGTTTAGGTCACCTAAAATAATAGTACTGCAGTTACTATAATTGCACATTAAGGCTATAAGATGTTCTTCTAGTAAAAACATTCCTTTGTATGTTTGATCAAAATAAAAGGGAGAATCAAGTGGTGGTAAATATCACTAAAATTGTTGTCTATGATTGCATATACTTGAATCAAAGTAATCTTTGAGTACAATTGTCATCGTAAATTGCAGACATTAATATATTTAAACCACAGAAGTATCTGTTTCAAGATAACTTTCGCCGTCTAGTTGAGTCGTTCTTTTTCGCTGTTGCAGTATCACTTTCATGAATACGGCGGTAAAGACGATTTGGGTGTATTTTGTCTAACCAACAACATGTTTTATCACGGATGCGATGTGAACTTCCAGAACACTTAAATGAAATGAAATCTTCTGGTTCTTACCAACAAAGTGTGATCGGATTAACTGAACTGTATTTGACTTATCACTGTAAATGTGGACAACTTGTCAACTCTTATATCAACTGGTTGATTCCTTTTTAAACTGGAGTGACTCATGCTAAATGTGTCAAAACCCTAAATTGTTGACACTGTTAAAATGCAACAGCTCGCAATAACTTGAAGCTGGGACTACTAATACGTATTAGTAGTCCCAGCTTGAAGGTGCTTTTCAAATAATTCTATTAATTGGCAGTCACTAGTAACTACATTGCTCTGTAGAACATATTAAATTGACTTGTTGGCTACACATAATATTAAGCCTTCCCCATTTGCAGACAAAATTTTTTTTTTAAAAAGGAGTGAAAAAAGAGATTTTTCATCATGAGTAATTTCTTCTTTCACTACATTGTCTTTTAACTTTGAGAAATATACTTCAATTCATAGAGATTTTCCATTTAGTATTGACTACATATTTGTCGTCATCTTTGTGATATGTTTAAATTAAGGGAAAGGGACCAAGGCTTAATGATGAAGTCAAACAGAATTATTTTCATTCTATATCAATTCTTTATATGCATCAAACTATAACTTTGACAGTTAAACACTTGTGTCTACTTAATAAAATATAACATATTATTAGATCTTGTTTTGTAAAAAAAATATCTAAATAACAAATGTTAAAATTCATTCAATTCTACAATGTAGAATGTGAGGAAACTTCTTCAATTATAATCTTATAAAATAAGTACTGTCAGAAATAAAGACGACTTCTGACAACATTGCCAAATTTATCGATGCAGTTTTCTAGATATGTCATATTTTCCTCAAAATAGTTTAAAGCAGGCATCTTTAACATATGCTTTCAGACAAATTGTTATTAAATGTCAGTAACTCATAATCATACAAAAGGTTACAAAATAACCCTTTCCAAAATACAACAATTCTGCTGCAGACAACTTTGAAAGTGTCTAGGCAAAAACATGGAAAAGCTCTTTAAATGATAGCATTATAATTGAATTGTGTTGAAACTCTGTGGCAAAATAAGAAATTGATCATGTTGAACAAATGCTCCCTTTGTCACAAAGTTTTCAACAGTTATCTGGTGTCGATGTATCTGAAGGCAAGGCTTAAGATTAATGTTTTGATGTTAAGACATCTAAATAAAATGTATTTAATTAATTTGAAATATTTGTTCAAGCACTGGTTGAACAGTTTCTCAATACAAATTGAAACTAGTTTTTAGTGTAACCCTTTCCTACAAACAGACACGTTCAGGCACCTCTGCAGCAAATATGTTTGGAAAACATTGTGGCAATAGTATAATTGTTTTAAACCTTATTCAATTATAATTATGATTGTTCTTTCAATTATCAAGAGTGTCCTTTTTTTATACCGGCAAATGCTTTGAAAGACATAGGTTGCAGATTTGTTGTATGTGGGAAAGGGTTAGCAAAATAGTGTCTTAAAATGTACTATAATCGTTCTTTTACATATCTTTGCTTAGCAAAACATTGACCTTAAATGTTTGTAATATAAAAGTACTCTTATTATTAATCTAAGGTCTTGATTATACAGTTTGATGAATAAATTTTCATGCACTGGTTTAACGTTTTCAAAAAAAATGAAACCAGTTCCTATGTTAAACCTTTCCAACGTACAACAAACATGTAGCACATTAAGTAAAAATTGGAACATCTTGCTAAATGAAGGTATAATTTATGGACATAAAGTAAAAAACATTGTAGCAGAAGGATAAATTTCTCGTGAGCAATTTCTCTTTTTGACACAATGTTTTCAAAAGTCGTCTGCTGCAGCAGCTTTAAAATACATATGTTTTATGGAAATGGTTAACAAAATATTGACTTTACCCACCTATTGAATTGTACATTGATTGTTTCATTGAAAAACTTACCAGTGTAATATTTGCCGCTTTAAGATTAATGTTGACTGTAGGAACCTTGTAGACGTTCCCACATTGTCTCTCTTGTCAGTCTTTCGGATTACGTTAACATTGAAATACGTTTCCTTGAATTTCTTAATGCTAATCACTACAGGAGTTCACATCATTTTCGTCCACTCGAGATTGTTCGTTTCTAATCCGACATCTTTGATTTTCAATTGCTTCATTTGCCACAATAATGTCAACTCTTTTCAATTATCTTACTATCATTTATAAAGATTTTCTATGTTTTGTACCTGATGATTTCAACGTATGTCAGGTTAAACATCATTGAAATCATTGTGGGAAAAGACGAAATTGCGCATAATGAGCAATATCTGCATTTTTCACAATAATTTCAACACTTTTCAATTATCATACGATCATTTATAGAGATTTTTTATATTTTGTACTTGATAATTTCAAAGTCGTCTGCTGCAAATTTATTTTATGTGGGAAATGGTTAAACCCTTATCCACTATCATGACTTACCGATACAAACCAAAAACAGATTTTCTGTGTGTCAGCATTATTGGACAAAACATTACAATTACAGGGCGTGTGTTAAATACAAATAGTTGATCGTTTTTGATACAAATAGTTGATCGTTTTTGGTACAAATTGAAATTGATCATAACCTCTTGTCCATTTATCTTTAGTATTATATGTCACTTTTCATGATCAGTTTAACTCTAAATCATCTCATTCGCTTAAAACGCAGACCGTGTCAGGTTAAATATCCTATATAAAACTTATATCTTCAAATACCGATGTCAGCATTACTGACTATAAATTAATTTTTTCTAATGTTTGTGGTTTAAAAAAAAATAAAAAATCTTCATGTGCAACGAAATATTGCGGCTTTTCTTTGATACTTTGTGTCAAACATTCGTCTTGTTATACGTTTGAATATCCATCGGATATTTCATCACAAGGAAATTACAGTTGATTAATTCATAAAGGAAGGTATATGTTTCGGAATATCGATTTAAGAAGCCTTCATTTAAATCACCGTGTTCACCGCCTCGGAGGTGTAGTGGTAGATTATTTACATCGACGCGGGTTCGATCTGCAGCCGTGTCATACCAAATACGTTATAAATGGTAGGAATGGCTTTTTCTCCTTGGTTCTCAGGATTGTGAGGTTAGCATTACAACTAACTGGCTAATCTAAGTGAGGGTAAATGGACCTTGTACTTGTAACTTACCTAAGAAACGTCGTGATATAACTGGACTATTGTTGAAAACGGTGTATAATACCACACAAACAAATCATTTATTTTAAATGACATTACCTTGTGTAAAGTTATACACAAAACAAGTAGGGTTTGGTTGATTGATTTGAGTTTAACGCCGTTTTCAACAATGTTTAAGTCATATCACGGCGGCCAGTTCACCTACTCATGTGTTGACTGGCTTTCTCACACCAGTAATCCACAAAACAATCTTTCCAAGGAACTGGCTTCTTTTCCACATCTTGTCATAATGACTTTTGTCAAACGACGGAAAAAATGTTGGCCGAGTTGGGGTTCGAACTCACAACCCCTGGATTGACAGATTGCGTCGCTACCGACTGAGCTACCGTACACGTAGGGACTATTTATTTCATTACACGTTTGATAAATGTGCGAATCTGTTTGATATTTCAAATCTGGAGACTACGCACAGATGTCTTTATTACGTTCTATCCTTTCCCGCAGGTAAACACTTACTGACGTCTATATGTACAGAAGACGAGTTTCGAAAACGTTGTAGCAAAATGAGAAATTGCTCATAATGAGTATTTTTTTCCTTTTGCAACAATGTTTTCATATCTATTCTAATTACTAAACTTTTATTTAAAAAGAGTTCCCATTTTTTTAATCAAAATATTTTAAACTGGTCTGCAGCAGATGTGGGAAAGTTTTAAGATAGGCATAGACATATTTAGTGGCGAGAGTTTGTTTGGTGGGTTTTCTTTACATTTGTCTCGTCACATAGAAAGGTTTAAGACAGGCATTGACATATTTAGTGGCGAGAGTTTGTTTGGTGGGTTCTTCTTTACATCTGTCTCGTCACATAGAAAGGTTTAAGACAGGCATAGACATATTTAGTGGCGAGAGTTTGTGTGGTGGGTTCTTCTTTACATTTGCCTCGTAACATAGAAAGGTTTTATTGTGACTGTTTTTCGCATGCATTCAATCATTTGATACATTTTGATTGATTGATTGATTTGTGTTTAACGACGTTTCCAACGGTATTTCATTTATATCACGGGGGTCACGTGATTCCAGTTGTATACACACACACACAGATCTTTTCAAGCAACTGGCTACCTTCCACGCAGTTCGATTTTGTTGGAATATCAAAAATCTTAATCACTATTACTTTTGTAAATCATCGAACTCACCTCCCTTGGGTTCATAGCTCTTGTTTTGAAATTTAAGATGCAAGTGCATACATTTGTACATAATTCTCGAAAGAATCACTTCCTATTTCAATGTAGTAAAACCAGTGCTAAAACCACGTCTGTTCAGCAATTCCATGTCTATATGTCGTTATGCTTTTTTTGTTTGCAACCGAGAGCGCCAAAGAAGGGAAATCGTTACTTTCCTTGTCATTGTATTTGTTATGACCTAACCCCTGGATCGTACCTTGGCGTCCCGCTATCTAGTAGGACGTTCTAACGAATACACCATCACGGAGACAGTTCCAACCAAATGTATAAAGGCATTCATACTATTACATCAATACATTGATGTATTAGTAAATACTAAATAGTGAAAATATTTTTTTACGATACTGGTACCTGGGACCTTATTAATCCAATTATAGGAACATCTGAAGTCCTTAAAAGTAGCTCCTTCTACATCGAAAAAAAAAAGTTGGAGAAACAACCTCCTTGAAGAAAGAGGAAAGCACAAATAAGCCAAAAACAATACTCCTGGATGGAGAAAATGTGCGTATCAATTAACCAATATCCCTGTTGCAAATACATGTTATATACATAGGACTCGAATAGGATCCATAAATAACTCCAATTCTGTATATCTCTCAACTTTCGTCTCGCATTCTGCGCAACGAATCTGATCTGGACTGCCCCTAACCATAATATATATTTCCAACGTCTCTCATGAAGTCATCCTCAGTTTCATATTTCTTTCGGACCGAAAAGCATACTCCATTTATGCGCATCTGTTATGCATATTGGAAAATATAATTCCAAGAAGCAATGGTCAACTCTTGGTGAAGCGACATCCGAAAGTGCAGTCACATAAGATGCATTGCTTTTCCTACAAATTAGGTTTGTTCTTTGCCGTATATATTACACTAACACACAAAAGAAACATTCATGTACCAATTGATTTTTTATTAAAACCAGACATAAACGTCGCTACAGGGGCCAATGTTACTATCTATATATATAGATCTTACTGCCTGTTACAGGTTGTCTCAGATTAAACTTTACATCAGCCAATCAAATTGTCATCTATAAAATCGTTAGATATCAACAGAGGAGATAACTTATAAACATAATGAATGATTGTATGATGTTTTATAGAAGAGATAGGGGAGCGGTGATGACCGAAAGCTCCGATCGTATAGTAACACTTTTAATAGTAAAACCGTGCATGGTTGTATCGTGCGATTTCACTGGACAGCTTAAACGAGCACCTGTCAAAGAATATTCAAATGTATAGGTCATCTCAAGACGACCCTTTATGCGTTGTCGTTAGATTCAATAGACAAACATCCTAAAGTATGAATGTACAAGCTGATGTGGTTTTCACACGTGTTCAAGTTCATACGCTAAAGTTGGTTTTCCAAGATCACCGCTCACTTTTATTTTTAATTTAGATGATCCAGATCGAGAAGCGCTTCCAGGCCAGACGGGAACGCGTGAATGAGTACTGTCACCGCAAAACGCCGCGTCAGATGAGGAAGTGCGAGGCGGATAACATTAACCAGAATTTGAAATACGTTGAAAAAAGAAGCCTCTTGTATTGCGCCATTGAGAAATCGGGATCGACGTTTTGGAAACGCATTTTACTTGTGACGGCGGGCTGGAGCAATGTCACAAATCCGCATGCCATAAAAACAGAAGATGTCCAATTATATAACGGAAAAACTGTAGGGTTTAAAAACCTGGTAACTGCCACCTATAACGAACTTCATAACATATTCGACATTTCCAAAACAATTATGTTTGTCAGAGACCCATTGGCGAGATTGTTTTCTGGGTGGTTGGATAAGTTTTATTCTACAAATCCATATTACTGGGGTGTCTATGGCAAAAATATAATAAGGTCAGAGAGGTTTAATGCCACCAATCTAAGTCTCACGTGTGGACATGACGTCACGTTCCCGAAATTCGTGAGTTTCGTTTCGAAGTATGTCCAGGGAGATAGATGCTTGGATACGCACTTTAATCCAAATTTTAAACACTGTGCGCCGTGTCTCCTGTCGTACGATTATATCGGAAAGTACGAAACACTAAAAGAAGACACATTATTTTTACTACAGAAACTGAATCTTTCAGACGCAATAAATGACGTCATGATTGATGGCGCGAAGAGGGTTTTTCTGAAAAAAAGCGAGATCAAAAACTGTGTACCATTTATATGTGGATTGTTCCGCGTGTGGAAACGACTTCAAAGTCGTGGCATCATAAGTAAACATTTAGAACTACCGTATAAAACTAACAAAGAGGCGAATAACATCACTTTGGAGGAATTTACACAAGCTTTAACGGTGGCTCACACGAAAATTAATCCGACAGAAATCGAACAAAATAGAAAAGAAGCTTTGCTCGAAGCGTTTACATTTTTACCACAGAATATCAGAACACGCATGCTGTCAGGACTCGGTCCAGACTTTGAGTTATTCGATTATGATCGCAACGCGAGCTTTCTGCGTAGTAATACAACGACGAAAATGGTTCAGCAATATACGGTTGAATGCCCTTACACATTTGAAGACCCCTGAGCGTATATACATTGATATATATGAGCTGTTCCGCGAAAAGACTAACATTTATGACGTAATATATCGACCCTTATCAGCATAAGCATGCCGCGCAGGGTATTCCGGGCAGACACGTTTCCCCTCTTGTGGAGTCTCTGTTTCAGGAATCATTACTCTATACCTCTATCCCTCTGAGACGGAATGTGTCGGCCCGGATTAGCCTGCGTGGTCTGCGTCGGAGCATTTCTGATTACTCAAACATGTGATCAGAATCCTGGTATGTGTTATTGCTGGCCTGCTTTTCATATTAATTAAAGTATAACTCGATTACGTAATGCATTTATTATAAATCAAGCGATTACTCGAACACGTCGATAGCGCCAAAGGAACCCGAATATCGTATATTACACACTATTGTACAATTGACTTTAATATGTATATAAGTGGAAACATATTTCTTTCATTATTTTTTAATTTGTTATTTTATTTATATAGATCTATTACGTGTGTATATAGGGATTTTTCGTGTGGTCCTTTTTTTTTTAAATATTATTTATTTAAAAGGGGATCATACCCCATGCCGGGAACCAGTGGATAACGCTCAGTACAATATGGACTAGTCCTTTGTTGTTGAACACATGAGTTCGAAGGGTGCTGTTATAATTACGGTGTAAATGCGTTATTAAAATGTTCAATCTAGTTATTGTTTGCGATATATCTACATTTGAATACACTGTTTATAGTAAGTGTTTCAAAGTATGTTGCGAACTTACGGAGCCCCTAAAGTGACATTCAATATATTGTTTTAGTATGCAAATAAAACAGCTAATTTGATATATTAAAAAAAGTATCGGATTTTTATTTCGTTTTTACGAAATAATAATTCGATATTTTTTTTTAATATGCAAATAAGCCAAGTTATCTCGTAAAAACGAAATAAAAATTCGATACTTTTTTTTTAATATGCAAAGAAGCCCGCTTTATTTCGTATTTACGAAATACTTATTTCGTTTAAACGAAATAATTATTATCAACACTTTTTTTTAATATGCAAATTAGCCGTTTTATTTCGTATTTACGAAATAATACTTACTATTCGACATTTCGTTTTAATATGCAAATAAGCCGTTTTATTTCTTATTTACGAAATAATAGTTAGTATTCAACGCTTTTTTAATATACAAATTTGCGCTGTTTTATTAAGTAAATTAATAAATTAAAATAAATATCTCGAGTCTACCATCAGCCGAGCACCGGTAGCTCAGTCGGTAAGGACGCGGGCTGTCAATCTAGGGGTTGTGAGTTCGAACCCCAGCTCGCCAACATTCTTTACGATGTTGAACAAAAACCACTGCGACAAGCGCCATTCGTCTTTCACCAATGGGCTAACAGTCGATGTGGAAAAGCAGCCAGTTGCGTGGAAAGTATGTTATTGTTTGATTGGGGTTTAACGCCATTTTTAACAATTTTTCAGTTATATCACGGCGGCCAGTTCACCTACTCATGCATTTCCTGATTTTCTCACACCAGTACTCCACACAACAATCTTCCAAGCAACTGGCTGCTTTTCCACATATACTTAGCCCTTTGGTGAAAGACGAATGACGCATGTCGCATTGACTTTTGTCAATCGTCGGTAAGAAAGTTGGCCGAGCCGGGATTCGAACTAACAAACCCCTGGATTGACAGCCCGCATCGCTACCGACTGAGCTACCGGGGCTCGGCAAAGAATGCTGTGTGGAGTACTGGTGTGAAAAAAACAGGAAACATATGATTAGGTGAACTGGCTGCCGTGATATGACTGAAAAGTTGATTGTTGAAAACGGCGTTAAACCCCAATCAATCAAAACCATCAGACAACCATGTGGAAACTCGGTAACACGTGCACTTATAAAGTTTATGAAATGTCATGTGTTATGGTAAATACGAAATTAAACTGCTAATTTGCATATTAAAAAAATGTACCGAATTATTATTTCGTTTTAACGAAATATTTATTTCGTAAATACGAAATAAAACAGCTAATTTGCATATTAAAAAAATGTATCTAATTTTTATTTCGTTTTTACGAAATAAGTATTTCGTTTAAACGAAATGATTATTTCGTTAATACGAGATAAATTGGCTTATTTGCGTATTAAAAAAAACCTATCGAATTATTATTTCGTAAAAACGAAATAAAAATCCGATACTTTTTTTTAATATTCAAATTAGCTGTTTTATTTGCATACTTAAACAATATATTGAATGTCACTTTAGGGGCTCCGTACGAACTCCCGCTTTGATCGACGTATTAACAATGTAGCGCCTCTGCAGCACACAGGCCGATATTCTTTCCGACGTTTGACGGAGACAGGCGTCTTTCGTCTTCCACCAATAGGCTAACAGTCTTTGTGGGAAAACAGCCATTTGCTTTGAAAAGTATGTTGTGTGGAGTACTGATTTAAGAAAGCCTGTAAATACATGGGTAGGTAAACGGGCCGCGATGATATGGCTGGAAAATGCGTTAAACCAAATCAATCAACACTCTGCAGCACACGACTTTTGAAAACATTGTGAAAAAGGATAACCTGCTTATAATGAGCAATTTTTCTTTTTGCCACAATTATTTTTCTTTATTCATTAATCATTCGTTCATTTATAAAGAGTTGCCGTATTTTGACTAACAGTTTTCAAAGTCGTCTGCTTCAGGTTTGCTGAATGAGGGAAAATAGTAGGGCTATAATGCTGTTCCGTTTGCAGAAGTAACATTTAAATGTTTGGGATGCTCTAGGTAGGCCATGACATGTGCTTTGAATAAGGGAACTCTATCAATAGCGCCGCGACTTGGGATCGATCCCGGGACGTCAGGAAAGCACAGTTCATATTTCCGAGCCTAACCCGGCGAAAGCGTCCGTATCCGAATAATATTGAAAAACCTGAATGTATGAACGTTTAATTTACCCTTTCCCTCATATAGACGCTTTCTGACGCCTCTGCAGCATATGGCTTTTTGAAAACATAGTGACAAAAGAAGAAATTACTCAAAACGAGCAATTTCCTCTTTTGCCACAATGTTTTCCACTTTTTGTCAAAGGATATCCATTCAATTATAGAGATTTTCCATTTTTTGACAAAATATGTTTGTTTGCTGCAGAATTGTTGTATGAAGGAAAGGGTTAAACCTTCAACAGACTACTATGAGAACATCTATGCAAAAATATTGAAAAACCTTTATAAATTGAAATAAAATTTCGTTTTGAGCATTTTCTCTTCTTGGCCTGGTATATAATACACCCATAACGTATTTCTTTATATGTCACACGTTTGATATAATATAACCGAATCACTATTTTTGTATTCGTCCGCAAATGTTTACAACATGGCTGAGAACTTGTATCCGGTAAATACAAACGTCTCGATAGATGAACGAAGTAAAGGGACCATTATCGGTCATAATAATATTTATTTGTGTGGTTAGTAACCAGTTTATTAAGTATTACATATTGGGACTATTTTCTGACAGCGAAAATACGATTTTCTTTTTGTGTTTCTTCATGTGATTAATTGAATCTGGTATTCGTTGTCATTTCATAAAGTTATTATTAAACTCGTCCAAGAAATTTGTTATTAAGCTCGCCAAGGGTTGATTGTAGGTGAATGGGACAATCGACATACGTCTTCCATCAATAACGTCTTCCATCAATAGTCTATTGGGAATAGTAGCCAGTTGCTTGTTTACTGGTGTGAGAGAGCCAGGAAACGCATGGATGCTTGAACTGGCCGCCCTGATATTACTGTACATTTCGAGGGCTTGGTGTGAAATGGTTGTAACTAAAACCCTATTTTTCAAACCCTGGTTTAGGGGCAATTTTGACCCTTTTGTAAACAATGCAAATTTAGGTGCCATTGCTCAAAACGAGCAATGGCACCTTAATTTCCATCGTTTACCAAGAAAATTGATATAGCTTATAAAGGCTTTATGGCGAGGTACATGTAGCTTCATTTCAAGGTAGGATATTTATTATATCAATAATTTGCTTAAAAATATAACTTCATTTCTAAATTATGTGTTAGTATCTCGTATCTGTTGAGAACCGTTCCACGATGCTTTCGTCAAATCGCGTGACATCACATCGTGTGTATTGTTTTTGTCTGTATATGTTCCACGATGCTTACGTCACATCGCGTCACGTCACATAGTGTGTATTGTTTTTGTCTGTATCTGTCATTTGAAGCCGTCTTGTCAAATGTTGACCCCACTGAAGAAAATAGCTAAACTATCATATCTTCGACTGTCTAGTTGTATTTACTTTAAGACGTTTATTAATATATTGAAGTAAATCTAGTAAACAAACAAAACTTCAGTCAATTTCAAATTTAATATTTGCCTTTAATATACTTTTTTACATTGTACAGTTTAACAGTTTATGTCTATGACCTAGCATTTGTCAAATCATGAAAGTATGACCAGAATCAGTTCACCCTGGTTTTGGGGTATACATAGTAAATGTCTTAAGCCATATCCTCCAACAAGAAAGAGAGGGAAACACTTTCATGCCTCCAAATGAGTCCATTGTTTTAAAGAAATTATGTTATATGTGGACTATCAGTAAAACACGTAACTTTTCATTCAACAGGCTGAATTTCTAGTAGTTTCACCTTTTTTTATCCAAAATTTGTTTATTGATCAAACTCAAATGAGTCCATTGTTTTAAAGGAATGATGTCATATGTGGGCTATCAATAAAACACATTATTTTTCTTTCAACAGGCTGCATTTCTAGTAGATCTAGATTTATCTTTTTTTTAACCAAAATATGTTTATTGATCAAACTCAAATGAGTCATGATTGTTTTAAAGAAATGATGTCATATGTGGGCTATCAATACAACACATTACTTTTCTTTCAACAGGCTGAATTTCATTTTTTTTTATCCAATATTTGTTTATTGATCAGATTGGACAAACTTTTTACTAAGAATTTCAACATTATTTCCACTAGGTTATTTCAAATACTCTGCATGTATGTATTCAAACCACATTCACAAAAGATTCAACATCTATTGACAGCATTATTTTCATACTTGGGAGCACAACAACCAATGATGTCATAGAACTGTTTTTCTACAGAAAAGGCTATATTATAAATCATAATTAATGTCCATTATAAGTCACCCAGTGACCTCACATAAGTGTTCTGTCTTGTGATATATACGGAATATTACGTTGCGGGAGCGATAAAAGGGTTTGTATTGCACGACAAGTAGCGTGGAAAAATCGATATCTTACGAGACCGAAGGTCGAGTAAGATATGGATTTTCCCACGCTACGAGTCGTGCAATACGTACCTATTTATCGCTCCCGCAACGTAATATTCCTTTTATTATATACCTACGATCTATGAAGAGCGAAAAAACTATTAAATATACAGATTCAATACATTGTTTATTGGGGATACCTCGCTGAAAGTATTCCGCGCACTGTCTGACGTCACAATCTTGTATTTACACCGCATGTAGATACGGAATTTTAATCTGTCGTGGTGTATTTGCGCATGTCAATCTGCATGTATTTCCACCGGAAAATGTACAGGCATATAATAAAACTGAAATACCACCGAAATGTATATCTTTTCTGTTTTCTATGTAATTTATTGTGAAATCCATTTTTCTGTGTGAAATTGTATAATCTATACAATAGAAATGGTAAAACTTAAACTAGTATACATTCATTGTAACAAAAAAAATCTTATACTTTACTGGTAATAAAATTACACATATTTTCATGAACTGCTGCTCAAAGTAAAAACCTATACTGTAGTTTAATGGTAGAACACCTGGTCTAACAAGAGTTCTGAGTTCAAATCTCAGCAGGTACATGATTTGAAAGAAGCAACTAAACTTAACAATTTATACATGAAACAATTATGTTGTGGGGAGTAGTCTTACTTATAAACACTTATTACATTTTTATCCAGGCTTCTAGTGAAAATAGTTCACTCCCTGTACCCTTTTCAAAAGCTTTTATAATTGAGCAATAACAATTAAAAAAAGGAATGGTTATCAACATTTATAACTCTGAGAATCTGTACATGTTCAAGGTTTGATCCAGCTTTGATAACCGTTCTAATATCAAAGTTTTAACGAAATGTATACATCATATTTTTATTTTAGAGCAATTTTAACATGATCACTAACAAAGTTAAATTATTGCAATATTGCAAATTCTTCTAGAAAATCCATTTCTCTGTTTGTACTTTTTATAATTTCTTTATTTGCTATAAACATACTGTTTATTGTTTTATGCAAGCAATAACATATATATATTGAATATATTGATCAGATTTTCATTATCCATTTTTTTCAAACAACATATTTCAGATACATGTATATATATATATACAAGAGAAAGTTGATGCAAGGCATCAATGTCGCCGGAAAAGATTGCATTGATTTATTTATGTATTCTTGACTTTCCTTAGTCTATTCAAACATTAGGAACGTTGAAATGAAAACATTTGCTTATAAATTTTATATTCATACCTATACATTAGGGTATCTATAAAAAATTAACGAAATGTGTACACATTTATCTTGGCTTAAATTTAATTTTGCTGTTGTTACTTATTTAAATAATAGTATTCATTCATATAATTTCAATGTTTGTCAATCTTATTCGAATCACAAGGTAAATATCCTGGTATTGCTTTAAAGGGAGGTAATTTGAAGAAAACAAAAGTCTTCAAAAGGAGAAATATATCAGCATTACCGTCTACAGTTTAAATTGTTCTATTGTTTGTGGATTTAAAAATGTTCTTTTTTTCTTATTTCTACATGTACAACAAAATATTGTGGCTTCTCTTTGACGCTTTGCGTCAAACATTCGTCTTGTACTTGTCTAAAATAAAATAATATCACTCGCTTTTTCATATCGAAATGCGCATGCGCGAAAATCGATGTTAAAGGTCACGAAACTACACAACAGAATAGGGTCTATATTTAGCTTAGAAACAGTTCCTACTTTAAATATTCATGGATTAACATTATTAAATGAATTCTACACAAATCAAGACATCTCTTTGAACATGAAAACAACATTTAGTAAGTTAAAATTGCTATTAAAAGGAGAATCCGAAATTGACCTCAATGATGACACATAAGAGTCTGCATTAGGGGGTGTTGGTTCACGTCTTGAAGGGACCACTTTTGTCTTCGTAAATAAGACAAAAAAATTAAATGCGAGTGAAATAAAAAAAACTGCAAACATTAAAAAATCGGAATATTTATTTCATTTTAGATGTGTCATTTATTAGTGTTCGTAAACAACCACAATTGTAATATGTTCAAATCATCTAGATTTGTTTCTTTCTAATAATAAGCCGCCCTCCCATGTGATTTCCGAAAACCTATTAAAAATAGAAGTCGCGGGCTTCTGCCCGGCGACTAATAATCAGTTGTTGACACTAAGTCTGGTACTTATTAACAAATAATCTGATGCTGTTTCAAGTTTTACAAATTAAAAACCAGAAAAGGAGATAGGGGTTCAAAGTGAAAATGTTGTTGAATAGGAACATATTGTTCATTTTGGATATGTTCATTTTGGATCAATTACACCATTCCGACAAAGTATTCAGATTAGTCACAGAAATCAAGTAATTTACATCAGACAAGGGGCTAAACTTTACCCTTTCCAACATACATCGTTATAAATGGGACTTTTGAAAATATTTGTAAAAATTACAGTTTTCTCAGTCTGTATGCATAGTGTTCTCATCTTAAATTGTCTCAAGATTATACATTAAGCCAGATCATGCAAAGTTAGCCATCTGCCTTGGAAGATTGTTGTGTGGGGTAGTTTAGTATTCTAGAAAGCCAGGGGAAAATGTTAGGTGAACTGAAGTACCATTGAAAGTAATGTTAAGCGCAAGTCATTTAATCAACCATGGTAAGAGTCAGTTTCCCCCAATTATATGTATTACTAGTTTACAAATAACTGGCATTTGTAAAAATAAATCAGAACATTCTTCAATGCCTTAATCTAGTGTTATTTTCCATCAACATCCTTGGAAATCTTACAATCTGTTACAATCCTGACCTAATAAAAAATAAAACAGATATATATGTACAAATTAAACTTAAATGCATGCTAAGTTTCGTTTTTTTCAATATGTTTTTCAAATTCTGTTTTTGTAACTTTCTACAATTTGCCTATTAATTTGTTTCTTGTTGGGGGACAGACAGTGCTTAATTAATTTGTTCTTGCTTTCACACGACCTAGGCTTTGCCTATTAACATATTACTCTTTCGGGTCGAGTCAAGTTCTAACGGAGACATACGGAATATTACGTTGCGGGAGCGATAAAAGGGTTTGTATTGCACGACAAGTAGCGTGGAAAAATCGATATCTTACGAGACCGAAGGTCGAGTAAGATATGGATTTTCCCACGCTACGAGTCGTGCAATACGTACCCATTTATCGCTCCCGCAACGTAATATTCCTTTTATTATATACCTACGATCTATGAAGAGCGAAAAAACTATTAAATATACAGATTCAATACATTGTTTATTGGGGATACCTCGCTGAAAGTATTCCGCGCACTGTCTGACGTCACAATCTTGTATTTACACCGCATGTAGATACGGAATTTTAATCTGTCGTGGTGTATTTGCGCATGTCAATCTGCATGTATTTCCACCGGAAAATGTACAGGCATATAATACGTGTGAAAGCTTGAGCCGAAGGCTCGAGCGAAGCACGCCTATAGGTTACACGTACGAACACATCATACGAGATCAAAACAACGAGAATTCAGTACAATCTTACTGTTTTTCACATATCAAATCTCAACCCCATAGCACTTTTTTTCGGCCATTTTGCTTCCGGTCTTACTGGTGAATGTAGAGCGCCTATGTAATAGAGAGTGAGAGCGCCTATGTAATAGAGATTGCCAAATGTGACGTCATTGCAACGAAAAGTAACGTCATTGTAAGGCAAGTAATAAATAAATAACAAAAGGAAAACGACAGGAATGGTAGGAAAAGATAGTTTGACTCGTCACAAATGGATTTCATTCACTGGAAGGACTTTATGAAGGCTAAGTCGACTATTCTTTTGTACCTGTCATCATTATTTCATGGATTTTATATCTTTGCAATATAGAGAAGCAATAAACACTTGAAAATGATTGTAAATAATTTCAACGGAAGTTATCGTTCGTTACACTGGCCTCGGATATTATTTTAACTGAAAAGGACGAACAATTCTGTTTCTGTATCGGCATAGCTTCATTTCAAGGTAAGCTATTTATTATATCAATAATTTGCTTAAAAATATAACTTCATTTCTAAATTATTTGTTATATATCTGTTGGGAACGATCCACGATGCTTTCGTCACATCGCGTGACGTCACATGGTGTGTATCGTTTATGACTGTATCTGTCATTTGAAGCCGAAGCCGTCTTGTCAAATGTTGACTCCACTCAAGAAAATAGCTATTAAAACTATCATATCTTCGACTGTCTAGTTGTATTGACTTTAAGACGTTTATCTATTTATTGCAGTAAATGTAGCAAACAAACAAAACTACAGTCAATTTCAAATTATTTGCCTTCAATTTACATTATTTTTTTACATTGTACAGTTTAACAGTTTATGTCTATGACCTAGTCTTTGTCAAATCATGAAAGTATGACCAGAATCAGTTCACCCTCATTTTGGGGTATACATAGTAAATGTCTTAATGTCTATATCCTCCAACCTGAAAGAGAGGAAAACACTTTCATGCCTTCAAATGAGTCTATTGTTTTAAAGAAATGATGTTATATGTGGACTATCAGTAAAACACATAACTTTTCTTTCAATAGGCTGAATTTCTAGTAGTTTCATATTTTTTTTTATCCAAAATTTGTTTATTGATCAAACTCAAATGAGTCCATTGTTTTAAAGGAATGATGTCATATGTGGGCTATCAATAAAACACATTACTTTTCTTTCATCAGGCTGAATTTCTAGTAGATTTATCTTTTTTTTTATCCAAAATGTGTTTATTGATCAAACTCAAATGAGTCCATTGTTTTAAAGAAATGATGTCATATATATGTGGACTATCAGTAAAACACATTACTTGTCTTTCAACAGGCTGCATTTCTAGTAGATTCATCTTTTTTTTAACCAAAATGTGTTTATTGATCAAACTCAAATGAGTCATGATTGTTTAAAAGAAATGATGTCATATGGGGGCTATCAGTAAAACACTTTACTTTTCTTTCAACAGGCTGAATTTCTAGTAGTTTCCTTCTTTTTTTTTTTATCCAAAATGTGTTTATTGATCAGATTGGACAAACTTGGTACTAAGAATTTAAACATTATTTTCACTAGGTTATTTTAAATACTCTGCATGTATGTATTCAAACAATATTTGAAAAAGATTCAACATCTATTGACAGCACTATTTTCATACTTGGGAGCACAACAACCAATGATGTCATAGAACTCTTCAAATTGAAGAGCAAATGCAAAATAAAAGCCTTTTACGGTCACCGATTTAGGTCCGTCTATGAAACAGGGCAATGTACACTAACTATATCAAACTCAAATAAGGTAAAAACAAACTGAGCATTGAAATCTGTAGATAAAGAGGATCAATCTCTTTTTAAATTCAACAAACACTCAAAATACTTTTTATTCAAATAAATTTGTATAAACATTTTGGTTGAACAATAAAGAAAACGTAATCTGTTTTTCAACAGAAAAAGGCTATAAGGCAGTTCATAATTAATGTCAGTTATGTTAGTCACCCAGTGACCTCACATAAGTGTTCTGTCCTCTGATATAACTGAAATACCACAGAAATGTATCTGTTTTCTATGTAATTTATTGTGAAATCCATTTTTCTGTGTGAAATTGTATAATCTATACAATAGAAATGGTAAAATTTAAATTGGTATACATTCATTGTAACAAAAAAATTCTTATACTTTACTGGTAATAAAAGTACACATATTTTCATGAACTGCTGCTCAAAATAAAAACCTATACTGTAGTTTAATGGTAAAACACCTGGTCTAACAAGAGTTCTAAGATCAAATCTCAGCAGGTACATGTTTTGAAAGAGGCAACTAAACTTAACAATGTATACATGAAACAATTATGTTGTGGGGAGTTGTCTTACTTAAACACTTATTACATTTTTATCCAGGCTTCTAGTGAAAATAGTTTACTCCCTGTACCCTTTTCAAAAGCTTTTATAATTGAGCAATAACAATTAAAAAAAGGAATGGTTATCAACATTGATAACTCTGAGAATCTGTACATGTTCAAGGATTGATCCAGCTTTGATAACCGTTCTAATATCAAAGTTTTAACGAAATTTATACATCATATTTTTATAATAGAGCAATTTTAACATGATCACTAACAATGTTAAATTATTGCAAATTCTTCTGGAAAATCCATTTCTCTGTTTGTACTTTTTATAATTTCTTTATTTGCTATAAACATACTGTTTATTGTTTTATGCAATAAAATGTATATTGAATATATTGATCAGATCTTATATTATCCATTTTTTTTTCAAACAACATATTTCAGATACATGTATATATATTCAGTAACTGTTGTTGACACTAAGTCTGGTACTTATTAACAAATAATCTGATGCTGTTTTCATGTTTTACAAATTAAAAACCAGAAAAGGAGATAGGTGTTCAAAGTGAAAATGTTGTTGAATAGGAACATATTGTTCATTTTGGATATGTTCATTTTGGATCAATTACACCATTCCGACAATGTATTCGGATTAGTCACAGAAATCAAGTAATTTACATCAGACAAGGCCGGCTAAACTTTAACCTTTCCAACATACATCATTATAAATGGGACTTTTGAAAATATTTGTCAAAAATTACATTTTTCTCAGTCATCTTAAATTGTCTCAAGATTATACATTCAGCCAGATCATGCAAAGTTAGCCATCTGCCTTGTAAGATTGTTGTGTGGAGTAATGTTAAGCGCAAGTCATTCAATCAACCATGGTAAGAGTCAGTTTTCAATTATATGTATTACTAGTTTACAAATAACTGGCATTTGTAAAAATAAATCAGAACATTCTTCAATGCCTTCTAGTGTTGTTTTCCATCAACATCCTTGGAAATCTTACAGTCTATTACAATCCTGACCTAATAAAAAATAAAACAGATATATATGTACAAATTAAACTTAAATGCATGCTAAGTTTCGTTTTTTTCAATATGTTTTTCAAATTCTGTTTTTGTAACTTAAATTTCTACAATTTGCCTATTAATTTGTTTCTTGTTGGGGGACAGACAGTGCTTAATTAATTGTTCTTGCTTTCACACGACCTAGGCTTTGCCTATTAACATATTAAATATAAATACACGTCTTTGGTTTTAATCAGCCCTTTCGAACTCAATAAATTGCTATTATTTGTTTCTATACTATGGCTACTTATTTCGTGCATCATCACCACGTTTCGACTGTCTGACGCATTAGAAATTATCAAACTACGGTGTAAGAGAGACAACTCGATTCTTTATTCCGCTTTATTGATTTATCCAGGACCGTGTATTACATGTATATTGTCTTTGATTGATCCCCTAGAAACCGCTGACTTAAATAACCCCGCCAATTCGCCTAAGACAACATCCGTAATGGACACAATCTGATTTACAATGAAAGACTCCGTTTAACCGTTAGTTGACATACTTATGAAACGTCCATAAGAATAAAATAATTCGAGCTACTGTACTTTGTTATCAAATTTAGTGAGTACGAACCACCTTGGCAATAGCCAAAACGAGGTTGTAAACAACATGGCGGATTTTGGAACAGGTTGTTGTCGAATAACTATTTCAATCAAATTAAATTAGCATTCACTTATCACAATTTGATTTATATTTTGGATTTAGAATAGTAAAATGCCTTTTTAATATTTATTGTATTTTAACGTTATTTGATTAATCAGTCAACATCATTTAAACATTGGTATTTACTTAATTTCTTAAATTTAAAAAAAGTGATTTCCACAGAAAACTATGACTAAGGCCTAAATTATATCTTGATATGCACAATGTATAATTTCAAACCATCAACGACATTTTGATATCATGTATTCACAGACGGCTTGGTTTAGTCAAGAAGAATCTGGTAAATCATGGCTAGAAGTAATCCGTGGAGGAGAACCTGTAGTGATCTTGTATTCTGGAGACAGACCGAGGCACAAAATGCCACAATTTACATTTTACGTGAGGTAGGACCCACAGGTTTCCTCCTGAAGACAGAGGGAGAAACAAAACCATGCAAGGTTGGTATTATCTAACATTCTATTCAATTTCAATATATTTTCATCATTAAGGTCTAGTCTAACAAATTTATAACGAAAGTAGGATGTTTTTAATATGCCTTTTTCATATAGAATAACTTATAATATTTCAGAGAACAAGATAAGGAGCAGGGCTCTAGATAAGGGGCGGTTCACATGTTCTAAAATCCTTATTTGACCCTAGTTTAAACTTATTTATTTTACATCGATTGCGAAACAAGCTTTAAGCTTATATTAATCATGCTCGATATCTGACCCTTTAACCCTATGTTGTGGGTAGTCAAAAGAATCGTCTAAATGAGATGATTCTTTTGAGAACCCACATCATATGGTTTGGTTGGATGATAAGACATCAGGAGAGTATTGTAGGGAAAAGAGCTGAATACTCCTTCTTATCTGGACCTCTGAAGGAATCTGGTCTTTACCCAAAAATCTCTCTTATGACTCAACTTAACCCTATGTTGTGGGTATGCGATAGAATTGTCTGAGTTTATTCTTTTGATTACCCATTACCCACAACATCAGGTTTGAGGGTCATATGAGGATTTGCGATGTGAAATACTCTTCTTATTGAAAGCACTGAATTTGTTTTAACTTATCAAACATCAAATTACATAGTTTGATGCAAATTTTGTTTACATTGACACAATTTTGATGTTTCCGGTTATAGGTATATCCTGGTATTTTTTATTTGGAGTATACTACAAAGCTGCCTAACATAAATCAGATAAGGAATAAATGCAGAAGTCGTTGTGAAAGTTTCAGAAAGTTGATTCTCAATAAAGCTGTTCCTCTGTCAAATTTTGTTAAGAAAATTCTAAAAAATACTACTTTGAATTTCTTTGCATCATATACTTTTCATCATCCTGACATGAGCAATTAGAAAGTCACAAAGATCAGCAACACACATCAAAGAGATTTCAAATCCTTTACCAACATAACAGATTTTGAGGCATCTGCATCAGGCGTCTTTTAAAAGAAATATATGGCAAAAAAAGGATTTGTTTATCCTGAGCAACAGTACTTTGAAACAAAAGAATAATGTTCCTGCACTTCTGTCTTCTAGAGAACAAGAGTATTTCTAATCACCAAAACCTTATTTTTTAAATTTCTTTATTCAAGTATTATGGCGTCTGGCCCATATACATTAATATTTGCAGATAATACAATAAGAATGATACAATTCCAATGAGTTAAATTACAGAAATAGTTATGTATGTCCCTCAAAATTGCTGTGTTGTGGGTACTCAATATATAATTATTCAGTCACTTCAGTGAAAAGATTATTTTTAGTAAACACATCATAGGGTTTAGTTGAGTCAAAAGAGTGATCATTGAGGGCTTGGCATGAAACAGTTGTAACTAAAAACCTATTTTGAAAACCCTGGTTTAGGGGCAATTTTGACCCCTTTGTAAACAATGCAAATTTAGGTGCTATTGCTCAGAACGAGCAGTGGCACCTAAATTTCCATTATTTACCAAGAAAAAATATTCAACGCATATAAAGACTTTATGGCGAGGTGATTAAACTTGTAAAAAAATACAAATTTTAGTTACAACCTTTTCACGCCAAGCCCTCTTCATGATGTCCTCCTTATCTTGTCCTCTGCTTCTACTTGTTAACATGTTAAAGTCTTTCATTACAACAGGCTTTCTTAGGAGACCCACACAGCTGTACATGTTCACAGTTTATGAAGGACAGAGATCTTTGTAAACATATCTGCTGGTTGTTGCTGAAAAAGTTCAGGGTGCCACAAACCGACCCTAGTAAGTTATCTCCTTTATTGTCCATGCAATAGTTCAGGGTTCCACAAACTGACCCTAGTAAGTTATCTCCTTTATTGTCCATGCAATAGTTCAGGGTGCCACAAACCGACCCTAGTAAGTTATCTCCTTTATTGTCCATGCAATAGTTCAGGGTGCCACAAACTGACCATAGTAAGTGATCTCCTTTATTGTCCATGCAATAGTTCAGGGTGCCACAAACTGACACTAGTAAGTGATCTCCTTTATTGTCCATACAATAGTTCAGGGTGCCACAAACTGACCCTAGTAAGTTATAGATCTCCTTCATTGTCAGTGCCAAAGCTGAAGAAGATGTTTATGTATGTCCATGCAAAAGGGTTCAACCTGGCCTTTGGGGGAAATGTAGATGCAGATCCGCCTCCATGGTTTGATAAATATCTACATGTTTTGCAAATCACTAATAACAGCTTTAACACTTTCCCACATACAACAAATCTGCAGCAGATGACTTTTTAAACAACTAGGCAAAAACACAGAAATGCTCTATAAATGAAGCTAAAATTACTGAAAAAAGTTGAAAACATTGTAGCAAAAGGAGTCATTGCTCGCTTCGAGCAATTTCTCCTATTGTCACAATGTTTTCAAAAGTTGTCATAATGCTTCTATATGGGGGAAAGGGTTAAAAACATTTAATCAAAAATATTGAAAGTCTATGAAGAACAATAGTTATTGAATTAAGTTGAAAACATTGTGGCAAAATGAGAAATTGCTCATAATCTGCTGCAGAGGTCCATAAAGTGTCTCTATATGGGAAAGGGGGGTTAAACATTCCAGAGAAAGATAATCATATAACGTATATTGCGACAACTTATAGAAATATCCAGGGATAAGGAAGTGTTCTAATGAGAATATTTCCATTGGATGTTATCAGTTGCCTGGATGAATTGAAATGACATCAATTCTAATACATCAAAAGCTACTGCACAATACAAAGTCACATCGAAAGCACTATAAAAACAGCTACTATTATCAAATTGTAACATAAGTTACTAGGAATGACACACATTTTCATCGATCATATATGTCATGTTTCTAGTTCACATTTGATTCATGATTCTCACTCACAGTCTCATGGCAGAAAGGCCTGGTGGAAAGGGAAATCAATCAAATCCTGAGAGGACTGGTGCAGCAATTGAGGAAGAAGGTACCTACAGCTGTCAGTCGCTGGAGGCGCCCCGTGTCTGCAAGTAGTGATGGAAGGGAGGTAATCCCACAGAGAGAGATAGCTGACGACGATGTTTGTCCCATATGTCAGGACGAGTTGTTAGAAAAGAGATTACCAGTTACATACTGCAAGTAAGAACCGTAGTAAATGAGTTAAACTTCTGGAAAAACAACCTTAATTTAAGAAATTGAGTAGAAGGCTAAATTAAAAATGTAAGAGGCAGATCATTTAGATTAGGTTCTTAACACTGGATCGATCATCACAGTTTCTGCCAACCAGAAATTCTATTGAGGTGTTCAATTGGGATGCCTTTTCCCCTTAATGAAAACCATGTATTAAGCATGTGAAAAAAAGCCTGCCTGCACATTCATGCTAATCATCCGAATGGATACTGCTTTATAGAAGTTTCTTATTGACGAACAGCTTAGTGTCTGATCAGATTGTACAGATGCATTGGCTAATCTGGATCTTCACTGGACTCAAATGCCTTACAGTAATGTTAGTATTCATAGAGCACTGTTAAATAAAGAACTTGACCCTTCCCCACATATGACAAATATGCAGTGGATGACATTTTGATCATCTAAGCAAAACTTTGGAAAATCTTTATAATGAAAATTCAATTATTGAATATAAGTTGGAGGAGAAGTTGCAAGTAGTGTGAATCCTCTTCTTTCAAAACATCCAAGGAACAATTGTATAATCTAGAAAAAAATTAATATGAAAGAAAGATTTAAAAACAAAGGTAATTAAAATTTAATAAATTTTCTCTATATTCTCTAATTGATGGTTCAATACTTGGAATGGCCCGCTATCCAAAGGACAGCAAAAAACATTGGAGGAATACCAAAGTTTTCAAGCCATATATTTTTGCTGTATAATTAATTAACAAATGGACTAAAACCCTTTCCCACATACAACAATTCTGCAGCAGAAGACTGCAAACATATTGACAAAACGTATAAAATCTCCATAAATTTGAGTTCAATTATTAAATAAAGTTGAAAACATTGTGACAAAAGGAGAAATTGCTCGTTTGGAGCAATTTCTTCTTTTGTCACAATGTTTTCAAAAGTTGTCTACTGCTAAACCCTTTCCACCTGCAGATGCATTTTGACGCATCTGCAGCAGACAACCATCTAATTGAAACCTACACAAATTGACAGAAGTTTCTAACAACTTATGTAAGTAATATGTGAACATTGCAGATCTTGGTCTATACTGTTAACAAAAGCCAATATACATCTTTTCGCAGAGACGGACGCATATCAGTAACTTACATTGACGATTGAACAAAAAATGCCGATGCCACTTACAAAGAAATGTATTTGTTTTTTTCCAGATTTGGATGTGGTAATAGCATACACATAAAATGTATGAAAATCTGGGCAGAACATCAGAAATCTCAGGGAGAGACGACGGTTAAATGTCCATTTTGTAGAGAAGATTTTGGTCCATTTGAGCTCCTAAAAAGCGAGACAAGAAATGCAGAGGGAGTCCCACAAGGTGGACGGATGGACAGACACATTGGTGTGACTTGTCAAAGTTGTCATGCCTACCCAATAGAAGGCAAATGTTATAGGTAGGATACATATTAACTAGTCTATTTTAACCCTTTCCCTCATACAATAAATCTGTAGCAGACGACTTTGAACATATTTCGTCAAAAAATAGAAAATCTCTATAATTGAATGGATAACCTATGACTAAAAGTGGAAAACATTGTGGCAAAAGGAGAAATTGCTCGTTTTGAGCAATTTCTTCTTTTGTCACTTTGATTTTTTTCAAAAAACTGTCAGAAAGCATCTAAATGTTGGAAAGGGTTAACGCTTTCCCTCATACAATAAATCTGCAGCAGACGACTTTGAAAACATCTGCATTAATATATGGAAAATCTTTATAAATATAAGTAAAATTATTGAATAGAGTTGAATATTGTGCGACAAAAGGAGAAATTGCTCAACATGAGCAGTTTAGTCTTCTATTGCCACATTATTTTCAAAAATCAAAAGTGCAACTGCAGGTGGGAAAGGGTAAAGATTCCCTTGATATTGCAGCTCTTTCGTACTACAATTAAAAACAATACTGATTCTTGAAAGTTGAGAATTTGCCCATAGTGGGGCATGTTTCCTTTACCTGCAATGTTTTCAAAAGTCATCTTCTTCACAGTTGTCAGAGTTAATATCTGTGTCAGGGAGAAAGTTTAAACAATAACGGTTTCTATCTAATCTTCATTATAAGCAGATGATTGATTAATTGGAGTTTAATTCTGTTTCATCCCTATTTCAGTTATACCAAGGTGGCCAATTTTAATAACTTCATTAAGCAATCACTCATATTCTCACTTTTTCTTTTAAAAGGACTTTGGTAGAGGTCTCAAAAGCTGTCTTTAGCCTTATAACCTGTACATACCCTTTCTGACATCTCTGCAGCAGACATCTTTTGAAAACATTGTGGCAAATCGTGAAATTGCTCAACAATGTTTTAAAAAAATCATGTAAAGATATTTACATATGTTTGCCATGATGCTCTCAATGTCATCTGCTAAAGATCTGTCATATGTGGGAAAAGGTGATGCTAAAGATCTGTCATATGTGGGAAAAGGTGATGCTAAAGATGTCTCATATGTGGGAAAAGGTGATGCTAAATATGTGTCATATGTGGGAAAAGGTGATACTAAAGATGTGTCATATGTGGGAAAAGGTGATACTAAATATGTGTCATATGTGGGAAAAGGTGATACTAAAGATGTGTCATATGTGGGAAAAGGTGATACTAAATATGTGTCATATGTGGGAAAATGTGATGCTAAAGTTGTGTCATATGTGGGAAAAGGGGATGCTAAAGATGTGTCATATGTGGGAAAAGGGGATGCTAAAGATGTGTCATATGTGGGAAAAGGTGATACTAAAGATGTGTCATATGTGGGAAAAGGTGATGCTAAAGTTGTGTCATATGTGGGAAAAGGGGATGCTAAAGATGTGTCATATGTGGGAAAAGGGGATGCTAAAGATGTGTCATATGTGGGAAAAGGTGATGCTAAAGATGTGTCATATGTGGGAAAGGGGGAACTTGTTGAAGCTTCACATCATAACTGTGATATGTTTTATTCAGATGTAATTCCTGTACTGATTACTACCTGTGCCAGAACTGTTTCAACACTCCCATACACACACAACACGCTTTCCAGTATAGACATGTAAGTATAATTATATACAACCTCTGCTGCATGCAAACCAATCTGAGTCTATTTGTATTTTGATAAAATTATGTTTTATTCCATTTTCAACAGTATATCAGTTATATCATAGCATTTATACCAGCACTAACCAGTATATCAGTTATGTCATAGCATTCATACCAGCACTAACCAGTATATCAGTTATTTCACAGCATTAATACCAGCACTAACCAGTATATCAGTTATATCACAGCATTAATACCAGCACTAACCAGTATATCAGTTATTTCACAGCATTCATACCAGCACTAGCCAGTATATCAGTTATATCACAGCATTCATACCAGCACTAGCCAGTATATCAGTTATATCATAGCATTAATACCAGCACTAACCAGTATATCAGTTATATCACAGCATTCATACCAGCACTAACCAGTATATCAGTTATATCACAGCATTCATACCAGCACTAACCAGTATATCAGTTATATCACAGCATTCATACCATCACTAACCAGTATTCTGTATCCTGACACCAATGAATCGGGTGTACATGTAATGCTATAAAATAAACAGATCTATTTATTATGGCTAATAACTCTCTACCAGTTAACTCTTTTCATGTATACAATAAATCTGTAGCAGACGACTTTGAAAACAGCAATATCAAAATATAGAATTTCTCTTTAAATGCAGGAATAATTAGTGAATTGAGTTGAAAACATTGTGGCAAAAGGTGAAATTGCTCATCATGAGCAATTTCTACTTTTGCTACAGTGTTTACAAAAGTCGTTTGCTGCAGAGGCGTCTCCATGTGGGAAAGGGTCCTGATATGAATAAAGGGATTACCTGATAAAATATTTCAGCTTTGGTCCAGCTAAACAAACCTCATTTTAGCTACGTCAAGTTTAGATGAAAATCCGCTGGCACAACCGCAAGACATGTGTATTGTCAGAGATTTCTTTTTACCTTCAATGACTTGTTGGCCAGCAGTGCAGAGCTGGTGCACAGATGAAAACATACTTCAAGAATATGAAATATATCCCTGATGCAGTGGTAGAAAGTCAGCTTCTCGTACCAAACGTCCTAGGTTTAAATACCATAACAGATTCCGTCATTGATTTTTTTCAGGAACCAGACATAGAGTGTGAAAATCAAAAGATCGTTTTGCAATTTATGTAAAATGAATTTATAAGTATAAACTATTAAAACTAAATATGCCCCTTATCTAGAGCTCAGGAATTTATTAAAATTACAGAAAAGAAACCAGCGATGGCGACCTGCAGGGAGAGCTTATGGTGCAGTATTACCTCAAGCAGTAGTAGATGATCTAGTCAACAGAGAACTAACAGAAAATGACTATGAGCTGCTCATGCAGCTAGAAAGGTTAGCGCAAGTTTTTGTTTAAATTTTCCTATAATCCCATGAGAAGACTGAATTTTCAAAACCTTGTATAATGAGCAATTTTTCTTTTGCAACAATGTTTTCAACCTTTTTCAGTAATTATATTTATATTTTTAGATCACCTTAGCCGAAGGCTGAAGGTGAGCTATTCTGATCACTTTTTGTCCGTCGTCCGTCGTCCGTCCGGTGTTAACTTTTAGCTTTAAACATCAACTCCTCCCAAACTCCAAGGACAATTTTCGTGAAACATCACAGGACTGTTCCTCTGGTTGGCCTCTTTCAAAGTTGTTCAAAGATTTAAATTCCATTGAGAACTTTGGTTGCTGCGGCATCAGAAAGGGGACAAAATGTCCAAACTTTGAAAATCTTCTCCTCCGAATCTGCCTGTCAGATTCAAATATAATTTGGTAGAAATGTTCCTTGGGTGACCCTCTATAAAAATTGTTCAAGCCATACTGATTGGTCAAAAAACATGGCAGTCAGGCGGCATCAAAAAAGGGGCAAAATGACAATACTTTAATAAAGTATCCTTATAAAAGTGCTTGTCTGATTTAAAGATAGTTTTGTAGAAATGTTCTTTCATTGATCATCTACATACTTTGTCAAGCCATATTGATTTGTTGAAAGTCATAGCAACCAAGCAGCATCAGAAAAGGAGTAAAATTAACTTTTTGCTTCAAATGACATATGGTTATTAGATTGATGGTCTAAGGGAGGTAACACTTGGCAGAGTATTATGCAAGGGCAATCTCCTTCGCAGAGTTGTCGTTCCTTACACTCACCATACACTATCAATCAGGTGATCGATTTAATGTCCAAACTTTAAAAATCTTCTCCTCCGAATCTGCCTGTCAGATTCAAATATAATTTGGTAGAAATGTTCCTTGGGTGACCCTCTATAAAATGTGTTCAAGCCATACTGATTGGTCGAAAAACATGGCAGTCAGGCGGCATCAGAAAAGGGGCAAAATGACAAAATTTGAAAATTCCATTTTTTATGAAAGTGTTTGTCTGATTTTAAGAAAATATAATACGAATCTTACTGTAATGATCCTCTATTTAATTTGTTTAAGCCGTTTTGATTGGTTACACAATCATATCAACCAGGCGTCGTCACAAAAAGGGTAAATTGAACTTTTAGCTACAAATGACAACCAACTCCTACCATTCCAATAGAGCAATTTCCACAAAACATCACAAGAATGTTCCTTTGGTGGTCCCCTTTCAAAATTGTTCAAAGATTTAAATTCCATTGATAACTTTGGTTGCTGCGGCATCAGAAAGTGAGAAAAATACCCAAATTTTAAAATCCTTTTCCTCCATAATCTACTTGTGCGATTGCAAGATAATTTGGTAGAAATGTTCCTTAAGTGACCCTCTAAATAAACTGTTGAAGCCATATTGATTTCGTTGAAAAACAGGGCAGCAAGGCGGCATCAGGAAAGGTGCAAAATGACAAAAACTTTATAATTCCATTCTTATTAAAGTTCTTGTTAGATTTCAAGATATAAATGGCCTTTACTGATAAACTGTTTCTTGAGAAGTGTCCACTCCTTTGCAGTTTCATTTGCATTCCCTGATAAAATTTTCCAAGATATTTGCAGTTAAATATTTGCTACTAATTTACTATCAATTAGGTGATCGATTTAGGGCCATCTTGGCCCTCTTGTTTTTTATGTGTGAGCCTAGCATTTTCAAAACTGCCTACTGCCGATTTGTTGTATGTGGGAAAGGGTTTATTCATTGGTTTTTTTTGGGATTTGTGAGATAACTGAACCACACTGTTTTCCAAACTTGGTAGCTGCAGATGCATCAAAAGGCATGTATATGTGGGAAAGGGTTAAACCAGAACACCTTGAATTGCACTTATAGTCCATTGTATTCTGCTCTCAAAAGATGTTCAGATAAAATATAAAAAGAGAAAAGAAGCAAAACATGCTTAAAACTAAATGTTGATGCCTCTGAAGCAGACAACATTTGAAAAGGCCATGGACAAAGGAGAATTTGCTCAAAGTGACAAACAAACACAATTAAGTTCATGTTATTTTGTATGTTAAACTAAATTACAAAATATAAATGTGCTATCTCTAACCGAATCTGTAACGGCCAAGTGATTAGCCTTGAGGATTTTAAACTTGGCGTTTCAGGTTTAATTCCCTTTTCATTGCTCATATTATTTTGCTGTTTGGCAAGAAAATATTTCCTAACATAGTTCTGGTTTGTCACCCAGGGATCATGTAAATGTGATTTGTCACCATGATATAACTGAAAAGGCATAACACCCAAATTAACCTTTCTCACTTGCAGAAGCATTTTGAAACATATGCAGCCGATGACTTTTGAAAACAATGTATAATAAGCAATGTGTCCTTTTCCATAATGTTTTCAACTCTATCCAACAAATATACTCACATTTAAATAGATTTTTCATATTTTTGCCTAGCTGTTTTTATAGTTGTCTGCTGCATATTTGTTGTATGGGGAAAGGCTTAAACCAACTAAAATCCTTATTTCCATTCAGTGGGGGCCAGCCACAAGGCAGTGATATCCCAGAAGATGTAATTCAGTCCTTCCCACAGGAGAAAGTACGGGAAAATGGTCCTCTCTTACAGCCTGGTGTACAGTGTCGAGTGTGTTTGAGGGGGTACCAGGTTGGACAACTGGTGAGAAAACTGCCCAGATGTAAACATAAGGTAATGATGCAAAATAAATTAAGTTTCGTATAAAAATCGAAGTGTTTTCAATTTTTTAATAACAGGCCGAATTCTTACCGCAACTATATTTCTTAACCCTTTCCCTCATATAGACACTTTCTGACGCCTCTGCAGCAGACGGCTTTTTGAAAACATAGTAAATAAAGAAGAAATTGCACAAAACGTGCAATTTCTCCTTTTGTCCCAATGTTTTCCACTTTTAGTCATAGGATATCCATTCAGTTATAGAGATTTTCCATTATTTGACAACATATGTTCAAAGTCGTCTGCTGCAGAATTGTCGTATGAGGGAAAGGGTTAAAACCCATTCAACACACATTTAGTTTTCGGCATAAATAGGTCTTGTTATTGTTTTACTTTTTTTTTTATGCGAAATTTCGGAAAACTGAACAAATTACCGGTAAGCCTTTGTGCGTTAATAGAATGCAACTTCTCTGTTTATATATGAGGGTTTCGGTGCATAAAAATTGTGAAATCCAACAGTCCGAAGATGTTAATCAACAAATATGAGAATAACTAGAAATATTTGAACAGTTAAACAAAATCGAAAAAAATTCTAAATTTACTGGTCCAATTTGAACTCTTGTCCTTAATGGCTTAAAAGAATCTGCACACAATGTTTGGCTATGGTATATTTTCAGACAAACAGCATGAGTAATAGTTTTAAAAAAGTGTCCAACTCGGTCCAAGCATCAGACATTAAGCAATAAATGTAAAATTTAAAAAAAAAATGTGCATAAAGTCATGTCATTCAGCTTAAGTTTGAATTTTCTTCATAAGCAAAGTTACAATTATAAATGTTTTGCAAGATTAAAAGTTTGGTGTATTCTGCTTTAAAAATTGTCATTTTTCAAACGTCATGCCATGAAAATGTAGCAAAGTTTTCGTATCCTTCATAACCCGAGTTAAAATTATTAATGTTTGCTGACAGCTCTGCGGCAGACTATGATTGAAAACATTGTGGCAATAGGAAAGATTGCTAATAATGAGAAATCTCTCCTTTTGCCACAATGTTTTCATTCGATTCAAAAATTCTGCATTTTAAGCTCGACTTTTAAAAAAAACGAGAGCTATTGTCATGACCCTGGCGTCGTCGTCGTCCGGTTAAGGTTTTTTGTTTAGCTCATTTTTTTTTTTTTTTTCTCCCTATCAGTCGAGCGTCTGTGTCGTACGCGGTGCTCTTGTTTATATTGATCTTCCATATTTTTCTCTAGATGTTTTCAAAATTGTCTGCTGCAGATTTGCTGTATGTGGGAAAGAATTAAAGGAAAATTATTTGTCTTAATTGAAACAATGTAAATTTGTATTTCAGTTTCATCGAGATTGCATTGACAACTGGCTGTTACACTCCAAACCCTCCTGTCCAATAGATGGACACATAGTGTGGGACAGGTTTGCTGCAGAAATGGATGGAAATACCTCGCAAAATAGGTACGGTCAAACTTGTGTTAGCGGTCACCTCTGTTAAGCAACCAACTTGTATTTAGCAGCCATTTGAATATAATTCCAAAACAACATTTTCTTCTTTAATTGACTTGTATTCAGCAGCAACCTGTGTTCAGCTATCAAATGTTGACTCTAACTGGGTTGCTGCTTAATCCTTTCCCACATGTATAGGACCAACCTGCAGCACACAACTTTGAAAACATGCCCGCAAAAAGATGGCAAATATCTATAGAAGGAAGTATATTTATTGAATAGAGTTGAAAATATTGTGGCAAATAGATAAATTGCTCATTATGTTTTCTTAACATTTTCTGCTGCAGCGGCTTCAAAATGTGTCTATATGTGGGAAAGGGTTAAGACAAGTTTGACTATAATACAAATTTTGTAGCAACATAAGGTTTTTAGCTCGACTATTCGAAGAATATGAGAGCTTTACAACTCACCCCGGCGTCGGCCAGGGCCGGCCCTGCCTGAAAAAAAGTTTGAGCCAATGCTTGAGCAATTTTACAAAATCTTGAGCCATTTTTGAGACATATATATGAGCCATAAAAAATAGTTGATAGAGAGAGACAAAAAACCTTAACATAGTTCACATTTATCTAAATGTTCATTTAGATGAGGATTTTACTGCAAACATTATGTTATTCATAATAAGTTTATTAAAAAAAAAGGGAACAATTATGCTTTCATTACTTTATTTGTCACATAGCACAATATATTTAGAATACATTATTTACATTTGTCACATAGCATAATCTATTTATATTACATTATTTACATTGTTTTTATTTAAGTATATTACCTTTGCATTTCGCATGTTTCGAGACTGAATCTCTTTTGAGGACAGTGCATCCTATGGTGAACGTATTTGACTTTTGAATTTTTAAACAGAGGTCACAAAACATTGACTTTGAGGTTGATTCATATCGCAACCACGGATTGCCACATTTTCAGTTTTCTTGAAATTATCTGCATGTTGAAAGCTTAGCTTTTTTTAGAAGGAGGATTGTCAAAACATTCAAGTGAGCGCTTAGAAGCAATTTCGGCAATTGATACTGTGGTACAGTATTGGTAAACCTATATAGTGATTTCGATTTATAATTATTTTGTTTGGTGTTTTAAATTGATCATACCAATTAATTTAATCGCCGACAAACATCAAAATCCACCGGCCTTTAATTGCTGCTAATTTAACAGATTTACGCATTAGGTCACGGTCAATAATAGTGACTTGTTTTAAGTTTTCAATCAAGAAAATTAATACGTAATTGGTCAGTCTTTAACTGTAAACAAATTAAAGCAGTTTGTTTAAAACATCCACTCTCCGTAATCGTGCTTATGTCAACAGTTTGACATTGTACACAAACACTATAAACACATTGACTGGTTTAAATTATTTTACCCGATAATTTACCCAATAGTGACACACGATATCGTCTACATCCGTGAACCAGTCAGTTATGTAGACCAGACTTTTGATTTTATCAACTCGGAGTAACTTCTGGTAATGAAATTACGTAAGATTTTACAATGCAGATTTTTCGCCAATAATTTCTTATGAAACGGGGCTTGAGCCACTTTTGTTTTTCTTGAGCCAATTTTTTCATTTCTGAGCCAATGGCTCAGGTGGCGAACGACAGCGCGAGCCCTGGTCGGCGTCTCCGTCGGCGTCCGGTTAAAGTTTTAGGGCAAGTTGGGATTTTCATTCATAAGTATTTGTGCTAGGGCTTTCATATTTGGAATATAGTTACATCTTATACCTTTCTTCACATTGAATGCTAAAGATGCTGAGTGTGACCTTCCTTTTGGGAAAAAAAACATGATTTTCGGGGGTTAAAGTTTTAGGGCAAGTTGGATTTTATTTTTTTTATTTTTTTTATCTCAATAAGTACTTGTGCTAGGGCTTTCATATTTGGAATATAATTACATCTAATACCTTTCTTTATATTGTATGCTGAAGATTCTGAGTTTTACCTTCCTTTTGGGGTAAAAGACATGATTTTGGGTGGTTAAAGTTTTAGGGCAAGTTGGCATTTTCATTTAATTTTTAAATTTTTCTCTATAAGAATTTGTGCTAGGGCTTTCATATTTGGAATATAGTTACATCTTATACCTTTCTTCACATTGAATGCTGAAGATGCTGAGTGTGACCTTCTTTTTGGGGTAAAAAACATGATTTTCGGTGGTTAATGTTTTGGGGCAAGTAGGATTTTTTTTTTTTTTTTTTTTCTCAATAAGTACTTGTGCTAGGGCTTTCATATTTGGAATATAATTACATCTAATACCTTTCTTTATATTGTATGCTGAAGACTCTGAGTTTTACCTTCTTTTTGGGGTAAAAGACATGATTTTGGGTGGTTAAAGTTTTAGGGCAAGTTGGCATTTTCATTTAATTTTTTAATTTTTCTCTATAAGAATTTGTGCTAGGGCTTTAATATTTAGAATATAGTTACATCTTATACCTTTCTTCACATTGAATGCTGAAGATGCTGAGTGTGACCTTCTTTTTGGGGTAAAAAACATGATTTTCGGTGGTTAAAGTTTTGGGGCAAGTAGGATTTTATTATACCCCCAAAAAACAAAGTTTTGGGGGGGTATATAGGAGTCACTGTGTCGGTCGGTCGGTATGTCGGTCGGTCGGTCGGTCGGAAGCCATATTTTGTCCGGACCATATCTTAACAATGCAACATAGGATTTGAACGAAACTTCATAGGATGATACAACACATTGAGAGGAAGTGCGGTGTACAGGAACCATAACTCTATTTTATCTAAATACAAAGTTATTGCCCTTTGTTACTTTTTCTTATTCGTAGTCTTGTCCGGAGCATAACTTTAAAACTAATTGTTGGAATTTAATAAAACTTCATAGGATGATACAACATATTGAGAGGAAGTGCAGTGTATAGGAACCATAACTCTATTTAATCTAAATAAAGAGTTATTGCCCTTTGTTACTTTTTCTTGTCCGGAGAATTACTTAATAACTAACAGATGGAATCTAATAAAACTGCATACAATGGTAGAGCATAATCAGAGGAAGTGCAGTGTACAAGAACCATAACTCTAATTTACATAATTACAGAGTTATTGCCCTTTGTTACTTTTTCTTATTCGTAGAGTCTTGTCCAGAGCATAACTTTAAAACTGATTCTTAGGAAGTGCAGTGTACAGGAACCATAACTCTATTTAATCTAAATACCGAGTTATTGCCCTTTGTTACTTTTTCTTGTCCGGAGAATTACTTAATAACTAACAGATGGAATCTAATAAAACTGCATACAATGGTAGAGCATAATCAGAGGAAGTGCAGTATACAAGAACCATAACTCTAATTTACATAATTACAGAGTTATTGCCCTTTGTTACTTTTTCTTATTCGTAGAGTCTTGTCCAGAGCATAACTTTAAAACAAATTGTTGGAATTTAATTAAACTTCATAGGATGATACAACACATTGAGAGGAAGTGCGGTGTTCAGGAACCATAACTCTATTTTATCTAAATACAGAGTTATTGCCCTTTGTTACTTTTTCTTGTCCGTAGAATTACTTAATAACTAATAGATGGAATCTAATAAAACTACATATAATGGTAGAGCATAATCAGAGGAAGTGCAGTGTACAAGAAACATAACTCTACTTTACATAATGACAGAGTTATTGCCGTTTGTTACTTTTTCATATTCGTAGAGTCTTGTCCGGAGCATAACTTTAAAACTAATTGTTGGAATTTAATAAAACTTCATAGGATGATACAACACATTGAGAGAAAGTGCAGTGTACAGAAACCATAACTCTATTTAATCTAAATACAGAGTTATTGCCCTTTGTTTCTTTTTCTTGTTTACAGAGTTATGGCCCTTTTGTTGGTCGGTCGTAAACCATATTTTGAGTCAAGGTGCTGTTTTGGGGGTATTTATCATCTTCAGTGATATTTCTAGTTTTATTTTTTTAACTTTTTCTGAATAAATACTTGTGCTAGGGCTTTCATATTTGGAAAATAATTACATTTAATACATTTCTTCATATTATATGCTGAAGATGCTGAGTGTGACCTTCTGTTTGCGGTAAAACACATGCTTTTGGGTGGTTAAAGTTTTAGGGCAAGTTGGCTTTTTCATTTAATTTTCTAATTTTTCTAAGTAAGTACTTGTGTTAGGGCTTCCATATTTGGAATATAATTACATGTAATACCTTTCTTCACATTGTATGTTGAAGATGCTGAGTGTGACTTTTAGGGGGTAAAAAACTTTAGATAAATTCTTAATTTTTGGTTACATTTCTTTCTAATTGTGATCATTTATTTATCAAATATAATTCTTCAACATATCAAACGGGTTTTGCATGGTGTCAAACATTAGGAAAACCTTTTTTTAAGGTTTTGCTAATTTTGGACTCGGTCAGTTTTAACATTTGTGTTTAGCTCAACGTTAAAGTTACATCATTCAAATCACTTCATACTTCACATATTTGTTAAGGACCATCGTACAATTAGGTTAGATAACTCCATTGTATCCTAAATATGGAGTAATGGCCCTTGATTGACTTAGGAAATTTTATTTTTAAATTATATTTAAATGTATGTATATCTATTCAGTTGCTTTTACATATAGAGTATATAATTTGATTTAATAGTACTTAAGTGCAAAATAATGAAATAGTGTTTTATGTGAATAAGCGGCATGTAGTCGAGCGCGCTGTCCTCCGACAGCTCTTGTTTTGTTTACCCTTTCCTTGCAGATTGACCTATTTGGTGAGCATTAGCAAAATCATGAACACATATGCACCTTTCAACTTTTCCCTAACACAGCAAAACTGTTGTAGACAAATTTGAATTATAAGTAAATGTATGGAAAATGTCTATCACTAAAAGTATAATTATTGACTAAAGTTGAAAACATTGTGACAAATCGGGAAAGTCCCCTTTATGTCTGAACATTGGAATTGTTTAAGATGATTTAGAAGTACTTCTCTAAACTGTGGGAAAGGATTTTCTAAGGTATTTTAACGCTTTCCCACAGCAGGCGACCTTTTAAAAGATCTTTACAGAAAATGTACATAGGAATGCGTTTTCATTGACTAGAACTGAAAACATTGTGGCAAAAGAAGAAATTGCTTATCTTCTTGTATCGTAATATTTTCAACAGTTTTTATTTCCCTTTTCGAAGAAGAGGGGGTATATAGGAGTCACTGTGTCGGTCGCTCGACCAGAAGCCATATTTTGTCCGGCCTATTTCTTACAAACCACTTTGTGGAATTGAATACAATTGTACATGAAGCTTCTATACCAAGAGGAGATGTGCATATCCTAAAGGGGTTACAATTGCATGTTATTTTACAGAGCTATGGCCCTTTTACTTATTAAGTTATGGTGTAGGTCCAGGTGCTGTTTATTTATCATCTTCAGTGATATTCTAGTTTGCATATGATCAAAATGCACCTGTAAGCCGGAACTGGCCAGCTGACACTTGTACTTCACATAACATTATCCCACTGGCTACATTCCCATGTAGTACCCATTGTTGTAAGACAAATGACAAATGTTGTTACAATGACTTTTGTCATGTGCTGGTTAGAAAGTTAGCTGGGCTAGGATTCAAGCTCACAGGCCCTTGAATGTTAATCCAAAGTGACTGGTTATTGTTGCTTCAATCCAAATATTTTGTACCAACAATGTCAATGACAAGTAATCATCGATCGTGATTAAGATATGCTAAAAGCTTGTTTCGCAATTGATGTAAAAAAAATAAGTTTAAAACTTTAAATTAATAACAATTATGCTTTCCAACATGCATACACTGTCTAGGGTGTTCTCAGCCAATAATTTAAAATAATTGTACGAAAAAAAATGGAAATTGCTGATCATAAGCAAGGTCTGGTACAATGTTTTCAACTTCATTCCGTCAGATTGTGTGACAGATATCAATTTATTAATGTAATCGATTCATTTCAATGTTCGTTTTACTTTAGACCAAAAAAGAGATCCCAACCATCAGAAAGCAATGTCCACCAAGCAAACACGGTAAACCTAGAGATTCCAGGTACGGGAATTGCGATACGAACACAGGATCCAACGCAGAGGAACCATCCACCTTTAAACCATAATCGACCTCCAATCCCCGCAAGACAAAATTCCAGGTCTGACAGAGAGGCAAACCGAATTCTCAATCAGATTTCTGGACAGTTTTCTGTTAGTGGAACTCATATCAATCAAGGGTTGTAAGTAGAACTATGTATTTTGTAAATGAAAACTGACATTGAGTACTTGAGCACGGCAGATCATAAATGTTAGTGATATCTAAATAGTGTAGATCTTGATCACTCTGTGCGGATGAACAGAATATGTTCGTGTTCGGGTAGAATTTGTTCGTGTTCAGGTAGAATATGTTTTGTTCTGGTAAAATTTGTTCGTGTTAGGGTAGAATTTGTTTTGTTCGGGTAGAATTTGTTCGTGTTCCGGTAGAATTTGTTTTGTTTGGGTAGAATTTGTTTTGTTCGGGTAGAATTTGTTTGTGTTTGGGTAGAATTTGTTTTGTTCGGGTAAATATGTTCGTGTTCGCGTAAAATTTGTTTGTGTTCGGGTTGAATTTGTTTGTGTTCGGGTAAAATATGTTCGTGTTCGGGTAGAATTTTGTTTTTTTTCGGGTAGAATATGTTTGTGTTCGGGTAAAATATGTTCGTGTTCGGGTATAATTTGTTCGTGTTCAGGTGCATTTTTTTCAGGGAGAATATGTTCGTGTTCGTGTAAAATGTGTTCGTGTTCGCGTATAATTTGTTCTGGTAAAATATGTTCGTGTTCGGGTATAATTTGTTCAGGTAAAATGTGTTCGTGTTCGGGTAGAATATGTTCGTGTTTGGGTAAAATATGTTCGTGTTCGGGTATAATTTGTTCAGGTAAAATTTGTTCGTGTTCGGGTACATTTTTTTCGGGTAGAATATGTTCGTGTTCGGGTATTATTTGTTCGTGTTCGGGTAAAATTTGTTCGGGTAGAATATGTTTGTGTTCGGATAAAATATGTTCATGTTCGGGTAGAATTTGTTCAGGTAAAATTTGTTCGTGTTCGAGGACATTTTTTTTCGGGTAGAATATGTTCGTGTTCATGTTCTGGTAGAATTTGTTCAGGTAAAATGTGTTCGTGTTCGGGTAGAATATGTTCATGTTCGTGTTCGGGTATAATTTGTTCAGGTAAAATGTGTTCGTATTCGAGGACATTTTTTTCGGGTAGAATATGTTCGTGTTCGTGTTCGGGTAGAATTTGTTTTGTTCGGGTAAAATATGTTCGTGTGCGAGTATAATTTGTTCGGGTAAAATTTGTTCGGGTAGAATTTGTCCGGGTAAAATATGTTCGTGTTCGGGTAAAATTTGTTTGTGTTCGTGTAGAATTTGTTTTGTTCGGGTAAAATATGTTCGTGTTCGGGTATAATTTGTTCAGGTAAAATTTGTTCGTGTTCGAGGACATTTTTTTCGGGTAGAATTTGTTTTGTTTGGGTAAAATATGTTCGTGTGCGAGTAGAATTTGTTCGGGTAAAATTTGTTCGTGTTCGGGTAGAATTTGTTTTGTTTGGGTAGAATTTGTTCGGGTAAAATATGTTCGTGTTCGGGTAAAATTTGTTTGTGTTCGGGTAGAATTTGTTCGTGTTCGGGTAGAATTTGTTTTGTTAGGTTAGAATTTGTTCGGGTAAAATATGTTCGTGTTCGGGTAAAATTTGTTCGTGTTCGGGTAGAATTTGTTTTTTTCGGGTAGAATATGTTCGTGTGCGAGTAGAATTTGTTTGGGTAGAATTTGTTCAGGTAGAATTTGTTCGTGTTTGGGTAGAATTTGTTCGTGTTTGTGTAGAATATGTTCTTGTGCGGGTAGAATTTGTTTGGTTAGAATATGTTTTGTTTGGGTATAATTTGTTCGTGTTTGGGTAGAATTTGTTTGTGTTCGATTATAATTTGTTTTGTTCGGGTATAATTTGTTTGGGTAGAATATGTTTTGTTCGAGTAGAATTTGTTCGGGTAGAATATGTTCTTCATTGGGTAGAATTTGTTCGTGTTCGGGTAGAATTTGTTTTGTTCGGGTATAATTTTTTCGTGTCTCTCTCTGTCTATGTGGTCTGTCTGAGCGCATGAATGGAAACTTGTTGGGTACTGTCCATATCCTAAAAAAACACCCACCACCGTTATAAGACACTTTGATAAGTTTTTTTTTTTCATTATTTTCTAATGGGTACCTAATTAGCATATTAATGCTATTTATTCCGTAAAAGGGTGATAATTACGGAATAAACCGTACCCTTGTTGGGTACTACCAACAAGGAAACATCAAAGGAAAATACCCAACAAGTTTCCATTCGTAGGCATGTCTGTCTGTATGTCTGTCTGTCTGTCAGTCTGTCCGTCTCTATCTCTCTCTGTCTGTCTGTTTCTCTGTCTATGTCTGTCTGTCTGTCTGTCTGTATGTATGTCGGTCTCTCTGTCTGTATGTCTGTCTGTCGGTCTCCTTAAGTTTCTTTGTGTGTATGTCTGTTTCTGTTTCTCTCCTTCTCTTTGTCTCTATCTCTCTTTGTGTCTCTTCCTCTATATATATATATGTCTGTCTGTCTGCCCCCCCCCCCCCCCCCCCCCCACCTCTCTCTCTCTCTCTCTCTCTCTACCTACACCTCTACCTACACCTCTGTCTGTCTGTCTTTATACTTTCATCTAATGTTAAAGACCAAGAGACTACCCGAGGTGAGATATAAATCTGTAAAGACACACTGTCAAACCTATAGAGAAATCAAATTCAAATCTGTATAGACACACATTTTAAAATGACTAGCTAGTAACTAGGGTCCTTTTAGATCTAAAGGTTTGGTCAATTCTGTCTGTCTGTCTGTCAGTCCCACCTAACCTTGTCCAGCCCCCATCTTAACCATGCATCATAGGATTGAAAGAAACTTGGCACAAAAGTTCACCATGATGAGGCGGCGTGTCACACACAAGACCCAGGCCTGTACCTCAAATGTCAAGGTCACACTTAGAGGTCAAAGGTCAAAATGAGTGCTGTTTGATAGGATTACCTTGTTCGGCCCGCATCTCAACCATGCATTATAGGATTTCCAAGAAATTGGCACAAACATTCATTATGATAAGGGGGCATGTCATACTCAAGACCAGGGCCTGTACCTCAAATGTCAAGGTCACAATTAGATGTCAAAGGTTAAAAGTAGTATTATTTGATAGGACTGTACCTTGTCTGGCCCACATTTCAACCATGCATCATAGGATTTCAAAGAAACTTGGCACAAACGTTCACCATGATGAGGCGGCATGTCACGCACAAGACCCAGGCCAGTATCTCAAATGTCAAGGTCACACTTAGAGGTCAAAGGTCAAAATGAGTACTGTTTGATAGGACTGTACCTTGTCTATCCCTCATCTCAACCATGCATCATAGGATTCCCAAGTAACTCTATAAACATGTACATGATGAGCCAGCATGTTGCGTACAAGATCCAGGCCTGTACCTTAAAGGTCAAGGTCACACGTAGAGGTCAAAGGTCGAAATGAGGAACCATGCATCATAGAATTCCCAAGTTACTGGGCACACATGTTCACCATGTTTAGGTAACAATGTTGCGCACAATACACAGGCCTGTAATTCGAAGGTCAAGGTCACACTTACATGTCAAAGGTCGAAATGCGAAATGTTTGATAGGACTGTATCCAAAATGTATGCAATGCGTTACTGTTTTTGTCCAGAAATGCACATACAATACACAATGTGCTGTTGCTTGCAATACGACATTAACTTGTTTTACAGGGATTCAGACTCCGGAGCTAGTGTTACAGTTCCAGGTGGAAGACTGTTACAGAGAAACAATGTAAGAAGGTCGTATTTGAGCAACAGACTAGCAGATCTGGATAATGTGGGAGTAAACTATCATCCTGAACAGGAAATGACTGGGGTTGTATCAACACAAATAGGTTGGCATTTTGTACAGTATAACCCCATCTTATTATAATCAGACCATGATACTTTGTTGTGTGTATCAGACATCTCTGATAGACCCTAAATATTCATGAACAGGCGTTCGTTTTTCTGTCCAATACTATCACCACTGGGTTCTGAAATTAAAATGGTTACTGAGCCATCAGAATGCATCACTGCTCCTTTATCTTGATTATTTATATCTTGGCTATCTCCTCGTAACTGTTTCAAATGTAACAATTTGATTGGCTGCCGCCAAGGTCAATTTATGACAACCTGTAATAGGCAGTTATCAGATCTATATGAGTGCTTGCCACTTCAGCATTTATAATTAATGAGAGTGAGTAAAAGCTCCCCTAATACAGGCAACTGTTGAGGTGTCAAAAAATCAATGTATATTATTCCTTTCCCACATACAACAAATATGGAGCTAACAAGTTCTAAGCAAAAATATGGGAAATTAGTATATATTATGGAATAGAGTATCATAATGAATGATATTTTGTTTGCAACAATGTTTTCCACTTCATTCATTTATTGTTATTTCATAAATAGAGTCAAAGGATTCTGCTTCAGATGTGTTGTATGTGGGAAAGGGTTAAGGTAAACGACAAGCAGACATTTCTGTGATATAACCCTATCTGCAATACAGAAAACTTTTAGTAACTTTACAACAGCAGAATATTTGAAAACAGTATTTGAGAAAAGGGGTAAATTGCTTGTCATTTCCTACAATAAATATCTATTCATCTATTCATTTCTGCAGGTGCCTTGAATTCAGAAGAATCTTATAATTGCATGCCAGGTAGTTGATAAAAATACTTAACCTTTCCCATATATAACAAAAACCTGCAGCAGACGACTTTGAAAACATTTAGGCAAAACTATTGAAAATCTTTTCAAATGAAAGTATAATTATTAACCCTTACCCTCATATAGTTGCTTTCTGACGCCTCTGCAGCAGACGGCTTTTTGAAAACATAGTGATAAAAGAAGAAATTGCTCAAAACGAGCAATTTCTCATTTTACCACAATGTTTTCCACTTTTAGTCATAGGTTATCCATTCAATTATAGAGGTTTTCAATTTTTTGACAAAATATGTTCAAATTCGTCTGCTGCAGAAAAGTTGTATGAGGGAAAGGGTTAAATGGAGTTGGAAAACATTGTGGCAAATGGAGAAATTCCTCATTATTCTTCGCTGCTTTGGCGTAGAAAGTTTCTCATTATGAGCAATTTCTCCATTTACCACAATGTTTTCAAACGTCGTCTGCTGTAGAGGTGTCAGAAATGTTCTATATGTGGGAAAGGGTTAACAATGAACAGGCTCGGTGATTCAATTATTATTATTTCAGAACAGGAGAATGTTGATCCTTTAGAACATGTTATAGCTGCCAACCAGTTCCAACCAGATGAACCTCAAGTATCACCGAGAATGGGAAACCAGCAGGACAGAATTTTACAAGAAAGGCTCCAAAATTCTGGCTCCATGTTTTCTAGGGAAATCCCTAACCAACAAGATACCACTGCAAACTTGTTGTCAAATGCACAAAGACTTGAACAGTATGCAGAAATTCCAAATATTTACACAGATTTGCAACATACAGCTAACTCTCATTCAAATTCAGTGTTATTAGACTCCTATAGAACCGAAGAAAGCAACCAAAGTGCTGACAGAACAAATCGCAGACCTTCAAATGAAGCAAACCATTCTCATATATATTCGGATGTACCACCAGAGCAAAGGCTGTTTTCTAACTTGCAATCACATGATTCCCATACAGCGTCCCAACTTATGTTTAATCCAACGCAGGATGTTGTTGCTGGTTCCACAGCCACCAGGGAACATAACTCTAGGGGTAATGTACACAAAGGGAGACCACACAATACTATTTCCAGTGCTCCGCCCACAACAGATGGAGGTATGTTAATTTATGTTCCTTAACCCTTTCTGAAACCTCTAAAGTAGATAACTTTTGAAAACATTGTGGCAAAGAAGAAATTGCTTATGATGCTCAATTCTATCCAATGCAAATGTGTTGTATATACATTTATGGACAAGGTTGGAATTAAGGTGGAATCATACCTTTGAAATAACGTTGTTTTTGATGTCAAAATGTACGTTTTTTGTGACAATGAGAGTGTTGTTACAGAAATCACCATTACTTCCTCATTTCAATTTGGATTCGGAAAAATGAACTTTAAACTGAAGAGAATACAATAACCTGTATGATAATATCGATTTCATACATCTGTCATGACAATTAACGTAACATAAGGCGACTTAAAATAGAAATTTCGCTAGAATATTTTAACAGTAATTTGATTATTTCTAATTTATTTAAAATTCGCCTGAGAGATTTTTTTTAAAATAAAATATAACATATAACACCTATTCATCTACCATTTACCAAACTTTCAAGCAAATCTATTGTGTCGATTTTTAATAAATCACAATGCCGTTAAACCTCTTGTGTGCGTTGTAACGTTCACTGCGGAATTAAACATTGAGACGCATCCAGGGTAATTAAAATGAATACTTATTTTTTCCTTATAATCTCCTAACGAATAATGGTAGGTAGTATATATGTGTTTCTATTTAAAGAATTAAAGTAATTATGGTCGTAAATAATTTAGCAAAAAACAACAAAATAATATTTGGATTTGTCATATGTATAAACTGACTCGTTTACTTTCCTGTTCAACTGTTGTTCTATATATGAAATATAATTATCACACATATTATATGTCACCCTTGGTTTTTTTAATCGGATTTGAGATAACAGTATACAAATGTTGTTTTCAATATGCAATTTTGAGAATTTCGAAATTTATACCTGTCATGCAAAGCTTTCTTGGTATTCTATCCGTGATAATGTTGTTGTTGTTGTTTGCGGCAAGTTTTTTATTAAATTGCAATTTGTGTTTACACAGCTGCACAGTTATGTGTGATTAAAGGAATGACCATTACTATCTCATCTTATATTAACATCGATTTGAAGCGAATGATATAAACACCGTCATGATATATAGTTCACAATTTTTCCTTAAATAATTTTAAAGCAAAACTTGGTTTATTTAACGAACTCGCTGACTAATAATACAGTTATTACCTTACGTCTAATTTACTAACAAAACAAATGCCCTAGATATTTCTTTTAAAAGAAATCATTATAATTCAGAACACCATTGTTTCTTCAATTTACCCAAATTTGTTGGAAATATATCGGGCGGACTTTTAGTAAAACGCTATGCCGTAATACTGCTGACGTTCGCGGGTACGCGCGTTGTGGTACTGAAAATGTAACACAACCAACCCTTCTTCTATCTTTCTTTTTTTACTCCATATGTCCCCGTTATTCTAAACTACCGGTACTTCGTTTTGTCTTGAGAATTGTTTTTTACCCTTAACCCAAATTTCAAGACTATCAGGATGATTTTAAGTAAATCACAATGCCATAAAACCGTAGAAGATCACACTTTTGGTCACATGTTCGTACCTAATTACTTGTGTTGTCAACACACTTCCAATTATAAAACAAAATGTATCATTACCCGACTATACGCTGTCTACAATTTACAGACACCTGTGCAATGACAATGAAGACTCATTACATAGTGCAGACAACGATGTGATGGCACTCCACGGGATATGTATGTAGACAATAATAGTGGGTTATTTACCCAAACTATACAGGGAAATATGGTCAATAAACACCTGTATTCAAACAGCTCTAGGTTGAATTGAACTGCGGAGATCTGTGAATACAATCAAGTCAAAACTTTCATAAAATCTTGTACATAAGGTTTTCTAAAGGGAAGAAAGTCAAATAGTTCTTCTCGATGTTTTATCATATAAAGTGTTTCCTTAAATAACAAAAGCATGATCGCGGATAGAATAGATAGAAAGCTTTGCATGACAGTTATAATTGTTGAAGTGCTGAAACATGCTGTGTGCCTGATAAAGAGAAACGCATTCTGTATTTACTGTTATCTGAAGATACATTACAAAATACCTAGAGTGATAAATAGGAAAGTAATAATAAAATATATCAATTTCTTCCATGATAATTCTGACAATGCTCTTGTTTGAAGAATTTCGTATCAGAAATGTTGGGTTATGTAAAATCATGAAACTTCATGTTATAACGAATTACTATTTGATGTTCCCGTATCAATTTGTGTATGTAAATGTATGTATGTAAATGACGAATTGCATGTATTCGAATAAGTGAAATAAAATCTATCAACGGTTTGAGACTAATACTAATACATGGAATGTGAAAAAATTATTTAACAGATAAACAGCGAAGTAGACAAGTCAGTTAAAAACATATTTAATATTTAAAGGAGTATAATAGATACAGTTTACCACTTTCGTAAAAGAATGAATGAATGAATGTATATTGTTTTATGGCGCATCGACAGCTAAGGTCATTTAGCGCGCAATTAAATTTAATTATTCATGATCCCTGGGTAAACAAACCAGTACTAGGCTAGAAAATGTGCTCCACCACTTTCGTAAAAGAATAAAATTGATTATTTTTATGAAAAATTGGGAGTTCATTTTAATAACCCTTGGTACGTTTCAATTTAAATTCCGCAGTGTACGGTTTGTCGCGTGACAGAGCTGTAACGTCATTGCGATTTACTAAAGATCTGCACGATAGATTTTCTTGAAATTTTGGTAAATGGTAGACAAAAGGTTGTTCTAAATTATATAAGTTTTTAAAAAAAATCTCTCGGGCAAATTTTTAATAAATTTGAAATAACCGAAATTCTGTTAAAATATTTTAGCGAAAGTTTCATTTTTACTCCTCTTATGTCACGTTAATTGTCTTGGCAGTTGTATGAAAATTACAACACTACGCAGGTAATTTTATTCTCTTCAGTCTGGTGTTAACTCTTTCCAAATACCACTTCAAACGAGAAAGCCATGGTGATTTCTTTAACAACACTGTCATTGTCGCAAAAACATACTTTTTGACGTCAAAACGACGTTATTTCAAAGGTATGATTCCACCTTAAATGTTTTTAGCTAACCTGAGCACGAAGTGCTCAAGGTGAGTTATGGTGATCGCCTTTTGTCCGGCGTGCCTCATCCGTCAACTTCTTCTCCTCATGCAGTAACCAGTGGGTCAATTGGGATAAATTTTCACAGAAAGCATCCTCTCAATGACCTTACCAGAATTCCTACAAATTTTTGGGATTCTTGCAGAATTCTGGTTTCCATGGCAACGAAAAGAAAAAAACTTTAAAATTCTTCTTCTCCCAAACTGATTTGCAGAATTTCCAATAATTTTGTAAAAATGATCCTTGGATAACTCTCTATCAGATTCATTCAAGCCATGGTGATTGGTCGAAAACCATGGCCACCAGGGGGCGGGCTATTTTGCCTTATATGGCTATAGTGAAAACTTACAAAGTCTTCTTCTCTGAAAGTGTCAGGCCGATTTTCAAATAACCCACCATCAGATTCCTGAAAGCCATATTGATTGGTCGAAAAACATGGCCGCCACAGGGCGGGGCTATTTTGCTTAATATGTATTTCGTGAAAACTTAAAAAATCTTCTTCTCCGAAAGTGTTCGGCCGATTTGAAATAATTTTGTATAAAAATTTCTAGGGTGACCCTCTATCAGATTCCTTCAAGCCATGTTGATTGGTCTAAAACTATGGCCGCCAGGGGGCGGTGCTTATATGGCTAAAGTGAAAAATAATAAAATCAGGTGAGCGATCCAGGGCCATCACGGCCCTCTTTTTTAATTGTTTACTTCTTCAGCTTTGAATTTATCTAAGCACTTTAATACAATATTATATAGTTTCTTAGGTTATAAGTATAGAAATGAAAACATTTAGACAAGTTGTAGTGTAATTCTGATACAGAGTTTGAAAACAATTGTTGAAAGCATTGTTCATTTTTAGCAATGATTCCTTCTACAACATCGTTTTTCTAAGATGATCCTAATCATAAATTTAAAAAAAAATTGTTATAAAACAGTATTATGCTATAGAGCTGTCAAAAGCTGTCTGTATAAATCAAAGTATTAAGAGTATAAACTATGACTAATATCTTCGAAAGAAAAATGGAAGTATTCTTTGTTTCTGTAGTTTGCAATGATGCTTTAAGATATATTTCCATTTAAAAGATGTGAAAGTAGATTTGGTTAAATTGAAGTCTTAAGTTAATTTACCCCCTTGCCATGCCTTGGCAGGGAGACACATAGGGTTCACTTTTTCATGGTCTGTCTGTCCATCCGTCTCTCTGTCATACTTTCATTTAGGCGACATACATGTATGTGTTTCTTCAAATATTCTTGTCTTTTATGACCATACATTAATTATATTCAACATTAAGTTGCTATCCATTTTATTCTTTATAGATGTATATACCAATGATACATCTTTTAATTTATGATTGCCTTTTTTTTTTGTAGTATATACATTTTCTTTGTTTTATTTAATTCACTTACTCTTTTTTAGCTCACCTGAGCTTTGCTCAAGGTGAGTTATTGTGATCGCCTTTTGTCCGGCGTCCGTCGTGCGTCGTCCGTCAACTTCTTCTCCTCAGTAACCAGTGGGTCAATTTGGATGAAACTTCACAGAAAGCATCCTCTCAATGACCTCACCAGAATTCCTTCAAATTTTTGGAATCCATGCAAAATTCTGGTTTCCATGGCAACGAAACCGAAAAAACTTCAAAATCTTCTTCTCCCAAACTGGTTGGCAGATTTTCAAATAATTTTGTAGAAATGTTCCTTAGATGACCCTCTATCAGATTCCTTCAAGCCATGTTGATTGGTCGAAAAACATGGCCGCCAGGGGGGGCGGGGCTATTTTGCCTTATATGGCTATAGTGAAAACTTAAAAAATCTTCTTCTCCGAAAGTGTCAGGCCGATTTTTAAATAATTTTGTAGAAATGTTCCTTGGGTGACCCTCTATCAGATTCCTTCAAGCCATGTTGATTGGTCTAAAAGCATGGCCGCTAGGGGGCGGGGCTATTTTGCCTTTTATGGCTATAGTGAAAACTTAAAAAGTCTTCTCCTCCATAAGTGTCGGGCCGATTTTCAAATAATTTTGTAGAAATGTTCCTTGGGTGACCCTCTATCAGATTCCTTCAAACCATGTTGATTGGTCGAAAAACATGGCCGCCAGGGGGCGGGGCTATTTTGCCTTATATGGCCAAAGTGAAAACTTAAAAAATCTTCTCCTCCGAAAGTGTCAGGTTGATTTTCAAATAATTTTGTAGAAATGTTCCTTGGATGACCCTCTATCAGATTCTTTCAAGCCAAGTTGATTGGTCGAAAAACATGGCCGCCAGGGGGGGCGGGGCTATTTTGCCTTTTATGGCTATAGTGAAAACTTAAAAAATCTTCTTCTCCGAAAGTGTCAGGCCAATTTTCAAATAATTTTGTAGAAATGTTCCTTGGATGACCCACTTTCAGATTCCTTCAAGCCATGTTGATTGGTCAAAAAACATGGCCGCCAGTGGGCAGGGCTATTTTCTGCATTATATGGCTATAGTGAAAACTTAAAAAATCTTCTCCTCCAAAAGTGTCTGGCAGATTTCCAAATAATTTTGTAGAAATGTTCCTAGGGTGACCCTCTATCAGATTCCTTCAAGCCAAGTTGATTGGTCGGAAACTATGACTGCCAGGGGGCGGGGCTTATATAGCTAAAGTGGAAAAAAAAAATCAGGTGAGCGATTCCAGGGCCATCATGGCCCTCTTGTTTAATGTCTTTTATTAGAAAATCTTTTCTTTGTTTAACGCTTTCTGAAGCAGTCAGCTTTGAAAATCCTTGGGCAAAGTATGGAAAATCTTTCTAATTGAAAGAGGAATTTTCCTTTTCAACAAGGCTTTCCAAAGTTTTCTGCTGCAGATGCTTCAAAATGCATCTTTGAAAGGGAAGGGATTATATTACTTCATAAAATTTACCCGATCCTGACCTTTGTGCAAAGATGTTTAATAATATTATATGTTTTTGCACAGATGTTTAATAATAATATATGTTTGTGCACAGATGTTTAATAATATTATATGTTTGTGCACAGATGTTTGATAATGTTATATGTTTGTGCACAGATGTTTGATAATATTATATGTTTGTGCAAAGATGTTTAACAATATTATATGTTTGTGCAAAGATGTATTTTACTATGATACAGATGTATTTTTTTCGAATTTATGATTTGTTTTTTCTGGTAATTTATTTTATCAACAACTTTTATCTTTCTGCTTGACCTTTGCATGAGTTCCACACAATATAAGAGGAAAGGGGATAATTGGCTGCTCCTTTTCACTCAATGAGAAACTTGTTGATGCCAGATCATTAGTCTCTTTACAGTGGAAATTAGTTTCTCTCTAATAGATAAAACAGTGAATTTCGTTTAACCCTTTTCCTCATACGACAATTCTGCAGCAGACGACTTTGAACATATTTTGTCAAAAAATAGAAAATCTCTATAATTAAATGGATAACCTATGACTAAAAGTGGAAAACATTGTGGCACTATTGTTGTCACTATGTTTTCAAAAAGCCATCTGCTGCAGACTCGTCAGAAAGCATCTGTATGAGGCAAAGGGTTAATTAATTGCCAACTTTTTAATTGTCAGTAAGTTATCATTGAGCCAGGCTGTAGAAAAACCCAACTCATAACTTGTCAAGATTATAATAAACTCAGGAGAGGTCACTCTGATCAGTCATTCAAGTTTTCTAAAAGGCTATAAAGACTTGTTCGGAATATCTGTCAGGCTTTCAAATATGAACAGTCCTTTAATTAATCCTTTCTCACATATAGACGCTTTCTAACGCCTTTGCAGCAGACGATTTTTTTGAAAACGTTGTGACAAAAGAAGACATTGCTCAAAACAAGCAATTTCTCCTTTTGCCAAAATGTTTTCAACTCTTTTCAGCAAGTGAAGTACACTTTTATTTTATTTAGATATTCCATACTTCTGTCTACATGTTTTCCTGTCATCTGCTGCAGATTTGTTGTATGTGGGAATGGGTTAATGTTATTATGAGTTTTGAAAAGGTCAACAAAATTCGTTTTTCAAACAGCATGGCTCTTTTGATAGTCTTTCCCATTATAAATGCGCCTGTCCGCAAAATGTACAATGTAGGTTAAGATCACCCTGTCCGCGTGCTTGGTCTTATCAGAATAAACACCTTGTGACAGAAGCTCTTAACCCTTTCCCTCATATGACAATTCTGCAGGAGACGACTTTGAACATATTTTGTCAAAACATAGAAAATCTCTATAATTGAATGGATAACCTACAGTTAAGAACATCATGAAATTGACAATCTGAGCGGAACTAATTGGATCGTGAGCGTGATTGGAACGAAGTTGGAACGCTTTATAAGCGGAACGGAATTTTGCGCTCTGAATGAAACAATCATAATGATTGCAAAAATCCAATCATTCGCTCATTGAACGGTTGCAACAACTATCCGATAATTATTTTACGAAACTATTTTATTAAAAGTCATATTTTTATACTAAACTTTTGTTTTCTAAGACATTCAAGTATCCGATTGAATTAGAATTTAACAAAATTATTAATATGATCATTTTCGTAATACGATTTGCTACTCTAGATCGTTTGTTGATATTTAGGGTTAAGTAAAAAAAAGTATAAACGAAACGAAATTAATTTAAGCCAATCAAATCGTTGAACGGATTTTGATCGAAAAAAAGCGTTCCGAGTGAGCGTAAAAAAACGCTCAATCTGAACGGAACGGAAAAAAGCAATCACAATGTTATGAATGAGTGAACACTTTGAGAGCGGGTTGGAACGTGAGCGGAGCGGAACTGAACGGAGCGGAGCGTGAACGATAAATTTGTCAATTTCAAGATGTTAGAAAGTTAAGCTTAACTGTATTCATGACTAAAAATGGAAAACATTGTGACAAAAGGAAAAATTGCTCGTTTTGAATTGCTCGTCACTATGTTTTCAAAATGCCGTCTGCTACAGAGGCATCAGAAAGCGTCTATATGAGGGAAAGAGTTAATAAGCTTTTGGACATGTAATATGTGAACAGTCTAGATCTTGATCAGACTTGTGTGGATGAAAAAGCTGATATGGGTCTACACTGTTCATAAAAGGTAACTTGTACCTTTCCCATGGACAGGCTCATAGTTAGATTATCCCCCAGAGGCCTAGATAAGGAAGAGTAAACCGATCTTTGTTTGACAATATCTCTCTAATTACCCGTCAACACCATATGTTTAGGGCGTTCAATAGAATTGTCACAATGACACAATTCTTTTGAGTACTAGAAACGTAGGTTCAACCCTGTACCACATACAGACACTTTATTGCGCCTATGCTGCGGATGACTATTGAAAACCTTGTGGCAAAAGGAGGAAGGTTAAGGATTTTAGAACATGAAATAAACTCATTATCTAGAGCTCTGAATTCCCATCTAACTGTTTATCTCACTAACCTGCATACCCTCACCCATCTCACCTGTTTATTTTCTTCTAACCTAGCTTTTGGCTTCTCATACAATTTTCCATTCCTCCCGTCAGAACGGGGACGTCAGACACAGAGGCGCTGGTCACAGGGCCAAAGCCTGAACAGAAATAGAAGCTCAAGTAGAGACAGAGCCCTAAATGGCAGGACCATACCTAAGGAAGGAGAACAACTGCTGGAAAGATTATCTGTGAGTATAGTTCAGTTTGTCTTAGATTTGTGTTACCTGCCTTTGCTTGGTGATACATAGGGATCTCTTCTCAGTCATCTGTATATATAAGTCAGTATCAACGAGGGTTATCAAACCAGGGCTCATAAGATAATTCCCAACCTCGACAACGCATGATATATCCAAAATATGGTGTAAAACAGCATTGACCCTTTCCCACATGTAGACTCTTTTTGAAGCCTCTGCTGCAGTCACCTTTTGTAAAACATTGTGAGAAAAGAAGGAATTGCTCTAATTGAGCAATGTCTACTTTTGTCACAGTGTTTTCAATAATTCAGCTTTCATTTTATAAGGTTTTTCCATATCTTTGCCAAACTGTTTTCAAAGTCGTCTGCTGCAGATTTGTTGTATGTGGGAAAAAAAGGGTTAAACTTAAATTAATGTCATTCATCTATATTGGTCTGCATGCTTTCACTTATTGGCCTATTATTACATGTCACTTATACAACACTCTTGTTATATCTGAGACTTACTCTGTGTTATAATGGTAATATAAATTCCTGGTTAAGTGATGAGTAGGGTCGTGACAAAAACGTAAACCTTTTCCAACATTCAACATATCTGTAACAAAAGGCTTTGAAAACAACTAGGCAAAAAGAAGAATGTGTAATTATTGAAATTGAGTTCAAAGCCTTATGGTTAAAGGAGAATTTCATCATTATGAACCATCTCTCTGTTTGTCACAATAGTTTAAAATGTGATCTGCTGCAAATGCATTAAAATGTGCCTGCAATTCGGTAAGCATAAGCGTTAAGATGATAGAACGTTGTCATCCTTTTCGGAACTAAGTGTTTTTAGATCTACTGACTGAAAGCAAGTCATGCTAATGTTGTTCGCCTGTGCTATTACTTTTTACAGCTTCTCCTCTGTAACCACTTGGACAATTGTAATGAAACTTCATAAGTAGCATCCACTCAATGGTCTCTCTTAATTTCCTTCTATTTTTGAGGGAGAATTCTGTTTTCCACGGCAACAAAAAGAAAATATTTAAAATGTCTTCTACGAAACTATCAGACCATTTTCCAAATTATTTTATTGCTCAGGTGACCCTCTACCAGATTTCTTCAAGCCATTAATTTATTTTGTTAATTTGTAGGTATTTACTGACCTTTACCTAGGCAATAGCCCACAGACTCAACCCCCTCCCACGGGGATAACAGCATCAGGGTTACCTCCGCGCCCCCAGAGGAAGAAACCGGCTAACAACCATGATGCCGCAAGGCAACGGAGAGTTGAAAATAATCGACGGAAAAATACCTTTGCTCTGGAAGGAAGCTCTTATAATGATGTGACTCTTAGAGATTTACTTGGATCTTAAATTGTTACAGAAATTAACCCCTTCCATATCCTTGTCCCATACAAGCAGACAACTTTAACCCTTTCCCTCATATAGACGCTTTCTGACTCATCTGCAGCAGACAGCTTTTTGAAAACATAGTGACAAAAGAAGAAATTGCTCAAACTGAGCAATTTCTCCTTTTGCCACAATGTTATCCACTTTTAGTGATAGGTTATCCATTCAATTATAGAGATTTTCTATATTTTGACAAAATATGTTCAAAGTTGTCTGCTGCAGAATTGTCATATGAGGGAAAGAGTTAAAATTTGTACGGCCAAAAGTAAGGACTAGGAATCTATAAGGATCAATTTCCCCTTTTGCCACTATGCTTTCATCTGTCATTTCCTGCAGTTGTGTCTGTATGAGGGAGATGGTAAATCAATCTTACTTTAATAGACACACATTCACAGCTGGAGACTTGGAAATAGTAAAATAGGGGAGAGCAGAAATTTCTAAAAGCAAGCAAGTTCTCCTTTTCCAACAACATTGTCAAATCAGGAAAAGGGTTAAGAAAGTAGGGAAAAAGGTTGAACATTAGCAAGCATTGTAAATGAAGATCAACCTGTGCATTTGCAAATCTATGTCTGGACTTGGTTATGTATTACCTACATATAGACATGTTATTCAATATTTAGGTCACAGACCTATAATACAGCATAAATATACACAAATAGCAGTAACAGTGAATATAACACTTATTTTAGTGTGTTAATTGTAATTAATTTTTTCCAAAAGGATCACAATTTCACCAGAAAGATGGCCCTTTATGTGCCCTTCACGTGTGATATTTTCTACCTGTAAAAGACATAGCTAGGATATTTATATGTAGTGCAAATGCTTTGTATTACAGATGCTTTCAAAAGTGTTAACGCTTTCCCACATACATCAAATTTGCAGCAGAGAACTTTAAAAACACCTGGAAAATCTCTTTAAAGGAAAGTATAATTTACTCTTTTGTCACAATGTTTTCAAAAGTTTTCTACTGCAAGTAATAAAGAATTAACAAACATTGTTTATTCCAATCAGAAAACATGGTTGCATGATTTGATCTTTATTATTTAATGGTTGTCATAAATATTATATTATGGTTGGTTTTCTTAGAACACAGTTCGTTTTATTAGTTGTTCTTTTGGAATCTTTATCATTATTATACACATCAACAGTATTCAAGTACCAAAGAGTATTTTAAGAAGCTTTTAACAAGCATTGTTGATTGTAATCAGATAGCATGTTTGCATGGTTGGATATAGATCTAAAGTTGTCATAAATACCATATGTTGATTTTTCCTGGAGCACAGTTTGTATTTATCAAAGATTTCTGAAGTTAATTGGTTTACACATTGACGGTTCATGGTTTTTTAAAAGCACCAAAAAAGAGTATTTCTTAACCCTTTCCCTCATATGACAATTCTGCAGCAGACGACTTTGAACATTTTTTTGTCAAACAATAGAAAATCTCTATAATTGAATGGATAACCTATGACTACAAGTGGAAAACATTGTGACAAAAGGAGAAATTTCTCGTTCTGAGCAATTTCTTCTTTTGTAACTATGTTTTCAAAAAGCTGTCTGCTGAAGAGACGTCAGAAAGCGTCTATATGAGGGAAATGGTTAAACCCTTCCCACAGATGACAGATGGCTTTGAAATACATTTTGGCAAAAATATATGAATAAATTTTATAATTGAAAGTTTAATTACTGAACAGAGTTGGAAACATTGCGACTTCTGCTTCAAATGCATCCAAATGGGTCTGCAAGTGGGAATTGGTTTACAAGTATTCAAGTACCAAAAATAAGAATATTTTTTAGTTTAATTGTTTGTGGTTACAAGTAAGGAAATAGGATTCATTGTTTCATTGTTTTGGTCAGAGTTGGTCACTGGTCACACAATTCCATGTAGGCATTATCTGTGTTTTTCTTCTTGTTGTTGTTGTTGATTAATTCTAGTTGTGATCACCTCATTGTCATCTGTGATATATGACTTTTGTTTAGAGATATTTACCAGATTTCCCCCTGATATTTTCAAATTCTTCTTCTTCATATTTGTTGTCTGTTGGAAGAAGGTTAAACCTTTAACCCTTTCTCACATGCAGACGCTTTCTGATGCCTCTGCAGCAGACGGCTTTTGAAAACACTGCAATAAAAGGTAAAACTTCTTGAAACGAGCAATTTTACACTGTTGCCACAGTGTTTTCAACTTTATTCAATTATTATACTATTATTTATAGAGAATTTTCACATTTTTGTACATATTTTGTCAAAGTCGTCTGAAGATTTACTGTATGTTGGAAAGGGTTAATTAAGTTGGGAGTTTATTACTTTATATACATGTCATTATGAGCCTGTCCATGCATAAAAGGTGCAAGTTTGCTGTTGAGAACAGTGTAGACCCAGACCAGTCTGTGCATATTACAAGTCCGATAACGATCTACCTTGTTCATATATGACTCATACAAGATTTTTATAAGCTTCTGTTAACTTGTGTAGATTCTGATAAGACTGACCAGATGTTCAGGCCGATCTGAACCTACACTCTCCAGTTCAGAAATGCCAACTTGTAGCTTTCCCATTTGATTTAAATAGATCGGATAAAATTTCTACTGCTGAATGCCTTAACCCTTTCCCTCATATAGAGGCTTTCAAAACGAGCAATTTCTCCTTTTGCCATAATGTTTTCCACTTTTAGTCATAGGTTATCCATTCAGTTATAGAGATTTTCTATTTTTTGACAAAATATGTTCAAAGTCGTCTGCTGTAGAGTTGTCGTATGAGGGAAAGGGTTAAATCCCTTTCCCTCTTATAGACGCTTTCTGACGCCTCTGCAGCAGAGGCTATTTGAAAACATAGTGACAAAAAGAGAAATTGCTTAAAACGATAAATTTCTCCTTTTGCCACAATGTTTTCCACTTTTAGTCATAGGTTATCCATTCAATTATAGAGATTTTCTATCTTTTGTCAAAATATGTTCAAAGTCTTCTGCTGCAGAATTGTTGTATGATCGAGGGAAAGGGTTAAATAAACCTGTTGCCATGAACAGATGCATACGCTTCAGACAAGACATAGAAAACATCTAGGTTAAAATATATCAATAAAGAAAAGTATTATAATTGAGCACAGTTGCAAACATTGTGGCAAATGGAAAATTTGCTCATTATGAACAATTCTCCTTTTTACAGTTGGCTCATGCGGATGTTCTACTTTGGGTGTAATCCCATCCAGATTTGGAACTATTTTTAACCCTTTCCCTCATACGACAATTTTGCAGCAGACAACTTTGAACATATTTTGTCAAAAAATTGGTTATCCATGACTAAAAGTGGAAAACATTTTGGCAAAGGGAGAAATTGCTCGTTTTGAGCAATTTCTTCTTTTATCACTATGTTTTCTAAAAGCTGTCTGCTTCAGAGGCGTCAGAAAGCGTCTATATGAGGGAAAGGGTTAACTGCTAAATAGACAGGAAGCTGTTTCACCAGCCATGTTTTGGATAGATTCATGAATGACTTATCACATCTAAGTTTAAACCTATAAGATTGTTGTGCCGATGGAATTTTGAAATTATAGAAACCATGCAGTTATGGTGTTTTGTACTTCAACCCTTTCCCACATACAACATGCCTGCAGCAGAAGTCTTTGAAGACCACAAGCCAATATATTGAATATCTCTATAAATGAAATTTAACCCTTTCCCTCATATAGATGCTTTCTGACGCCTCTGCAGCAGACGGCTTTTTGAAAACATAGTGACAAAAGAAGAAATTGCACAAAACGTGCAATTTCTCCTTTTGCCACTTTTTGTCATAGGTTATCCATTCAATTATGGAGATTTTCTATGTTTTGACAAAATACGTTCAAAGTCGTCTGCTGCAGATTTGTCGTATGAGGGAAAGGGTTAAATTATTGAATAGTGTTTAAAATCATTGCAGCAAAAGGGAATAATTGCTTATGATGATCACAATGATTTTAAGAGTTGTCTGCTTCTTCGGTGTCTGATTGTGTTTTTATGTTATTACATTAGCCTTTTTTGGGAAAGACAGCCAAAAGACCAGGTCTTAAGTCATCTGTTTTTAAAGTAGGGCGCTTTGATGTTTCCTTAAACCGTTTCCCACATGCATACACAATTTGATGCCTCTGTAGCAGATGACTCCTGAAAACAGTATAGCTAAAGGAGAAACTGCCCCGTTTACCATTATGTTTAGGCTTCTATTCAATAACCTTACATGGACATTGTGAGATTTTAAATATTTTAACACAGATATGTTTTCAGAGTTGTCTGCAGCTGACCATTTGTATGATGGAAAACTTTGATAAAAGTAAGACTTTTAGTGAAAAAGTTTTTGCTAAGTAGACCCTAGGCTTAGGAAGGGTCTGCTTTTATGGACATGGTGCCTATAGTTGTACAATCAATAGAGGCTTTAAAGACTTCATGCTTTATTTTAAGAAAATATGTGGGTTTTTTTTGTATTTTTGAGACTCATTATGGTTGTGTAAAATGTCATAAACAAATACAATACAATAAATAGGTATTAAACTTTTTCCAATTTGCAGCAGACATTTTTTAGAAAACATTGCCACAATGTTTTCAAGTTGTTAGATAATTTAATTTTCATTTTTTGTGATTTTCCATTTTATTGCATATATATGTTTTCAAAGTCGTCCGCTGCAATTTTTTTGTATTTGGGAAAGGGTTAATCAAGTTTGACAGGTTTTTTTATGTTTACCGTGTATTTTGATTGTTTTTTAGGGTTAGAAAAAGCCAATTATTTAAGTTAATGTTTGTGGTCTCCATGAGACTGTTTAAATATTTCCCTTCTAGAGAATAGAGAATAATAGTGTTGAAGCGTTTAGTGCAATATTTTTTTGTTGCTCAATTTTTCAAGTTCTTACATTAACCCTTTCCGATGTGCACACATTTTGACAACATTTTAATCTGCAGCAAACAACTTTGCTCATATTGACTATAATTAGAGATTTTCTATATTTTTCCTGCAGATTTGTTGTATGTGGGAAAGCGTTAATTAGATCTCATCCTTTTAGTTACTACTATCTTATCCTTTTAGTTACTACTTTTTAAACACTTTCCCCTATTATAGATGACTTTTAATAGAAAAAACAGTTGAAAAAGGTGATAATTTCTCACAGTGAGCATTTCATTTTTTCTCACTCTGTTTTTTGCTCACCTAAGCAAAAAGTGCGAAGTGAGCTTTTGTGATCATCCGTCGTCGTCGTCTGCACGTCAGTCTGTTAACAATTTCGTACAAATGACTTCTGCTACTAAACCAATGGACTGATTTCAAAATAACTTCACAGGACTGTTCCTTAGGTGTTCCTCTTTTAACTTTTAAAGTTGTTCAAAGAATTTATTTCCAAGTAGAACTTTGGTTGCTGCGGCCTAAGAAAAGTGGAAAATTGCCAACATTTTAAAAATCTTCTTGTCCAAAATTATTTTGCACAAATGTTCCTTGGAGCACCCTATACCAAGAATGTTCAAATATTTCCGATCCGTAGATAAATATGGCCGCCAGGGGTGGAGCTTGTTTTCCTTATATGTGCATTGTTAAAACTTTAACAATCTTCTTGTTCAAAAGTACTGGCACGATTTAAAGATAATTTGGTACAAATGTTCCTTGGGTAACCCTCTAGCAAGATTGTTCAAATAATTCCCATCCGTTGAAAAACATGGCCACCATGGGCCGGAGCTTGTTTTCCTTAGATATGCATTGTAAAATCTTTAAAAATCTTCTTGTTCAAAAGTACTGGCCCGATTTAAAGATAATTTGGCATAAATGATTCTTGGGGGACCTTCTACCAAGGTTGTTCAAATTAATCAGATCCGTTGAAAAACATGGCCACCAGGGGTGGGGCTTGTTTTCCTTATAAGTACATTGCAAAAACTTTAAAAATCTTCTTGTCCAAAAGTACCTGACTGATTTAAAAATAATTTGACATAAATGTTCCTAGCTCTACCGAGGTTGTTGAAAGTATAACGATCCGTTGAAAAAACAGAGGAGGTTGCTTGTTTACCTCCTTGAAAACTTTGAAAACTATTGATGTTCTTTTAAATCAGGTTAGCGATATAGGGCCATCATGGCCCTCTTGTTAATCTATGTTTCTTAGTTATATTTAAGGTTTTTTAGTCGTTGCAATGTATTCTAACTCATGCTTTTAATACAGCACCTCTAAAATAGCCAAACATTACTTTATCCCAGCAAATGATATGTTTAACCCTTTCCCACATATAGACGCTTTCTGACACCTCTGCAGTAGACGACTTTTGAAAACACTGTTACGAAAGGAGAAATGACTCAGAACGACCAAATTCTCTTTTACCACAGTCTTTTCAACTTTATTCATTTTATAGAGATTTTTCACATTTTGACAAGATGTTTTCAAAGTCGTCGGCTGCAGATTTGCTGAATGTGGGAAAGGGTTAAACAGTAGGTTATTATCTCCAATCGATGTTAACAAAGATCAGCCCACACAATTAAGTAGACTGATTGTACTCCACCTTGGTGACTACAAGTCTAAATATTTTAATGAAAAACTACCGCATAAATAAGCAGAAAGACTTCAAAACTGGATGAAATGTCATTCATTGGCGTTCGTTGCTGGTATCAGGATAGATTGACCAGTAAAACTGTTAACTTAACCAGGAAACAAAAGTAAAACATTGTTTGAAGTGGCGTAAAAATACAATACAGTGCATATATGATCAATTTTGTTTAGGAAAAACCCAATGGTGATAGTACCAGTTCCAGGCATTATCCTTTTCCACAGGGAGATTTACCAAGTGATGTCTGTCACTTATAATTTCTCTGTCTTTAAAATGTCATCAGTTAGTAAAAGCATGAAACAAAGAGAAAAATTGGAGATTTTTTTAAGATTTAAGATAAAGTTCACTTTTTGTTGAATTTATAATCAAAATATGAAAATAAACTTTTTCAAATACCATTACTTTATAACTTTTAGTAAAACATGTCCGTTTCTTATACTGAAAATAATGTGCTTGATAATGCATCAATTATCAAATTTCATTCATGGCTATATTCACTATCTAATACAGAACCAAACAATTATCTGTTATATTATAGATAGAAAATATGTCAAATATTTCAGATTTGGTATGTTTATATACATGTACATTCCATAGGCACTGTTTGTGATACACCATCTCTTGTGATAAATTGTGATAATCAGAATGTGTGTGTTTTTGTTACATTGTATGTTATTTAGTGAAAAGGGGATTAAAGACAAGCAAAACTGTTTTGAGATTGTATTGTTATGTTTCTTATATTTTAATTTTGACAAGGTCTTTGATTTGGGATTCTTTCCCTGAAATAGAATCTATTCAAAATCAAGGGTTGGTGAAAGAGTGACTGACATGGGAACCATTTTTGGTCCCCTAATATTAGTCCCAATGAGGACTAAGTGTGTGCGTTTCATCCGCCCATTACGTCACTCAACCTTAACCTTAACCAGGCCCTTTATCCTATACAAGTTCTCTTATGAGCTGCCAAACTTGGTTTAGACATGCATCTTTGGAAGAGGGTGTGTCCATATTAAAATTGGATCATAATTATGACCTTGACTGAACCGATTTAAAGAAATAACTTGTCCAAAACATATCTCCTATGCTATCATACCTAAAGTATCTAAATTTAATGCATCTTGGGCAGAAACTTATTGTGTACAAAAAATGGGTCATTGTGACCTTGACCTGCCACAAAAAGAAAGAAAAACCTTGTGTGGAACTTATCTTCTATGCTGTTGCACCCTAGAGTTACTAAATTGGGTATGACAATGAATCATTTGAAGAAGGTGCGTCATTGAATTTATTTAGGGACCTTCACCTTTGACCTAATTTAAAAGAAACCCTTGTATTCGACATATTTCTTACTATACACAGTAACACATTTGGTATGAAGATGGTATGTTGCATATTAAAGTCACCTTGAAGTGGTTGTTTGACCCGATTGTGTAGGCCATATCTTCTATGCTATTATACATTCATTTGCCAACTTTGGTATGAATAGGTATCTACAGAAGAAGATGCATTGCATACCAAACTGGTGTCACTGTGATTTCAAACTATGGCACAATATCAATTTATTTAAAAAAAAAAGCTTTTCTGAGCCATATTCTTTCACTTAAATTTAGAGTTACTGTATACATGTGTAACGTGTACCGGCGTTAAGCCATCGCGGGTCACCCATCCAGGTACTAACCGCGATGAACGTTGCTTAACTTTACGAAGAGGTCAACCACTCTACCAACGTCGCTATAAAAGCCGGCTTCTACGACAAGGCCGTAGAAGTGATAGTTAAACCTACAACCCGTTCCCGTTACATTTCTCCCTCTTTCTCTTGACTTCGACCCGAAGTCACATAACTGAACACAAGCAGTACACCAGAGCGGAGTCTATGTAACATCACTGGGAACAACCGGGGATGATGGTGATATCAACCCAAAGTCCCACCGCTTCCACCATTTGTAACGTGTACCGGCGTTAAGCCATCGCGGGTCACCCATTCAGGCAACCGCGATGAGCGTTGCTTAACTTTAAGAAAAGGTCAACCACTCTACCAACGTCGCTATAAAAGCCGGCTTCTACGACAAGGCCGTAGAAGTGATATTTAAACCTATACCCCGTTCCCGTTACACATGCATCTTAACCTTTTCCCACTTGAAGACGCTTTCTGACATCTCGAATGCAGACGACCTTTGAAAACAACATGCGTTGCATATCAAAATCGGGTCACTGACCTTGACCTCTGAAATCGTTTGGTGAAAAACATGCTGGGTCCTTTTCTCCTATGTCATGACCTGAAGTAAGGTTATAGCGACTTTTGGCCCAAGTTCAAGAAGAAGCTTATGTAGTATCGCAACAGATAACTGATCCTGGGTTTCCACAGTTCCGAATATGTATATATTTACCAATTTACGGAATGTTTTCATTCATTTCATGACATAGTAAATGTTTTCTTAACTGTATATTAAAAAAATAAAATTAAAAAAGTTGGTTGACATGAATGCAAAACGTTACGATAACGACGTTCTAGTCTGATTTATACATGACCGGAAGATACGAGTTAAAACAACAATAACAAAACCGGGAAGCAAGTGAATATTGATTTTCTATGAATCTATACGGTTAACCGTTTACAAAATTATACGATTAAACGGTTAGTAATATCGGTAACCGTTGACATCCCTAATATATGTATAAGGAATGACATAGACATAAATAATCCAGTATCGGCAAATCGAGTGATCGCTCATGCATGTGCGCGATGCTCGAGTATATAGATTGTTCGTTGCCGCCCACCAAAGAGAACCAGTGAACTGTCCCAACAATTTGTCCACCCGTGTACATCACCTACCAACACTAAGTCGCACTATCCACAGTTTTCTTTAATGACGCTGGGTGTTTAAAAATCGAACTTTCATTAAGCCTTTCGGCCATAAGCGTTTTTGTTTTACAGCGAGGTGAGAAATGTGTAAAATAACATATTGGTATAGAGCTCCCAAACCTATTTGGCTGTTAGTTTCCAGTTATTACCAAACGCGCAATTGTGTTTGTTGACATTCAGTTTACGATGTTAGGAAACACAGGTGGTTAATTCAAATAGTGTAGAATAGAATAACACATTGGTAAAGAGCTCCCCAACTTATGTGGCAGCTCGTTCCAGTAATTACACGTAAATATATGTTCACGAACCATGACCGCAATTCTGTTTGTTGACATCCGTCATTGCTGGTTAGTAAGCAGAAATGGTTATTAGCTCGACTTTTGAAAAAACGAGAGCTATTGTCATGACCCTGGCGTCGTCGTCGGCGGCGTGGTCGTCCGGTTAAGGTTTTTTGTTCAGCTCAGCTTTTTTAGCTCACCAGAGCACAAAGTGCTCAAGGTGAGTATTTGTGATCGCCCTTTGTCCGTCGTCTGTCGTCCGTCGTCAACACTTGCTTGTTAACACTCTAGAGGCAACATTTTGCATCCAATCTTCATGAAAGTTTATCAGAACATATATATCTCAATCAAATCTAGGCCAAGTTCGAAACTGGGTCATGTCGGGTCAAAAACCAGGTCACTAGGCTTGAGCATGTTGAAACTTTGTCAGAATGATTGTCTTAGTGATATCTAGGCCAAGTTCGAATATAGGTCATGTCGGGTCAAAAACTAGGTCACTAGGCTTAATTGAAGGAAAATCTTGTTAACACTCTGGAAGCCACCTTTTTGACTTGAGCATGTTGAAACTTTGTCAGAAAGTTTGTCTTGATGATATCTAGGCCAAGTTTGAATATTGTCATGTCCGGTCAAAAACTAGGTCACTAGGCCAAATGCAAGGAAAATCTTGTTAACACTCTGGAAGCCACAATTTTGGCTTGAGCATGATGAAACTATGTCGGTATGTTTGTCTTAGTGATATCTGGGCTAAGTTCGAATATAGGTCATGAATGGTAAAAAACTAGGTCACTAGGCCAAATTTAAGGAAAATCTTGTTAACACTCTGGAAGCCTATTTTTTGTCTTGAGCATGTTGAAACTTTGTCATAATGTTTGTCTTAGTGATATCTAGGTCAAGTTTGAATATCGGTCAGGTCAGGTCAACAACTAGGTCACTAGGCTAAATTGTAGAACAATATAGTTAACACTATAGAGATTGCATTTTTGACTTGAGCAGCTTGAAATATTGTCACAAAGTCTGTCTTGATGATATTGCCATTGGCGCTGAAAAAGTAAAGTCTTAAATAGCCCATTCTCAGGTGAGCGATTCAAGGGCCTCATGGCCCTCTTGTTTCTGTTTTCTATCAGTCGAGCGTCTGTGCCGTACGCGGTGCTCTTGTTTTTTTAGCTGTCGTAAATATTTGTCACCTCAGTTTACCTCATAGCCAGGCCAACAATTCGGGTTGTAAAGAACGTTGAGAGGCGGGGTATATAATTGGAAACAGTTAATGTAGGTATCGATGGCTGCAAAGATAATTGTTCAGACTAAGATGCCGTCAGGGAGGCAACACCTATTCAGACACATTTAAAACCTAAATGATATATATATAGACATGTAAAATAAGTCGGGAAGTGTGCTCAATAAAGTTCTATAAGTTCGGCTGCATATATTAGTCTGTGTAGTGGGACAAGTCCCATGAGTTTGGACAACCAGACATTCAATGAATAGGTTTATATGGCCTCAATTGAAAATGATATGCTGTTGGGTTTAGATTTTCCAATAAAATATATTGTGGTTTTGGAAATAGATGCTAGAATATTTAGTTAGGTGCTAGCCTATTGAACCTAACAACAGACAAACCTGAAATCTCTACAATGGTTACCAATTGTTTGGTCTCCAAAAAAAACAGTATTGTCACCCAATATTTTAAATCGGAGACTAAATTATGCCAATATTTGCTGAGCCTATAGAATTTAAGAACTTTATTATAGTCAAGACAGTTCATAGGTCTGACAATCCAACATATTTTATTCTAAATATGTTTAAACTTAAATAATATTCTAGCTGGGTTCAATAACAAACCAATTAAATGGGAATATCGCTTTTAATCCTGTAAAAGGGAGATAATTTGGGGGATTTTAGATTTGCATGAACATCTGTCAAATTTAGCACAGGATCAGTCGATGGGTTTCAAAATTGCTAACAAATATCAAGATGTGTTTTCATAGTGTTTTTTGACAAAGGTTTTTTTTTTAGTTTGCAGTTGCGGATGAAAATTATTCAAGCAGGAGTTTCAGCAATTTCAGAATGGGCTTCTCCTCAAATTTTGATTAGAACGGGAGAGGAAAGTGTACGTTGGTGTATGACCGGTAGAGGTTCCAAAAGGACCCTTACCCATGAATGAGGATTGCCAAGACAATGTCTGGTAATCATTACCAAGTACAGGCCGTTTCATCTTATTAACATATGCCTTTGGGGATATGTACCAGCCATTAATTTAGCCCTGCGAGGTTAACTTCAATTTTATTAAAATGCCGGTAGGACTTTGTAATGAACCAGCAAATTTTGCGAGATGCATTGAATTAGTCCGAGGTTTAATTTGGAATGCGGAATGTGTTACTGGGTATAGTCTAGTTACCGGTGACGAACAGGTCTCCGATGTGAACAGTTGGACAAAGGATGTGAAGCGTTTTATTGGACTGGCCAAATTATCGCAGGCGTTTTACAGGAGGCTTTGCAGGTTTGACAATGTCGTTGTTCGCTCTCACAGAGAAGTAATTTATCTGGGGTCCGACCAACAGTTAGCATTTGATAGAGTAAAGTAGGCCTAATTGCTGCTCTGGTGATTATGTAGCGAAAACTGTTTAATAATGGCAGGGTTCTGAATGGTTAAAGTCAATCTAATGCCACCAATGTCAGAAAGATGAGGTCAGTTATAGTGATGGATTGTTTTGCTTAGCAAATAAATGTTTCTCATGTGTTAGGTAGGGAAAAAATATGGTGAGAGATTTTCTGTTTCATGAATCATTTGTCTATATCTATATCCGCCTGATACGGAATATGTCTGCCCAGATCAGTTTGCGCAGGCTGATCTGGGTCGATACATTACACAGAGGCCATAATGATGGTATTCTCGCGTGCGGCTCAATTATGATTTCTTACTTGATGTATAAAATAAATGTGTTCAATGTTAATGGTAAACAACAGGAATTATATACTGAAATGTTTAATGAAAATTCTCGTGGTACATTGCGTGTTCAATAATGTGTCAAATGCTCTTTAACAAATAGTGTCATGACAGCTTTGTACTCACACATGCCAGGCATGGTTTACTTTCACAATATCGATCCTTGGCCGTGATAGTACAAGGGTTTGTATGTTTTGGACATTTTTGGAACGGGGGTCATTGTCCATGTTTGGGAGATATAAGGTTAAGGAATTTCCGATCTGCAATACATGCAATAGTTAATAATTGGCATTAATGTATCAGCGTTGTCACATTTTAAGAAGAAAAAGGATGCTGAAACTGCCAATATGAGTAATATGGACCATACCAACATACGACAAATTGTCTAGAATATGTCATTTAAGGTCTAACACGTCTGGAGCTGGAAGTATTAATCTCAATTACGGCACCGTTCAGTCAGTGCTGTTGCGACAGAGTCATGCATCAGTAGGTTAAACTGGCAAACAAGCTATCGGAATTCATGATACATGTATCCCTTGTGAGCAGAATTCTGGTGACAGACCTGCCTGAGAGATACGACATTTGCTTTTAATGGGAAGGATCAAACACTTTATATATATAATTCGCACCACGAAGGACGGATTCTCCGTGTTCAACAAATTGTGTTAGAAAGCCAGATGTTGGTTATATTTATATTTTCATGGTTCTTAGCAATATATATTTATGCAAAGGGTCATCTCTTCATAAATATTGTGACAATACATTTAGATAGACTATAAATATTCCGAGGTCTCCTAGATTGATTACACTAATTTATCAAATATTGGTTTAGATTATTACAAATGGAAAATACTAGGTATCCCAAACAGTGTTATAAGATGCTGAAATCACAGGATGACATCGGTACAACTAACATGGGTTTCGAAAGTTAGAGGTTTTTATTCATGTATGGTTTCGGTTTTGCATGGATCTCGCAAAAAGAGGGTAATCCTGCACACTTTATAGTACAAGTTAAACAAAGGATTGTTATTCTCAAAAGTGGCATGAGGATATTAATATGTCTTCTAGGTGTGATTTCTATGCAAATTTTAAAACCCTATTAAATTTTGAGCGATATTTATATACAGACGTCTCTTTCTATTTTAAACGTTCTTTAGCAAGATTTAGATGTTCTAATCATAAACTGAATGTTGAAATTGGGCGACATTTTAATGTTGTCAGAGATGATAGAATTTGTATATATATTGTCTAATTCAAGAAGACGCTCTAGTGCTAGAAGATGAATATCATGCTTTTTTTTTATATGTGACAAATTTGCTGATACTAGACGAAAAAATATATACAGTTGGTACAATGCTACACCTAGCATAGAAAACCTTAGCTCTCTCCTCAATACCGAGAATCATGTTGTTATAAGAAAAACAGCCGTTTTCGTTTCAAAACTACTTGAACATATAAGTCAATAAAAACACAAGTAAGAAAATAAGTAACCAAGTAAATTAGCAAGAAAGGTAACTAAATAACTTATCTGAAATCCATCAAATAAATACATGTGTATATAAAGTATAATTGGTAAAGAAAATTGTACACCGATATGTCAATATGTTCAATATATGGCGATCATATAAGACTATATGAATTGTATACATATATATGTTGTATTATGGGCCGGAGGCCTAATTACTGTAGTAATAAATTGTATTGTATTGTATTAGTACATTTTAAGTTCGTGTTCATGTCCAATCTGTTCAATTTTATTGTATGTGCTTCAATGATCTCCGAAGCCTGCTTTTGGGTTGATGCATGTTAACGCCAGCTTTAGTTTGTCTCATGTAGGATCAGGCGTCTCATACACGAATGGATTTGTACCGTTTATTTGTTTTGGGGACATTTGACACATTATTATAGCCTAAGGTATAATTGGTTAGGGATCGTAGGTAAATTATTTGGTACATATCATTTAGCTGATCTCTTAACCAATACCTTCTGTTGGACGACACAGGAAACCAATTACAATGAGCCTCAGCATATGCCCGGAAAGACAGGAGATTTCTGTCAAAGTGTTTATTATCGGGCACATATATTCCATCAAAGCCAAAACTGTTAACTGTTTTCCTTACTTCTGTGATATATTTTCTGTTAAATTTGTGATACCCCTTTTTCAGGTTTGCGTATTTGATGTTAATTTCAAATTTTATAACACATACTTCAATGATACTGTTATATATGCTCGTGTCAATCATTGTGGGTATTATATAGTATCCAGCACGACTGTGTGGACTTTATTTTGTACGTATGAGGGGAGATAAGAGGAACTGTATTTGACAGTTGAACAAATGTGTGTTTTATATAATATGGACACTTTATTTAGTGGTGTTTAACACCTCATTATATTACTGTAATAAGGAATTACATACACATGAACAATCCAGTATCGGCATACCGTGTGATCGCTCATGAATGTGCACGTGCGTGAAGCTCGAGTATAAAGGCCGTACGTCAGTAGTGACCAAGTAATCAGTAATTATATTTGCTTTATGTGTTGCCATCTACCTACAACTGTAGAAGACCCAAAGATGACCAGTGATCTGTGCCAACGACCGGTCACCCGTGTATAACACCAACCAACACTACGTTGACACTATTCACAGTTCTCTTAACTTAAGTTATTTAATATACTGCTTACACGCGTCTTAACCTTTTCGAACATGAAGACGCTTTCTGACGCCTCTGCTGTATATAGATGACACATTTGTGGCAAAAGAAGACATTGCACATAATGAATAATTTCTTCTTTTGCCACAGTGTTTTCAACTCTTTTCAGCAATTACACTTTCACTTTTAGAGGTTTTCCATATTTTTTAACAAACGTTTTGAAAGAGGTCTTTTGCCGATTTGTTGTATTTTGGAAAGTGTTTAATAAGAAGATGAGTATCACATAACAACAGAAAATCACTGTGACCTTGACCTTTGACCCAGCATTAAATACAATACTTTATCTCCTTTACTATAACAGGACTAATTGAATTTATAATCAGCTATTGAATATATTTGAAAACAGTGTGACAAATGGTGTAGTATATTTAAGGTCTCTGGTATATCAATTGTAGTATACGTCCCATTATTGAAAAGGACTATAGTTTTCATTATTTGTAATACGCATCCTCATTAGCTCATATCAACTATCGTATGTAACTCGCTCGCTCTATATTTTCTTTTTTTCTATTGTTAGCCGTTTAGTCATTCTATCTTGTTGAATACAGTTGCAGAAACATCGCATAATCTCATCAGAGAACACCAACAATACAACACAAGGAGATATTGCTTATACATGTATATGTATATATATGACAGGTGTTGTTTTATTTTTTCGGGGAGGGGAGTTTTAGGTCATGGCCTATTATAAAAATAGAAGACACGAGACCAGGGTCTTTCAAATAGTACTATTTGAAAGACCCTGACGAGACTGAGTCGACATTGGAATTCGTTTGAACGGACTACCTCTTTTCGTTTTGCTTTCCCAAGACCGACTGAATATCCGCGTTTTAAACAACCGGTGATTGGATTATTTTCACCCCAATCAATTCATCCAGTCTACTTTCGTATTCATAAAAGTGATTAAAAGAAAATTAGCGATAATGAACATTAATCTTGTGATCAAGTTTGGCGGTAGTTGCATAACTGTAAAGGAACAGTTTGAAACACTTCGACCGGAAGCTCTGAAGACAGCAGCCACACTGATTAAAACATGTGTAGATAAGGGCATTTCTTGTGTGGTTGTACATGGAGCAGGGTAGGTAACGTTTGTTATTTCTGACATATTTGCACATGTGGTTATTTCCCTTCAAACCCATTTCCCTTATGAGTATGATGCATTGAAACCTCTCGACTTTGGCAATGTTTTCAAAAGTAGTCTGGGGAAAGGGTACCAATAACCACATACAACCAATCTGTAGCAGACGACTTTGCAAACATGTTGATAAAATCATGGGAGATCTCTATAAATTAGGGTACAAATAATGAAAACATTGTGGCAAATGGAGAAATTGCTCGTTTTGAGCAATTTATCCTTTTCTCATAGTGTTTTCGAAAGTCATCTCCAGCAGAGGCGTCAAAAAGAGTGTCTTCTGTTGATCAATGCATTAACTCTTACTCACATAATAACATATCTGCAGTAGACGACTTTGAAAACATTTAGAAAAAAAAATATGGAAAATCCCTGGAAATGAAGGTATAATTACTGAAAAGAGTTGAAAACTTTGTGGCAAAAGAAGAAATTGATTGTTTTGAGCAATTTCTCGTTTTATCACAATGTTTTCAAAATTCGACTGCTTCAGAGGCGTCGGCAAGTGTCTATAGGTGGGAAAGGGTTAAAATATGTCAGTTTGCATAAACAAATGGTTGACTGACTTTTATAACTTTCAGGTCTTTTGGTCATCATCAAGCCAAGCAGTTCAAATGTAATGATGGCTGGAACCATCTACCGGTAGGCAGTGCTGATGTACGCAACGTTAAGAGAGGACTGTGTCTAACAAGACAGTCAGTTACAAAGGTATAGTAATACCATGTAAAAGATGACAATGTTTCTAAAAGACGAAAACATAGTTGGAAAAGGAGACATTGCAGCTCATTTTTTAGTTGCTTGCCTATTGGAGTAGGGGAACTAGCCGCCATGATCATATGACTGAATTTTTTTTTAAAGAGGCATTGCACTTTAATCAATCAATCAAACAACCTTAGCAGGCAGACATCTAGGGATGAATTTTCTGTTGACTTTCTGTCCTTTCATCTGTCTGATATGCATTTGTTAATTGATATATTTGATGGCCACAAATCTAATATGCAGGAATGCTAAATTTCAATTCCAAGGGTAAATTGATTAACTTTCTCATATAATATGAGCCGTTCTACGAGAAATCCAACATTATGGCCTCTGCATAACGTATTGTCAGTCGCATTCCGTCTCAGAGGAATAGAGGTATTGAATAATGTTTCCTGAAACAGAAAATCCACAGGAGGCGAAAAGTGTCTGTATGGGTTAGCCTGCGCGGCTTGCTTCAGCTGATTTGGGTCGATATTTTACGCAGAGTCCAAAATGTTTGTTTTCTCGTGGAACGGCTCATATGGTTTCCAACATATACAAATCTGCACTCAGCATGGTGAATTAGAATACATTTAGGATTAAGTATGGAAAGTATCTTAAATTTATATATTTAATGAGAGTGTAATATTGATTTGAGTTTAGAGCATTTTGGCAAAACTGAAAAGACATCTGCAGATTTGTCACAATACATCAAATGGAAAATAGGTCGGTACATGAACAATAACCACTATGATATAACCCCTATTAACTGTCAACATGATGTTCGAATCCCATACATGTGTTGCCTATCGGGCCAAATAAAAAAGAATAGAATGGCATGAGTCTCGTGAAAGCAGGTTTGAAGGAATGTTTCAAAAATAGTTTTGGTGTTTTTCGCTGAGTATAAATGCAAGGCAAATAATCATATAGTTCTTTCTTTGTTCTTCTATGAATTCCAGCTACATCATCATGTGGTCGCTGCACTTTTAGATGAAAACATACAAGCTATAGGGATTTCAGTAAGTATCATATTATGTCATGAGCTAAAGACTCATAGAAAAGGAGTCTTAACCCTTTCCCTCATATGACAACACATTTGAACATATTTTGTCAAAAAATGGAAAATCTCTACAATTGAATGGATAATTAACTCCATTAGCCACAATGTTTTCAACTCTATTTAACCCTTTCCCTCATACAACAATTTTGCAGCAGACGTCTTTGAACATATTTTGTCAAAAAATAGAAAATCTCTATAATTGAATGGATAACCTATGACTAAAAGTGGAAAACATTGTGGCAAAAGGAGAAATTGCTCGTTTTGAGCAATTTCTTCTTTTGTCGCTATGTTTTCAAAAGAGCAGTCAGCTGCAAATACGTCAGAAAGCGTCTATGTGAGGGAAAGGGTTAAATGTTGTTACACTTTTGCTGTTCTAATACTCTAGAGAATTACCCCACTGAGACTATTTTTTTGAGTACCCACAGCATTTAGTTTTGTATGGCAAATACAGTGGAACCTTTGTATAAAACCCACCTTTGGGAAAACAAGTCTGGTCTTTGTTCACAGGTAGTCTCTATTTGCAAGCTTAAATATATGTAGAAAATAAATTAACCCTTACCCACATACAACAATTCTGCGGCAGACGACTTTGAACATATTTTGTCAAAAATAGAAAATGTCTATAATTGAATGGATAACCTATGATTAAAAGTGGAAAAGATTGTGGCAAAGGGAGAAATTGCTCGTTTTGAGCAATTTCTTCTTTTGTCACTATGTTTTCAAAAAGCCGTCTGCTGAAGAGGCGTCAGGAAGCATCTATATGAGGGAAAGGGTTAATTGGGAAACTAAAAGTGTGGTTGCTTTAGACAGGGAATTGCAATTTAATGTGGTCTTTGGGCACAGGTTGGACTGCAATGATTTAAAAGCATGAACTGTAACATTTATCCTGACCTGTTATACTAAGTTCCTGAATATTATGATACTGTAACACATTTAATTAAACTTTTCGCACATACGACAATTCTGTAGCAGACGACTTTGAACATATTTTGTCAAAAAACAGGAAATCTCTATAATTGAATGCATAACCTATGACTAAAAGTGGAAAACATTGTGTCAAAATGAGAAATTGCTAGTTTTGAGCAATTTTTTCTTTTGTCACTATGTTTTTAAAAAGCCGTCTGCTGCAGAGGCGTCAGAAAGCGTTTAACCCTTTCCCACATACAATCAATCTACAGCCGATGACCTCAGCATTATATAGTCAAAAGTATGGAACATTGTGGCAAATGGAGAAATTTCTCATTATGAGCAATTTCTCCTTTTGCCAGAACGTCTTCATAAGTTTACTGATGCAGATTGGCCAAAATGCCAAAATGCTTATGCAGGTGTGAAAGGGTTAACCAGCAGCAGACGGCTTTTTGAAAACATAGTGACAAAAGAAGAAATTGCTCAAAACAAGCAATTTCTCCTTTTGCCACAATGTTTTCCACTTTTAGTCATAGGTTATTGAAAAAATATGTTCAAAGTCGTCTGATGCAGAATTGTCGTATTAGGGAAAGGGTTCAGCCATGCTCTGGGACACCAAATCCTATCATTATTATTACACATGCAGATAACTTACCCAGGAAACACTGTAATATAACTGAATAAATGTTGAAAGGAGTCTTAACCCTTTCCCTCATACGACAATTCTGCAGCAGACGACTTTGAACGTATTTTGTCAAAACGTAGAAAAGCTCCATAATTGAATGGACAACCTATGACAAAGAGTGGAAAACATTGTGACAAAAGGAGAAATTGCACGTTTTGTGCAATTTTTTCTTTTGTCACTATGTTTTCAAAAAGACGTCTGCTGCAGAGGCGTCAGAAAGCGTCTATATGAGGGAAAGGGTTAAACACTATCAACACAAACAAGTGCAGAATTAGATTTTGCGGCGCGACCAATGTATACCATATATTGATACCTCTTTTCTTGAAGCCTTCTCTGAATTGACATCCAAATCAAGCTGCATGAATTTGCACAGGTTGATCTGAATCGACACTGGTCGCATAAGCCCTATGCTTGTTTTTCGCATATCACGTTGTCATCATTTACAATTCCCAGTATATAGCATGCAATAAAATAATCATAAGGCTACTTTTATATTTTAAACCAGTCCCAAGAAATGGCACCATTATGAGTAATTCCTCCTTTTGCCAGAATGTTTTCATAAGTTGGCTGCTGCCAATCGGCCATAATGCTTTTTCATGTGTGAAAGGGTTAAGTGATGCGTCATTTACATAAAGTTCAGATCCAAAGTAACATGTTTGAAAAAATTGTGAGCAATTTCCTCTTTTGAAACAAAGTTATCACCTCTATTTATTTATTAACCCTTTCCCTCATACGACAATTCTGCAGCACACGACTTTGAACGTATTTTGTCAAAATCTCCATAATTGAATGGATAACCTATGACAAAAAGTGGAAAACATTGTGGCTAAAGGAGAAATTGCACGTTTTGTGCAATTTCTTCTTTTGTCACTATATTTTCAAAAAGCCGTCTGCTGCAGAGGCGTCAGAAAGCGTTTATATGAGGGAAAGGGTTTTCATTTTTATTTGTTTGGAACAAACAAATTTAGTTACTGCAATTCTGAAGCCGTTTGTCTTATGGAAAAGTCCATGAATTTCATACGCGTGAAAGTAGTACTCAATACTTGCTCTTACATTTCAAATGTATCACGATATTTGAAATACTGATATATTTATATCGTCTTTGTTTTCTTATGTGGTTCTTATATTCAAAGAGAATTTGGAAATAAAATGAAACATTGTATTTTAAAACATGAACGCGGAGAGATTTATAAATCTTAATGAGTGAACTGCTACAGGGAAAACTATTTCCGATTTAAGCTCCAGATACGGTATTTGAATTTTCAATCACGCATTGAAAATGTAGATAAAAACAGAATTGAAAATATTTTCTTTGTGCCTTGTCGGCCATATAAATATAGTATAAAGAATTAAAAAGCAAATATGTGCGTCATAAAATGCATTTAAAATGAGAGTAACACATTTGCAGAGAAATCGTGATCGTCGAATTCTATTTATAAATACGACGGTATGGGGGGAGGGTCTAAAGTGCGGACGCGATCTGCGGACAAATACATTATAGAGGGAAAATGCGGACAAATGCAATATATAGAGGGAAAATGCGGACGCTATAGAATATAGAGCAAATCTGCGGACGCTATGATTTGTTGTAAAAAATGTTTAATTAAAGATGGGCAAATGTGTATAATTTGTTAACATATGATCATATCCGGGGTTTTCTCTTTAAATATATAATGTGTTTGATTGCTTTTATCAGTGATATAGATTAACCCAAAAATCGAGATCATGCTGAAATGGAATCTCTTTGTAAAGTATGTTAACGACTTTCCTCTTTATATCATATCTATAGATATCAATAACGAGAATTGATGGATTGATTTTCCGACAAGTAAATGTCTTTTGACGCATCTGCAGCGGACGAAATTTGAAAACATTGCAAGAATAGAATAGGTTGCTAGTAACTAGCCATAGGTTTTGCTTCAATTATATCCTCTCCTTTACAATCGATTGAAGGGTCATGGGTTCTAGTTATTGTTTGGCATCTTCATTTTCTACTTTGTAACTTTCAATAGTTTTTCCATGTGCCATACTACGAGGCAAATGATCCATGCAACATTCTATTCTGTAGGGTACTTGGAAGGGGCAGAACAATTTAAATAACAAATAAACAATAAGTATATATATATATACAACACTGTTTCTAGTAATTATATATATATACAACAATAATACTAATCTATAACAAATAAGTTAAATGTTTTTTTCTTGCTGTGTAAACAGTAAAAAGCAACATATATTGAAAACATTGTGGGAAAAGGAGAATTTGCTTATATCGATTTAAACAATTTCTTAATTCCCATAACCTTTCTTTACCGTCGTATAAACCAAATTTGTATTTGAAGGCTGTTATAAGTAAAAAACTTAAATGTTGCCAATTTAATCACATATCTTATCCTTATAATAGCCAAATAATTAACAAAAGTTACAATTAAAGTTCCGCATCTGTTGTCAACATATCCACCGGTGCATTAACACAAGATTTGTGAAACCAACTGTGCATATATCACATTGTACCATGACGGTATCGACACATCCCGGCAAGTTACAAATACATAAATGTATATGATAGGTTTATTGGGAAAAGGGGTTACATTTATAATTTGTTTGGAATGACACTCGTACACAATGGTAATTAACAGTGAATGGTCACGCATCCTTGATTAATTTGGTAAGCTTAAACACCCTTTAAAGGAAACAGCGGCCAGCTTAGGTGTATACTGTAAAGTAAAATGCGGACGGCAAAGGTATTTTTCTTGGTTTTCTCTGGAGCATTTAATCCTTTTATAATGCAAATGAATTTAAAAGCCTCTGAAGTCTGAAGCATGTTTCTTTTAAAGTGCTCATATAAATATTAGTACTGCCTTTTTCCACAATATTTTCTACATGATTTCAATTACTCTTTCATTTGGATAGATGTTTCTTTGTTCTAGCTCACCTGAGCACGAAGTGCTGAAAGTTAGTTATTGTGATCTCCTTTTCTTCTACCAAACTCATTGGCAGATTTTCAAATTATTTTAAAGAAGTGTTCCTTGGCCGCCAGGGAGCGGGGCTTTTTTGCCTTATATGGCTATAGTGTAAACTCAAAAAAATCTTCTCCTCCAAAAGTGTCAAGCCGATTTTCAAATAATGTTGTAGAAATGTTCCTAGGGTGACCCTCTATCAGATTCCTTCCAGCCAAGTTGATTGGTCGAAAAACATGGCCGCCAGCGGGCGGGGCTTTTTTGCCTAATATGGCTATAGTAAAAACTTGAAAAATCTTCTCCTCCGAAAGTGTTTGGCCAATTTTCAATTCTTTTTGTAGAAATGTTCATTGGGAGACCATCTATCAGATTCCTCCAAGCCATGTTGATTGGTCGAAAAACATGGCCACCAGGGGGCAGGGCTATTTGGCCTTATATGGCTATAGTGAAAACTTGAAAAATCTCTTGTTAAGCAGGAAGCTTTTGAGTAAGATTTTAGAAAACCCTTGGTCAATTGTGATTTTTTTTGTAACACAAATTGGTAAATACTTAAATGAGTGAGTCGGGGCCATAATGGTTATCCATTTTTATGCCCCCGGAATCACCGATTCGGTGGGCATCTAGTTTTTTGGCCTGTCTGCACGTCTGCACGTCTGTCTGCACGTCTGTCTGCACGTCTGTCTGTCTGACTGTCTGTCTGCACGAAAAAAACTTTAACCTTGACCACTACTTTTGAACCATAACAGGTACGGCTACCATATTTCACATGTGTATTTCTTGTGACATGACCTTTCTGTCACTACCAACATTTTTGACCTTGCGACCTTGACCTTTGACCTAGATGATGCCATTCTCGAAAAAAACTTTAACCTTGGCCATTACTTTTGAACCATAACAGGTAAGGCTACCATAATTCACATGAGTATTCCTTGTGACATGACCTTTCTGTCAGTACCAACATTTTTGACCTTGCGAATTTGACCTTTGATCTTGTTGTTGCCATTCTCGAAAAAAGACTTTAACCTTGGCCATTACTTTTGAACCATAACAGGTACGGCTACCATATTTCACATGTGTATTTCTTGTGACATGACCTTTCTGTCAGTACCAACATTTTTGACCTTGCGACCTTGACCTTTGACATAGATGTTGCCATTCTCAAAAAAACACTTTAACCTTCACCACTTCTTTTGAACCATAACAGGTAAGGCAACCATATTTCACTTGTGTATACCTTGTGACATGACCTTTCTGTCAGTACAATTTTTTTTTACCTTGACCTTTGACCTAAATGTTGCCATTCTCGATAAATACTTTAACCTTGACCACTACTTTTGAACCATAACATGTACGGCTACCATATTTCACATGTGTATACCTTGTGACATGAACTTTCTGTCAGTACCAACATTTTTTACCTTGCGACCTTGACCTTTGACCTAGATGTTGCCATTCTCGAAAAAATACTTTAACCTTGACCACTTCTTTTGAACCATAACAGGTACGGCTACCATATTTCACATGTGTATACCTTGTGACATGACCTTTCTGTCAGTACCAAAATTGTTCAACTTGCGACCTTGACTTTTGACCTAGATATTGCCATTCTCGAAAAAAAAAAATAACCTTGACCACTTCTTTTGAACCATAACAGGTACAGCTACCATATTTCACATGTGTATTCCTTGTGACATGACCTTTCTATCAGTACCAACATTTTTTACCTGGCGACCTTGACCTTTGACCTAGATGTTACCAATCGGGGGCATCAGTGTTTCACAAATACATCTTGTTTTTTACATGTCTTTTGAAACTTGGAAATTAAATATAATATTCACATGTATGTCTCATGATTTATTTTTTATAGACAACTAAAATGGCATTTAATTTTAACGGATGCGTCATTTATTCTTTTACCCGTTGTAATATTTATAAACAATGCAGTTTATAAATCACACATCTATGCAAATGCAAATGTTTGAACAGTTTTATGTACCCAAACAAATTCAGTGCCTTCAGCGCTTTGATTTGAGATTTTCCCTAATCTGTCTAAAAGTTTTCAAATTTCTGCAGTTTTGTTGTATGTAGGAAAGGGTCAAATGATGCCAAACCAAAGATTCCATATGATGATAAATTCCAAAGATACAGCTCACCTTTGTTCTCAAGTGAAAAACAATCCCTCCATTCCACAGTTTTTGTACGTGTATTGGAGTTTGATAACCGAGTTGTTATAAAACATGACATCAGCGCTGTTATGTCATTGTTATGTCCAGAGTTTTTGTGGCTTTGATTCAGATATATCCAAGTTATTACAATACTTAACCCTTTCCCTCATATAGACGCTTTGCAATTGCATATGCAAAAATAATTAAATCAAGAAGTCGATATAATCAGATCATGGTTGTCAAACTCAAATTCCTTTAGTTTTCCTAATTATCACATTTTTTAAAAAATATTCTCTTAATGCTCATAATATTTGCCTATCAAAATGGCAGACAAGGGAGTTAATCATTGTAGTTGTTGGAACTATGTATTATGTTCTAAAGCAGAAAAAAAATCTTTACATTCCACAGAGTTTTTGTACATGGGAGTCCGATAACCGAGTTGTTATGAAACATGACGTCAACGCCGTGACGTCACTGTTACATCAAGGGTTTGTACCTGTTCTTCATGGTGACAGTATGTTGGATAGAACTCTAGGATGTGTCATTTTAAGTGGGGATACAATCATACAGGTATATATTCGAGTGTAACAAAGCACTTGTTATAAATTGACTCTGTAGTTAACCCTTAACCCACATATGTGACCCTTTCAGACACCTCTGTAGCAGACGACTCTATTTAATAATTAAACTGTCATTAATGGAGATTTTCACATTTCTGACAAGATGTTTCCAAAGTCGTCTGCTACAGATTTGTTGTATGTTGGGAAGGGTTTAATTCAAAACTTTTCCTTAATAGGCTGTGTCATTAGAAAACAGTGTAGCAGCAGTTTTGGTTGCTAATATGAGCAATCAGAACTTCTGCTGTATTGTTGTTTTTTATATGATTTTGATATTTCTTTACTATTAATTTAGAAGCTGACGACAATGCATACATTTAATTAATATAAAACCAGAAATCACTTTATAACTCTTAACACAAGTAATTTTTTCGTCCCTTTAAACTTTGAGTTTTGGAAAGACCATTGCTTTTATCATTTATATAATATGATAGCTTTAAATATCATCTACTTTGAACCATATGAAACATCTTGGCTAAATGTAACATCTGAAACATAGGAAGTGTAATTGCGATATAAATTTTAAAAAAATCATTTTTTCTAGCCAATCCCTGGTAGCTCTGTCGGTAGCAATGCGGGCTGCCATCCAGGGGTTAGTTGTCTGAACCCCAGCCTGGCCACCCTTTTTTCTGACTTTTGACAAAAGTCTCTGTGACAAGTGTCATTCATCTACCACTAATAGGCTAACATTCTATGTGCCAAAGCAGCTAATTGCCTGGAATGACTGTTGTGTGGAGAACTGGTATGAGGAAGCCTGGAAACATGTAGATTAACTGGCTGCCGTGATATGAATGATAAATTGTTGATGAGGCATTAAACATAAATCAATCGACCTCTTTTGTCTAAAATGTTATCAAACATGGTCATCTTCAGAGGTGTCAATAATCAATTATTGTATTATTTTAACCTTTTTCCACATAATGTAGAAGGCATCTTGGTAAATATCTTTATGACGGAAAGATAACAATTGAGAAGTTTTGAAAACATTATGGCAAAAGTGGTGTGCTACAAATGTGTCTGCAAGCAGGATGTTAAAATGTTAACCCTTTCCCTCATACGACAATTCTGCAGCAGACGACTTTGAACGTATTCTGTCAAAAAATCTCCATAATTGAATGGATAACCTATGACTAAAAGTGGAAAACATTGTGGCAAAAGGAGAAATTGCATGTTTTGTGCAATTTCTTCTTTTGTCACCATGTTTTCAAAAAGCTGTCTGCTGCAGAGGCATCCGAAAGCGTTTATATGAGGTAAAGGGTTAAGTGTTTGTTTTCAGACAATATGTAGTGAATGTAGCATAGACAGGGTGGTGTTTTTGACCAGCGTAGATGGGGTCTACGACAAACCTCCTAATGAGCATCCGGGTTAGTATCATAATCATAAATGTATTCAACCCTTTCCTACATACAACCAATTTTCATCAATTGACTTTAACCCTTTCTCTCCTGCAGACATATTTTGACCATATGCAGGAAATGACTTTTGAAATAAGAGAAATAATTCCTCATAGTTATATTTTCAACTCAATTCATTAAAGTCTGCTGTAGATCTGTTGTATGTTGCAAATGGGGGTTAAACACACATATAGACAAAAAATATTGAATAAATTAAACTAGTATTGAATGGAATTCATGATGGACAAAGGAGCAATCAATCATTTTTAGCATTTTCTCTCTCCTTTAACCCTTTACCTCATATAACTTTCTGACACCTCTGCAGCAGACGGCTTTTGAAAACATAGTGAAAAAAGAAGAAATTGCTCAAAACGAGCAATTTCTCCTTTTGCCACAATATTTTCCATTTTCAGTCATAGGTTTTCCATTCAATTAGAGAGATTTTTTGATAAAATATGTTCAAAGTCGTCTGCTGCAGAATTGTCGTATGATGGAAAGGGTTAACCACTTTGTTTTCAAAAGTCATCATGTACAGATCTGTCAGAATGAGTCTATTTGTGGGAATCTTAAAACCAAGCCATTTTATTAGATCACCTGACCCGAAGGCTAAAGGGGATCTATTCTGATCACTTTCTGTCCATCGTCATACCTCCGTTGTTTACTTTTAGCTTTAAACAACATCTCCTCCTAAATCATTTTTTAACCACACTTCACTGGAATGATCCTTTGGTGGTCCTCTTTCAAAATTGTTCAAAGATATCAATTATATAAAGAACTAAGGTTGCTGAAATTTTCACATTCATTAGCAGTAGCATTTGCATCTATACTATAACAATGTTGGGCCATCTTTGCTCTCTTGTTTACTGAAACAAAAGGACTAGAGCTTAGATATATGGTGTGTAGCATTGTCTAGTGGTCCTCTACAGGGATTGTTCAAAATGCTTTGGGGTCACCTGTTGTACATATTGATATATAGGGAAAAACTTTGAAAATCTTCTTGTCTGAAACCGAAAGGCGTAGAACTTAGATATTTGGTGTTTAGCATTGTCTAGTGGTCCTCTACAAAGATTGTTAAAATTATTCCCTTCAGGTTAGAATTTGCCCAACCTGGGGATCACCTGTTTTACATAGAGATACATAGGGAAAAGCTTTGAAAATCTTCTTGTCTGAAACTGAATGCCTAGAGCTTATATATCTGGTGTGAAGCATTGTCTCGTGGTCCTCTGCCAAGATTGTTCAAATTATGCCCCTGGGTTCAAAATTGGTCACATCCAGGGGTTCACCTGTTTTACATAGAGATATATATAGGGAAAAACATAGAAAATCTTCTTGTCTGAAACCTAAAGGTCTAAAGCTTAGATATGACAGGGTCTTGTCTTACCTGACTGTAAACTGAGTTATTGTGGTTGGCATGACAAAACTTATTACATAACTCAGGTGAGCGATCAAGGTATCATTCTTTAAATCATTGTAATATGATCCCATCAATGTTCACATATACATTACTTACATAAGCTTGTCTGAAAATTCTGTCAACTTGTGTAGATTATTCTCAGACTGAGCAGATGTAACGGCTTATCTTAACCTACACTGTTCAACTTGTACCTTGTCCTAATGACGGACTCTCATATAATTCAATTTTACCAAACAGATGCAGAATTACAACGCGAGATATTGATCAACAAAGATGGTGAAGTTGTGACTAAGATAGAATCTTCTAAACACGAGCAGAAAGGTATTGTATCAAACAGTAGCAGTCATGACGTTACCGGTGGTATGACACTGAAGCTACAAACAGCAATTAACATCGTGAAAAATAGTGCTGGAAAAACGCCTGTATATGTGTGTAAAATAGGATCACGGTATTCTGTGGATATTTGTTGTAAGGCAAAGACGGACAAAGAGGAAGACATAGGTACAACAGTCAAATATCAGGACACTTAATGTCGGATGATGGGAGAAACTTCTATCTACAGTTAACCCTTTCCCTCGTATAGACGCTTTCTGACGCCTCTGCAGCAGACGGCTTTTTGAAAACATAGTGACAAAAGAAGAAATTGCACAAAACGTGCAATTTCTCCTTTCGCCACAATGTTTTCCACTTTTTGTCATAGGTTATCCATTCAATTATAGAGATTTTCTACTTTTTGTCAAAATATGTTCAAAGTTGTCTGCTTCAGAATTGTCGTATGAAGGAAAGGGTTAGGAACATCATGAAATTGACAATCTGAGTGGAACATGATTGGAACGCTTTAAGAGCGGAACGGAATTTTGCGCTCTGAACGAAACAATCATAATGAATGAAGAAATTCAATCACATGAATGCTTCAATCCAATCACATGAATGCTTCGCTCATTGAGCAGTTGCAACAATTTGCTTGATAATTATTTTATGAAAATACTTTTGATCGGAAAAAAAAGCGTTCCCAGTGAGCGTAAAAAAGCAACCGTTTTGATCTGACGGAAAAAACCTCCACAATGATTTGAACGACTGAACGCTTTAAAGAGCGGAGCGGAATGTGAACAGAACAGAGCGGAGCGTGAACCGTAAATTTGTCTATTTCATGATGTTCTTAACTGTACATCACTTGACTTTACTTGACTGGCAGCTGAAGGATATTATCACATGGAAGAGCATCTCATGATTATCTTAAAAACAAGAGGGCCATGATGGCCCTGGATCGCTCACCTTAATTATACTATGTACTGTTATGCAAAACACATCAAGACATTTATTCTGAATGCAACCTCCAGTGTTAACAAGATTTTCCTTCATTTGGCCTAGTGATCTATAAATTATTTTTCCTGATATGACCCATATTCCAACATGGACTAGATATCATCAAAACAACATTCTGACAAATTTAAAAATGCGGCCTCCGGAGTTTGAACAATATTTTCCTTTATTGACCTTGTTTCTGACCCCCATATGACCCATATTCAAACTTGAACTTGATATCATTTAGACAAACATTCTGACCAAATTTCAAGATGCTTAAGCAAAAAATGCGGCATCCAAAGTGTTAACAAGATTTTCCTTCCGTTTGCCCTAGTGACCTAGTTTTTGACCCAGCAGGACCAGTATTCGTACTTGGCCTAGATATCATTCAGTTAAACATTCTGACCGAATTTCAAGCTGCTGTAGCAAAACATGCGGCTTCTACAGAGTTAACAAGATTTTCCCTCAATTTGGCCTAGTGACCTAGTTTCTGACCCAAAATGACCCATATTTAAACTTGACCTACATATCATCAAGACAAACATTATGATAAAGTTTCAATATGCTCAAGTTGAAAATGTGGCCTCTAGAGTGTTAACAAGATAACCCTTCAATTTGGCCTAGTGACCTAGTTTTTGACCCGGCATGACCCATATTCGAACTTGACCTAGATATTATTCAGCTCAACATTCTGACTAAATTTCAAGCTGCTGAAGCAAAAAATACAGCTTCTACAGTGTAAACAAGATTTCCCTTCAATTTGGCCTAGTGACCTAGTTTTTGACCCGGCATGACCCGTATTCGAACTTGACCTAGATATCATGCAGCTCAACATTCTGACTAAATTTCAAACTGCTGAAGCAAAAAATGCAGCTTCTACAGTGTTAACAAGATTTTCCTTCAATTTGGCCTAGTGACCTATTTTTTGACCCGTCATGACCCATATTCGAACTTGGCCTAGATATCATTCAGCTCAACATTCTGACTAAATTTCAAGCTGCTGAAGCAAAAAATGCAGCTTCTACAGTGTTAACAAGATTTTCCTTCAATTTGGCCTTGTGACCTAGTTTTTGACCCGGCATAACCCATTTTCGAACTTGACCTAGATATTTTAAACACAAACATTCTGACAAAATTTTAAACTGCTAAAGCAAAAATTGCGGCCTCTGGAGTGTTAACAAGATTTTCCTTCAATTTGACCTAGTGACCTACTTTTTGACCCGACATGACCCATGTTCGAACTTGACCTACATATCATCAAGACAAACATTCTGATAAAGTTTCAACATGCTCAAGTTGAAAATGTGGCCTCCAGAGTGTTAACAAGATTTCGCTTCAATTTGACCTAGTGACCTCGTTTTTGACCTCATATGGCCCAATTTCGAACTTGTCCAAGATGTTATGGAGATGAATGTTCTGATACACTTTCATGAAGATTGGATGCAAAATGTAGCCTGTAGAGTGTTAACAAGCTGAAATGTTGACGACGCACGACGCACAACGCACGACGGACGACGGACGGACGCCGGACAAAATGTGATCACAATAGCTCACCTTGCACTTCGTGCATAGGTGAGCTAATAATATATTAATGGCCAATATTATCACAGGATCCAATTCCGACAACCTGACTTGGCGCCAAGTAGTACTTAAATAATAAAGCAAGGTCTGCAAGGTAACTATTATTGGCAACTGAGTAAACTTACAAATGAAAATGATTAAATATGCTTTTAAATATTTAAATACTACTTAGCTCTATGTAAGGTTGGTGGAATTGGACCGTGGAAGGTGTTTAAACATTTTTTTTTACAGTAAAATCAGTGACCTCATGGTGAGTCCTTGGTGGTGCTGATAGTATATTACCCAATTGACCTCTAATTGCCAGATGGTGCTGCTGATCGTATGTTACACAATTGACCTCTAATCAGCAAATGGGGCTACTGACTGTATATTACACACTTGACCTCTAATCACCAGATGGGGTTCCTGATTGTATATTACACAATTGACCTCTAATCACCAGATGGGGCTACTGATAGAATATTACACAATTGATCTCTATTCATCAGATGGGGCTCCTGATTGTATATTACACAATTTACCTCTAATCACCAGATGGTGCTGCCGATAGTTTATTCCACAATTTACCTCTAATCACCAGATGTTGCTGCTGATTGTATATTACCCAATTTACCTCTAATCACCAGATGTTGCTGCTGATAATTTATTACACAATTTACCTCTAACCACAAGATAGTGCTACTGATCATATATTACACAATTGACCTCTAATCACCAGATGGGGCTCCTGATTGTATATTACCCAATTGACCTCTAATCACCAGATGGTGCTGCTGATCGTATGTTACACAATTGTCCTCTAATCACCAAATGGGGCTACTGATTGTATATTACACAATTGACCTCTAATCACCAGATGGGGCTCCTGAGTGTATATTACACAATTGACCACTAATCACCAGATGTTGCTGCTGATTGTATATTACCCAATTTACCTCTAATCACCAGATGTTGCTGGTGATAGTTTATTACACAATTGACCTCTTATCACCAGATAGTGCTACTGATCTTATATTACACAATTGACCTCTAATCGCCAGATGGTGCTGACGATAGTATATTACACAATTGACCTCTTATCAACAGATACTGCTACTGATAGTATATTAAGTGCTGCTGATCGTATGTTACACAATTGACCTCTAATCACCAGATAGTGCTGCTGATTGTATATTACCCAATTGACCTCTAATCACCAGCTGGGACTACTGATAGTATATTACCCAATTGACCTCTAATCGCCAGATGGTGCTGCCGATAGTATATAACACAATTGACCTCTAATCACCAGATAGTGCTACCGATAGTATATTACACAATTGACCTCTAATCACCGGATGGGGCTACTGATCTTATATTACACAATTGACCTCTAATCACCAGATGGTGCTGCCGATAGTATATTACACAATTGACCTCTAATCACCAGATAGTGCTACTGATAGTATAGTGCTACTGATAGTATATTACCCAATTGACCTCTAATCACCAGATGGTGCTGACGATAGTATATTACACAATTGACCTCTAATCACCAGATGGTGCTACCGATAGTATATTACACAATTGACCTCTAATCACCAGATGGGGCTACTGATAGTATATTACACAATTGACCTCTAATCACCAGATTGTGCTATCGATAGTATATTACACAATTGACCTCTAATCACCAGATGGTGCTGCCGATAGTATATTACACAATTGACCTCTAATCACCAGATGGGGCTACTGATAGTATATTACACAATTGACCTCTAATCACCAGATAGTGCTACTGATAGTATATTACCCAATTGACCTCTAATCACCGGATGGTGCTGCTGATCGTATATTATACAATTGACCTCTAATCACCAGATAGTGCTACTGATCGTATATTACACAATTGACCTCTAATCACCAGATGGTGCTGCTGATAGTATATTACACAATTGACCTCTTATCACCAGATAGTGCTACATGTACTGATAGTATATTACCCAATTGACCTCTAATCACCGGATGGTGCTGCTGATCGTATATTATACAATTGACCTCTAATCACTAGATAGTGCTACTGATCGTATATTACACAATTGACCTCTAATCACCAGATGGTGCTGCCGATAGTATATTACACAATTGACCTCTAATCACCAGATGAAGCTACTGATAGTATATTACACAATTTACCTCTAATCACCAGATAGTGCTACTATTCGTATGTTACAAAATTGACCTCTAATCACCAGATAGTGCTACTGGTCGTATATTACACAATTTAGCTCTAATCACTAGATGGTGCTGCTGATCGTATATTACACAATTCACCGTTTAATCTCCAGATGCCGCTCACATGTATGAGATTATGCAAGATATTGTTAAATACAAGAACATATTTGCTGAGACTAGGAAAAGAGGGTCCTGCTAAAAGTCACTAAAAGCTACCAAGAGTTGCTAATAACTACTAAGATGTACTAAGTATGTTTTTGTGACGATTAGGTGAATAAAATAATGACATTTGGCTTTTATAAAATAAAAATAAAGTTGTACCATTGATAGTTTTTGTCTTCTGTCCATGGACTCTGTGTTATTGTTGATGCAGAGTTCAAAGTCACTTTTAATACAATAAGTTCATAAGCTCGTCTGATTTCATTTATTTCAGAAAGAGAAGAGTCACTTTTAATACAATAATTTCATAAGCTCGTCTGATTTCATTTATTTCAGAAAGAGAAGCTGTTGTCGTTACTTGATCGCCGTCTGCGTATTTTTGTGTACATTTTGGACATTTTAAGCTCTCCATATTTTTATTTTTTATAAGTTTTGCGATTAGGTTACTTACATGCGATCTACCAAGGCTTTACTACTTGGAATACCTGTTCACTATGAAATGTACAATAGAATGAAGGAAAAGTCTTACAAGTTACATAACCCTGTCATGTATTTTGATTAGATTATTGACCCTTCTTAGAAAATTTCAGATACATATTTTTAGCTTGACTATTGGAAGAATATGAGAGCTATACTACTCACCCTAGAGTCCGCGTCCGCGTCACACATTGGTTAAGGCTTTGCATGCAAGTACTCATATACTACATGTAATGCATTGAAACTTTCTACAACTCTATAACTCTATCCTGCAAATTATGCAAATTATAGCCCTTTTTAGCTCACCAGAGCACAAAGCTCAAGGTGAGTTTTTGTGATCGCCTTTTGTCCGTCGTTCGTCGTCAACATTTGCTTGTAAACACTCTAGAGGCAACATTTTGCATCTAATCTTCATGAAAGTTTATCAGAACACATATCGCCATCACATCTAGACCAAGTTCAAAACTGGGTCATGTCGGGTCAAAGACTTTAGGTCACTAGGCCAAATTTAATGAAAATGTTGTTAACACTCTGAAAGACGTATTTTTGTTAAGAGTGTTTGTCTTAGTGATATCTAGGCGTCATGTCCGGTCAAAGACTAAGTCACTAGGCCAATTTTAAGGAAAATCTTGTTATCACTCTGGAAGCTACATTTTTGGCTTGAGCAAGTTGAAACTTTGTAAGAATGTTTGTATTAATGATATCTAGGCCGAGTTTGAATATAGGTAATGTCCGGTCAAAAACAAGGTCACTTTGCCGAATTTAAGGAAAATCTTGATAACACTCTGGAAGCCACATTTTTGGCTTGAGCATGTTGAAACTTGGGTCAGAATGTTTGTCTTAGTGATATCTAGGCCAAGTTTGACCATAGGTAATGTCAAGTCAAAAATGAGGTCACTAGGCCAAATTTAAGCAAAATCTTGTTAACACTCTTGAAGCCATATTTTAAACTTGAGCATGTTGAAACGTTATCAGAAAATGTGTCCTGATAATTTCTAGGCCATGTTCGAATATGGTTCATGTCCGGTCAAAAACTAGGTCACTAGGCCAAATTGAGGGAAAATCTTGTTAACTCTTTTTTGGCTTGAGTATGTTGAAACTTTGTCAGAATGTTTGTCTGAGTGATATCTATGCCAAGTTCGAATAAAGGTCATTAGGCCAAATTTAAGAATAGTATATGTTCGAATATGGGTCAGATCAGGTCAACAACTAGGTCACTAGGTCAAATTGTAGAATAATCTAGTTAACACTATAGAGATCGCACTTTCTACTTGAGCAGCTTAAAATTGTGTCAGAAAGTTTGTCTTGATGATATTGCAATTGGCGCTGAAAAAGTTTAAGTCTTAAATAGCCCATTCTCAGGTGAGCGATTCCAGGGCCTCATGGCCCTATTGTTTTACTTAGACATTCTGGTTAAAGGTTTCTGTGCAACTAAATTAAGAGTCTATATCTCAGTATTTACTTGATGCATAGCAATGAAACTTAATACAACCCTACCCAACTATCACACCTATGTAGATACACACAAAAGCTTGTTGACAGAAACTATTGACGAAAACAATTAACAAACTCTGCACACTTACAACGCCAAAAAGTATCTATAAATAAAACAAGACCGAGGTCAGTTTTAAAAATGATTTTTAATCAAGATGTTAATACAAAACAAATATATATGTTTACTTTAGCATTATAAGTAGCTCTTAGTAGTTTTAAATGCCTTTTAGATGGATCGGAAAAAAGTTTCTGATTTTTAGCTCGACTATTCGAAGAATATGAGAGCTATACTACTCACCCTGGCGTCGGCGTCGGCGTCGGCGTCGGCGTCGGCGTCCACGTCACACTTTGGTTAAGGTTTTGCATGCAAGTTCTTAAATACTACATGTATTGCATTGAAACTTTCTACAACCCTACCAAACTATCACACCAATGTAGATTATCAAGTTAGATAACTCTATCCTGCATATTATGCAAGTTATGGCCCTTTTTTACTTAGAAATTCTGGTTAAAGTTTTGCGTGCAACTAAAGTAAGAGTCCATATCTCAGTATTTAATTGATGTATTGCATTGAAACTTTATACAGCACTACCCAACTATCACACCTATGTAGATTATCAAGTTAGATAACTCTATCCTGCATTTTATGCAAGTTATGGCCCTTTTTTTACTTAGAAATTCTGGTTAAAGTTTTGCGTGCAACTAAATTAAGAGTCCATATCTCAGTATTTACTTGATGCATTGCATTGAAACTTTCTACAACCCTACCCAACTATCACACCTGTGTAGATTATCATCTAAGATAACTCTATCCTGCATTTTATGCAAGTTATGGCCCTTTTTTTACTTAGAAATTCTGGTTAAAGTTTTGCATGCAACTAAATTAAGAGTCCATATCTCAGTATATACTTGATGCATTGCATTGAACCTTTATACAACCCTACCCAACTATTACACCTATGTAGATTAACAAGTTAGATAACTCTATCCTGCATTTTAGGCAAGTTATGGCACTTTTGTTTACTAAAAAATTATGGTTAAAGTTTTGCGTGCAACTAAATTAAGAGTCCATATCTCAGTATTTACTTGATGCATTGCATTGAAACTTTCTACAACCCTACCCAACTATTACACCAGTGTAGATTATCAAGTATGATAACTCTATTCTGCATTTTATATAAGTTATGGCCATTTTTTTACTTAGAAATTCTGGTTAAAGTTTTGCATGCAACTAAATTAAGAGTCCATATCTCAGTATATACTTGATGCATTGCATTGAACCTTTATACAACCCTACCCAACTATTACACCTATGTAGATTAACAAGTTAGATAACTCTATCCTGCATTTTAGGCAAGTTATGGCACTTTTGTTTACTAAAAAATTATGGTTAAAGTTTTGCGTGCAACTAAATTAAGAGTCCATATCTCAGTATTTACTTGATGCATTGCATTGAAACTTTCTACAACCCTACCCAACTATTACACCAGTGTAGATTATCAAGTATGATAACTCTATTCTGCATTTTATATAAGTTATGGCCATTTTTTTACTTAGAAATTCTGGTTAAAGTTTTGCATGCAACTAAATTAAGAGTCCATATCTCAGTATATACTTGATGCATTGCATTGAACCTTTTTACAACCCTACCCAACTATTACACCTATGTAGATTAACAAGTTAGATAACTCTATCCTGCATTTTAGGCAAGTTATGGCACTTTTGTTTACTAAGAAATTATGGTTAAAGTTTTGCGTGCAACTAAATTAAGAGTCCATATCTCAGTATATACTTGATGCATTGCATTGAAACTTTCTACAACCATACCCAACTATTACACCTGTGTAGATTATCAAGTATGATAACTCTATTCTGCATTTTATGCAAGTTATGGCCCTTCGTTTACTTAGAAATACTGGTTAAAGTTTTGCGTGCAACTAAATTAAGAGTCCATGTCTCAGTATATACTCGATGCATTGCATTGAACCTTTAAACAACCCTACCCAACTATCACACCTATGTAGATTATCAAGTTAGATAACTCTATCCTGCATTTTATGCAAGTTATGGCATTTTTTTTACTTAGAAATTCTGGTTGAAGTTTTGCGTGCAACTAAATTAAGAGTCCATATCTCAGTATTTACTTGATGCTTTGCATTGAAACTTTCTACAACCCTACCCAACTATCACACCTGTGTAGATTATCAAGTATGATAACTCTATCCTGCATTTTATGCAAGTTATGGCCTTTTTGGACTTAGAAATTCTGGTTAAAGTGTTGCAACTACATTTAGAGTGTAATCTCAGTAACAACTTGAAAAAATTGTATTGAAACTTCATACAACCTTTCCCAAGTGCACAACTATAAACACAACCAATTAAGATAACTCTATCCTGTATATGGTGCAAATTGTTGCCCTTTTTTTACTTAGAAATTATGGTTAAAGGTTTGCGTGCAACTACATTAAGAGTCCATATCTTAGTAACTACTTGATGCATTCCATTGAAAGGTTATACAACCCTATCTAACCATAACACCTATGAAAATAATCATGTTAAATAACACTATCCTGCATATAATGCAAATTATCACCCACTAAGAAATTGTGGTTAATGTTTTGCATGCAACTACATTAGAGTCCATTATCTCAGTAACTTAAATAAGCGTTGGAATAGTCGAGCGCGCTGTCCTCCGACAGCTCTTGTTATTTTTGCCATGGTCTGATTTAACATTTTCAATAACCAAACTTGTATTTGGGTTGATATAAATTTACTCTGAAAACGTCTTGGATATTATAGGAAACTACGTCCATTAAGTGGGGAATAATTTGACGAAATGTATTGCAATTAAAGTTATGTACAGTTCATTCTCATTGTTTTCTATAATAGAAGCAGGACATGTAAACACTAACACGACAACGGTCAAGTTCTCTTCCTCATTCATTCATTATTTTCTTGTTTAAAATGCCTTGAATTCCAATTGAACCCAACTGTGTTCACACTGAAAAGAAACATATTGTTAGTACATAAATGTGCATGTATATATCATTAGATTTTATAGGTATAAATTTTTATCACAAATTTAAAAAAATAAATACCATCAGTCTAGCTCATTGTTCTTTGTTTGCCTGACACAAAATTTGTCGTAACTATTTTATTTTTTGAGATATTTTCAAATGATAACTGATTTGGAAAGGTCTTCTTGAGATCTATGCAATGCCTTCTATAACTCTTATTTATTTTGAACTTTAAACATTAGCTTGGGATGCTACTTATAGGTATGTTGTCCATTGCATTCGGCAATACATGTGTAAAACAAATGTTGTGGTGAGTTCTTATCATGAAATATCGTGAAAGCACATTGTTAACTACCATTAGCTCTCAACAGCTAGAAAATGTATTAATGAAGGACAAAACAGCATATTTTACCTTAACGTTCAAATTCTAATCATTTATTTATTTGCTAAAGCACATGCATGTTATTTTGTGTAATTGATGTATTAGTTATTGTAATGCAAACATTAAATAGATGATACAGTATGCTCATAGGTATGTTGCTTTATCATTGGCCACCAGCCCTTGACAAGACTATATAGCTTTGCATCAACACATTGGAGTGAGAACATACATGCAGTCAATACGCCATTTAACCCTTTCCCACAGACAATAAATCTGCAGCAGACGACTTTCATCATCACCAAAATATAGAAAATCTCTATAAATGATAGTATGATTACTGAATAGAGTTCAAATCATTGTGACAAATGGAGAAATTGCTCATTATGAGCAATTTTCCATTTGACACTATTATTTTAAAAGTCGTCTGCTTCAGAGGCGTCAGAAAGGGTATACATGAGGGAAAGGGTTAAGTGTCTATACAGACCAGTCCACATTGATATATTTGTTATCGTCTATCACCTGTGTTATGGATATTCGTGACACATATTAAAATCAGGGATTATTGAATGGGGTTAAACACCGTGTTCAACATTGTTCAGTAAGATAACAGCGGTTCGTTCACATATCGTATCTGTCTCACACCAGTACGCCACACAATAATCGTATTTCCATGTCACCGTCTGCTTTCTCTCAACAGTACTTCACACAATCATCTTATTTCCATGCCACCGTCTGCTTTCTCACACCAGTACTTCACACAATCATCTTATTTCCATGCCACCGTCTGTTTCTCACACCAGTACTTCACACACTCATCTTATTTCCATGCCACCGTCTGCTTTCTCACACCAGTACTCCACACAATCATCTTATTTCCATGCCACCGTCTGCTTTCTCACACCAGTACTCCACACAATCATCTTATATCCATGCCACCGTCTGCTTTCTCACACCAGTACTCCACACAATCATCTTATTTCCATGCCACCGTCTGCTTTCTCACACCAGTACTTCACACAGTCATCTTATTTCCATGCCACCGTCTGCTTTCTCACACCAGTACTTCACACAATCATCTTATTTCCATGCCACCGTCTGATTTCTCACACCAGTACTCTACTAAATAATCGTATTTCCATGCCACCGTCTTTTTTGTTTTACACCAGTACTTCACACAATCATCTTATTTCCATGCCACCGTCTGCTTTCTCACACCAGTACTCCACACAATCATCTTATTTCCATGCCACCGTCTGCTTTCTCACACCAGTACTCCACACAATCATCTTATTTCCATGCCACCGTCTGCTTTCTCACACCAGTACTTCACACAATAATTTTATTTCCATGCCACCGTCTGCTTTCTCACACCAATACTCCACACAATCATCTTATTTCCATGTCACCGTCTGCTTTCTCACACCAGTACTTCACACAATACTCTTATTTCCATGCCACCGTCTGCTTTCTCACACCAGTACTCCACACAATCATTTTATTTCCATGCCACCGTCTGCTTTCTCACACCAGTACTCCACACAATCATCTTATTTCCATGCCACCGTCTGATTTCTCACACCAGTACTTCACACAATCATCTTATTTCCATGCCACCGTCTGCTTTCTCACACCAGTACTCCACACAATCATCGTATTTCCATGCCACCGTCTGCTTTCTCACACCAGTACTCCACACAATCATCGTATTTCCATGCCACCGTCTGCTTTCTCACACATAATCTAAAGCCGTTGGTGGAAGACGAATGACTGGTTACTACGTCGGAAAAGATTTAAAAACAGAGATGAACATTTTATATATTCAAGCAGTGAAAGCTCATATTTGTACACGACAGTTCACGCCAGTAGCTGGTCAAATAATTAAATTCCATGCCACAATAAAAAATAAAAAAAACCTGTACAGATTATGAGATATTGTCTATAAATGATTTACTTAAATTAAGTATTTAAAGGTGACGTTTGACTCCTTTAGCCGCGGGCGACTGTGTAAGTTAACATGACAGACTTGATAAGTTATCAGAACATTGGTGGAACAAAATATGCTCAAAATATGCAATATATATCCTTTTCAAACAATGTTATCACCTCGCCTTTTAGCTCGACTATTCGAAGAATATGAGAGCTTTACTACTCGCCCCAGCGTCGGCGTCGGCGTCAGCGTCGGCGTCTCCGTCGGCGTCCGGTTAAAGTTTTAGGGCAAGTTGGGATTTTCATTCATAAGTATTTGTGCTAGGGCTTTCATATTTGGAATATAGTTACATCTTATACCTTTCTTCACATTGAATGCTAAAGATGCTGAGTGTGACCTTCCTTTTGGGAAAAAAAACATGATTTTCGGGGGTTAAAGTTTTAGGGCAAGTTGGATTTTATTTTTTTTAATTTTTTTTTCTCAATAAGTACTTGTGCTAGGGCTTTCATATTTGGAATATAATTACATCTAATACCTTTCTTTATATTGTATGCTGAAGATTCTGAGTTTTACCTTCTTTTTGGGGTAAAAGACATGATTTTGGGTGGTTAAAGTTTTAGGGCAAGTTGGCATTTTCATTTAATTTTTTAATTTTTCTCTATAAGAATTTGTGCTAGGGCTTTAATATTTAGAATATAGTTACATCTTATACCTTTCTTCACATTGAATGCTGAAGATGCTGAGTGTGACCTTCTTTTTGGGGTAAAAAACATGATTTTCGGTGGTTAAAGTTTTGGGGCAAGTAGGATTTTATTTTATTTTTTTAACTTTTTCTGAATAAGTACTTGTGCTAGGGCTTTCATATTTGGAAAATAATTACATTTAATACATTTCTTCATATTATATGCTGAAGATGCTGAGTGTGACTTTCTGTTTGCGGTAAAACACATGCTTTTGGGTGGTTAAAGTTTTAGGGCAAGTTGGCTTTTTCATTTAATTTTCTAATTTTTCTAAGTAAGTACTTGTGTTAGGGCTTCCATATTTGGAATATAATTACATGTAATACCTTTCTTCACATTGTATGTTGAAGATGCTGAGTGTGACCTTTAGGGGGTAAAAAACTTTAGATAAATTCTTAATATTTGGTTACATTTCTTTCTAATTGTGATCATTTATTTATCAAATATAATTCTTCAACATATCAAACGGGTTTTGCATGGTGTCAAACATTAGGAAAACCTTTTTTTAAGGTTTTGCTAATTTTGGACTCGGTCAGTTTTAACATTTGTGTTTAGCTCAACGTTAAAGTTACATCATTCAAATCACTTCATACTTCACATATTTGTTAAGGACCATCGTACAATTAGGTTAGATAACTCCATTGTATCCTAAATATGGAGTAATGGCCCTTGATTGACTTAGGAAAATTTATTTTTAAATTATATTTAAATGTATGTATATATCTATTCAGTTGCTTTTACATATAGAGTATATAATGATTTAACCCGATCACAAGTAAGAAGATATATAACGCAGTTATTCTTCCAAAGGCACTTTTTGGGACTGAATTGATTCCCTTTTCAAACAACGATATGATATTGTTAGAGCGTTCGCACCGCCTATGTTTGAAACATATTCAGGGCATGCACATGAGATCCAGGACAAACGTTGTCCTGGGTCTCATGTCATGTCTGCCAATCGAATCTGAAATTGAAAAGAGGAAACTAAACCTATTTGGGCAGTTTTGTACACTGGTTAATGACTCAGCGGCTAAAACCATGTTTTTGATTCGCCTATGTTCTTATATGTCAGGTGTATCGACAATTGGATTCATTGTTGACATTTTTATAATTTTGCACAAATACAATCTAGGGTACATTGTTGATGCGTACATAAAAAGTGGGATCTTTCCTAGTAAGTCATCGTGGAAAAAGCTGTATTTAAACAAAGTTAACAATTATTATGTATATGAGTGGGAAAGAAATACTGCTGAAGTAGACTTCGCACTGTACAGACAAATCCAACCTTGTTTTTACTCGTCTGACATATGGAATTTCGCATTGAAATATCCAAGCATGCTTAAATACTGTTCATCGGTAGCTCAGCTAGTCGCTAATCTTATGTACTATAAGACGGAATGTTTGAAATGCAGAAGTTCAAACTTACAGTCAAATCTTACGTTTCACGTAATATTGGACTGTCAGGTTGTTAACACAGCTAGATTAAAATTTAGAAGTATAATTACGGGACATTTTGGTCATGATATCCCACGTATATTGTTTAACCTTGATGGTTATAATTATGTGAGTATTCTGCTCGGCACCCCTTGTTTTCCGCTGTACTCTGTTCTTGGAGATCGATACGATGTTTTCGTAAAGCTATGCTTCAGATTTGTCCATCATGCGTGGAAACTTTATACTTGTAATAAAATATGAATTTTGTTTCCCATAGCACTGACACGTTCCATAAATTATTCAACTATATGTTCGCTTTCGCTTTAAGTATGCAGCGGCTAGTGTGAGCTTTAATCTCTATTTAACCGCTGTAATTACTATTTTGGTAGTTGGATTAGCCATGGGACGTGTTATATGTAAAAAAAAAAAAAAAGTTGCGTGGAATCTTTATACTTGTAATTAAATATGAATTTTGCTCTTCAAAGCACTGACACGTTCCATGGTTTATTCAACTTTATTTTCGCTTTCGCTTTAAGTATGCAGCGGCTAATGTGAGTTTTATCTCTATTTAACCGCTGCAATTACTATTTTGGTAGTTGGATTAGCCATGGGACGTATTATATGTAAATAATATTCATTTTTGACAGTTATTGATTATGTGTGAGGTTTATGTGCGAAAATGTGGTTGTACGTGCGTGTATGTGGGTGTATGAATGTTAATATTATTCTCATTACCATTGAATTGTGAATTTCTTGTATACACATGTGCTTTTGTAAATCTTCAATTTATGGAGGAAATAAAGAAATATATATTACATGAGAAATGGAGACGTCCGATTTTGAACAAAGAAGAGTCTACTTTAATTATTTCGGCGCTGTAAGGGTTAATAAAGCTTAGCGATAGATTGGCGTACTATTTTATAAATACTTCAAGTAACTGTGACGTATCGATTACAGTATCCATCTATAATAAAACAGTAATAACACGTGGCTGCATATTATTTAAAGTTTTTATAATTCTAAATTTCTTTTTCTCTTGTACGCAAAGGCGCTTTGTCATAATTGATACAGCAAAATATGTCGAATATTTAAAAACCAAATGTCACCTCAGTGATGTCCCGGGCCGTAGATGGGAAATGTACATTGTCAATATATAGTCAAATGCTATTTTAAATCTTTTTAGATTTTAAACGAGACTGGCACCTGTGATTGAAATAAGTAAATCGCCCAATGATTTGGAATTTAATCTCGAGACAATATTCAATATTTGCAACTTGACTTGAACTAGCAACGTGTACAATACACTAATGATGAAGCTGGGTCTATATGTATTGCAACCATGTATTGATAACCCTGGATGAAGTTTCTAAACACTATACATGTATAAACAGACTCATTCATACCCAGCTGTTGAAAAGGGGATGCTTTAATGTGAATATTTCGGATCAAACCAATTTTTAACAAAGCCGAGGGAAAAGGTTAAGGTAAAATCCACTTTACTATGTTGTGAATTCAAAACTAAAATTCAATCAACTCTATTGACCGCAATTTACAAACTTTACCCATAAATAAGCATTTTGACGCATCTATAGTTTACGGGTTTTAAAAACATTGTATAAATTGGAGCCATTAATCATTAGAAAATTAATGAATGTTTTTTATTCTATTCAATTGTTATTTAATTAGGTTCAACATGCATGATTTAGCTATGGAGATTTTCCATAATTTTGCATACTTATATGTATATTATTAGTCTATTTGTTGTTTTTCATCATGGAGATGCTCATGGAACGTGTGTCAATAAATAATATTAATTTACAGATGTTTTGATTGTATCCATATTAAGCTATAAACCAGTTTATCTGGCTAACTGTCCGACACGACTATCCCCGAGGCGTTAACTATTTTATTATCCTGTTCACAGCGTGTGATCAATTATCGGTAAATAACGGAACATAACGGAAATTAACGAATGTATTTCTTCAGATAGATAGATAGAGATAGATAGATAATTTTAATGACGTAAACTACATAGTTTCTAGTCAAACAACACATCATATTACTATATACAATACAAAAAAAAACATATTATTAATTACAAATACATGAAATATACACAAAAACGAATGTTTATCATTCAAAATAGAAGAAAATAAAAACTAAATAATAATTATAAAAGCAAATATGAAAATAATAATAGTAGGAAAGTATTTCCACAAATTAGGTCAATTCGCTTGACCTCCTTGGTGTAATAGGAGTATTCTCTTAAGTCTTAAGTTTATCTTACATTATCAATTGTTAAAGAATATTATTAATTAAACTACTTCTCCGGGTAAAGGCTTCCTTGATATATTTTGCAAGGTGTAACAGTTTTTGCTTATTATTGCTGTTTAGTAATTTAATAAATTTGTACATGTTTGGACGAATGGTGAAATAACGCTTAAAATGGATAGCTCTAATATCTGAGTATGACGGACACACTAGAAGAAAATGGAATTCGTCCTCAATTTCGCTTTTATTACAAAAAATACATAAACGCTCATGTCTTTCTATCCTCTCATTTCCATATCTACCTGTTTCAATTCTTAGAGAATGTGAAGACAGTCTAAATTTAGAAATGTAAATTTTCCATTTACAAGGTAAAATATTTAAATAATTTTCCATAATCGGACCATTATTAATATATTTGTAGATGCACAATATCCGGCTATTATTTACATAACTATGTAAAGTTTGTTTAAAATCATCAATCAATCTTTGTTTAAAAATCTTGTGAAAATTCTGATGGTTCACAGAATTTGGATTGAGCCAAATATATCCAAAACCATATTGAAATAAGAGATTTTTCACATTTCTCCTCCAATTATTTGCTCCTTTTTCAATGATACAATGTAACCATTATAATGTTATCTGAGGATAAAAGTTTACCCCAGTATTTTATTATTCTCGCGTATCTGTTAATATATAATGGATATCTGCCTAATTCACAATAAATGGCAAAGTTACAAGTAGATCTTTTAACACTTAAAACCTTTTTACAAAACTTAAGATGTATCCTCTCTATTTCCTTCGACTTGGAGAATCCCCAAATTTCGCTAGAAAAACCTAGGATAGAACCTACAAATGCATCATATAATTGGAATAAGATCAAAGTATTAAAGTCAAAACAACGAACTTTGCTGTGTAAAATATTCAGCGCTTTTAAACCTTTATCTGCTAATGTTTTCTGGTTTAAAATGAATGATCCAGTATAATTAAATATTGTACCAAGATAATTAAAATCGTTTACAAGTTCTATGCTTGCGTTATTATATGTCCAACACTCATTAACCCTTAAACCACCTCTTTTTCTAAATACAACGATTTTTGTTTTGTCAATGTTAACCTCCAATCCCCATTTGTTACAGTATTTATACAAATTATTTAAACTAGTTTGCAAATCTACTGGATCGTCAATCAAACAGCCATGTCGTCTGCAAAAAGTAAAATGTTAATATCTCCAATATTCAATCCAGACGAATTATTTCCCATCAAATATAGTTCAAGATCGTCTACAAATAGGGCAAAAAGTAGTGGTGAGAGTATTTCCCCTTGTTTAAGTCCAACATGGGAAAAGAAGCAACCGGAGGTCGTATTATTGACTTTAACAAAAGATTTAACCTTAGCATACATATCTCGAATGATTCGTAACATCCCTTAACTCCCAAATTGAACAACTTAAGCCATAACCCATTTCGATAAACACTATCAAATGCCTTTTTTAAATCAACAAATGCAACATAGAGACGTTTATTTTCAGAGAGCATTTTTTGTATAACTGAATTAAGGACAAAGCATGCATCTGTTGTAGAGCGATTTGGTCTGAACCCAAAATGAGCGTCTGATAAAATATCATTGTTTTCACAAAATAAGCTCAGTCGTCTATTTAAAATGGCCGTGAATATTTTAGATAAACAACTCACAAGGGTGATCCCACGATAGTTGTTCACGTTGCTTGTGTCATTCTTTTTATGTAGCGGGATAATAATTCCCTCCGCCCACTGTTCAGGGAAAAAACCGGACCTAAAAATAGCATTAAAAATATCTGCCAAGTGGTGTGAGATAATATCACTGCTTTCAATAAAAAATTCATTCAATAAGCAATCCTTTCCCATGGCCTTTTCTCTGTTAAGCTTGTTGATAGTATATTCCACCTCCTGTACAGATATGTTCTGATCTAGTTCTTCATAATTACAAATTTCTGAGTTAAAGTCGTTTCCTTTACAAAATTGTTCACAAAATATATCATCCACAGGTTTGATATCATCAAAAAGCTTTGAAAAATATTTATGAAATTCGTCCATCGTTATATCATTCGACAATGTTTTTTTCTTTTTACAAAACAAATTCCAGAAATCCCTAGGACGAGAATGTTTAAGTTTTTCTATAGATTTGTACTGCTCTTTAAAGTAAAGATTTTTCCGGTTACGTACTGTCTTTTTATATGCTTGCTTGAGATAACACATGCTCTCTCTGTTTATTTGTGTTTTACAACAATTGTACACTTTCAAAACTTCGATATATCGCTGCTTTGAATCTCTACAAAAGCTGTCAAACCATACTGCTTTTCGATGTGTGGCGGCAAACTTAGGTGTGTTTTTCCTAATACATTCTTTTGAAAATAAAGGGTCAGTCACACTTCTAAAAACATCAACAGAGCGCAGCTAGGCTTATCGATATTTGATATTTATCTGATGATCAAAATTCTTGGGTATGGACTGCCGAAAAATTTCACATGAAAGGGAAAGATTGTTTTGTAAATTGAATCAGTTTTCCACAAATCCGTGTTATATATGCACCCTTCCACGTGAACAGGTACACATTGACATTTCCGCACCGTGTAGGATAAAATCACACTGTCCACCTGGCCAGTCAACAAGTTGATAAAATCGATTAACAAGCAACTGTGAGTAATACGTGAACAGTGACCTGACAGGATGCACAGGTTGGTCGGGATATATGCAATCGCGAAAAGCCAAATTGTATCTTTTTACATAGACAAGTTCACTTAGTTATGTCCGTTACACAATTAAGATGATCATACTCATCTAGAAAGTGTTAAACAAATTCCTGTTAATTTATTTCCAACGGGAAACCGGCGTCATATCGGAATTTTGCAACTGCAGTCGTTTCATTGTATTCGTTGCGCGGATACCTTCCTTTAAATTATACCAGAACGAGTCCTTGATGCGTCTCTCCAGTGACTTCACTTGCCTGTGTTCTTTCGGTAAACGTTGACGGGATACCTCGCGATATTTGGCGCGTTTTTGTATCAGCTCGCGGTAGTAGATGGCGTCCTTGGTTATCGGTTGTAATAAAGGCGTTTTGCCCTTCATGTACCAGTCTATAAGTATTGTCTTTGATCTCTCTATTCTCGGCAATGTCTGTCTTGTCACGAGAGAAGACCGAGGCAATTGGTCTATCCTAGATGCGGCTAGAGCTAGCAGCATGGGATCACCTTTCTCGTCGGCGTTAGGATCGACAACTCTTATATCGAGTATTTTAGACAATAAAAGGGAGATAATTGGCATCTTTTGTCCTTGTTGTGTATTTAACCTTCGTGTCAGCTTGGTTTCGGCCATTATTTTCATCATGCTTAGAGTGAACGGACTCTTCTTGAAGACGAGTCGGTCAGAGACCTTCGTATCCAGTCGGTAAAATGTGCAAGCGGTGGAACAAACCACGCTAAACACGTTTAATTCAAGGGAGAGAAGCAATTCGCTATCACAGATTACTTCCCCTTCCTCTATAATACAAAGATCAACAAGTTTCTCGTTCAGAGCTCTTTCAGCGGCCGCGTAACCGTCTGTCCGTCGAATGTAAGTAAGGGGATCCATTCCAGCAAGTAAGTTTCGACGGCTTTTTGACGTCCGCATCATTTCTCTGAAAAACAAATTGATACACTATTTTTTTTTTTTTCAATGGTGTTTTACGCCGATTTTCAAACAGTATCAGCCGAGCCCCGGTAGCTCAGTCGTTAGCGACGCGGGCTGTCAATCCAGGGGTCGGCTCGGCCAACTTTCTTTCTGACGATTGACAAAAGTCAATGCGACATGCGTCATTTGTCTTCAACCAATGGGCTTAGTCTATGTGGAAAAGGAGCCAGTTGCTTGGGAAGATTGTTGTGTGGAGAACTGGTGTGAGAAAACCAGAAAATGCGAACTGGCCGCCGTGATATAACTGAGAAATTGTTAAAAACGGCGTTAAACCCCAAACAATCAATCAATCAAACAGTATTAACCTGCCACCGATGCATTCGTCGTAAGGATGTCCCGACATCCCGTAGCGCCAGGGAGGAAATCCATTACTAGGACTATTAATGCATTCGGTATGACCCGGCTCGATATCGAACCCTAGTCTCCCGCTTAGCAATATTTACCGTGTGATCTTTATCTTCAAAATTACAATAAAATGAAGGTTCTGGAGGGAAGTTAGAATCATCCCTAAACATATTTATATTTGAGCCTATCTATGCACTAAGATTTTAAGCTGGTATTTGTGAACATAATAGAATAGAGATATATATATACACGTTCCGCAGCTTACTAACACGGACTCTTGATAAGATGCACTGTAATCTTTAATCTTTACTATACTCAGAGGCCACCGTGTACCGTTCTGCATGGGCATGCTTATCTCACGGACGCATGGTGTTGATTAACATAATAATTGAGCCGTCTCGTGAGAAAACCAACATTGTGGACTCTGCTTAAAATATCGACTCGGATTAGCCTAAGCATGCCGCGCAGGCTTACCCGGATAGACACTTTTCGCCTCCTGTAGATTTTCAGTTTCAGGAATCATTTCTCTATACCTTTATCCCCATGAGACGGAATGTATCGGCCCAGATCAGTCTGCGCGGACAGCGCAGGCTGATCTGAGTCGATACATTACGCAGAGGTCATAACGTTGGTTTTCTCGGACGGCTTCGATACCCGGTTGCGGCGACATTCTTTCGGGCGATGTTTTCCATTGCCTCTCACCTCTGATCTATGTGAGAAAGTAGTCAGTGGCTTCGAAAGAATGTTGTGTAAGTACTGGTGTGGGAAAGCCAGGAAAACATGGGTAGGTGCACTGACCGCCGTGATATGACCAAAGCTGTTGAAAGCGGCGTTAAACTCCAAACAAACAAACAAACAAATTCTCGGACGGCTCAGTATGAGCTGTTATCGGGGAGAATTAGCCTCAGGTTATTGGTGACAAAATATTCCACTTCGTATCCCAACTTTTGTATCCAAATGTAAACTGGTTTTTGCTTTCTTCGAAAGTCGTAACATTGGCTTGAATATATACGATCTGATTGCTTGGTGTTTTACACCGCTTTCAAACCATTTTTCTGTTAAATCACGGCGTTTCCTGGGTAAGTTACCAGTACTACTGGTTCAATTATTCTAAAACCAGCCCGCCAGTCGTAATGCTAACCCCGCAACCCTGACCGGCAAAGAGGGCAGCCATTACTACCATTTGGTATGATCCCTAACGGACAATAATACAGCGGCAGATCAGACTGTGCTGATGTAGTGTTGTTCTTGTTATACACTCGTCGTAGATGTCATATACTACAGCTGTAGCTCAGACTGTGTTGATGTAGTGTAGTTCTTGTCATACACTGGTCGTATATGTCCTTTGGTAATGCCCCTGTAGTACACATACACTAGAATGTTACTGATTACGTAATCAATTTCTCTGATACCGATGGTTCAATATCGGCGAGATTGTAACAATCAACTTATTCCTATTCTCTGATATAATGTGTCCTAAACGTCGACGCTGTAACACTTTCATTACGCGTTATTTTTTATAGAAGTGCATCTAGCTCCCGTACACTGACTGAATCAATTACCTTTTGTATTTGAAAGATATGTGCCCAGGACACGCCTTCTGTATCAATTTACTTACGCTAATTCAGTCAATGAGGTGTCGTCACGTTTCAGCTGAGCCCTATCGTTTTCTTTCTGTTTGGTGAATAGTTCTGGAAACTGTATTCTGTGCCTCATCGGTTCCGCTGCGAGGCGGGCTCTGCCACTGTCAATGAGATAATATGCTGCAATCAACATATGATACTTTCCACGAGACAACCAACATTATAGATTATGCGTAATGGATCGACACAGAAAATAAATCGTTATTACTTTTTTAGCAGTATATATATTGTGATTTGTATTTCGTCGTATTTGGGTGTTTTGTTTTCCGTCAACAAATTGTTAATAAATTAACCCTTTCCCTCATATAGACGCTTTCTGACGCCTCTGCAGCAGACGGCTTTTTGAAAACATAGTGACAAAAGAAGAAATTGCTCAAAACGAGCAATTTCTCCTTTTGCCACAATGTTTTCTACTTTTAGTCATAGGTTATCCGTTCAATTATAGAGATTTTCTATTTTTTGATAACATATGTTCAAAGTCGTCTGCTGCAGAGGTTTCGTATGAGGGAAAGGGTTAAACAATTAAGCTATTCTTTATGGAGATTTTTCAAGTCTTTGTCACTATGTTTTCAAAGTCGTCTGCTGCAGATTCGTTGTATGTGGGAAAGAGTTAATATAAGCTGATAATTCAATACCTGACTAAGAAGTATATTCCCGTGAGTTCGTCTCCCTGTCGGATCACCGTATCCCCTATTTTGTGAGTAACTCGAACCAGGGACCACTGGAGCTGACGCTGCATTGGAATGTTCCATTTTGAAAAGAAGGGGTGAGTCTGTATGAATAGACGTTTTTCCTCCATGTCCCTTTCTATGGTATCCTAAAAAGAGATTCGAACAATTAAACACGTGCATAACATCATACGCAAAATGTGGCTTAACCCTTTCCCACATACAATAAATCTACATCAGGCGACTTTGGAAACATGTTAGCAAAAATATGCAGTATACTTGTGTGGAGTACTGGTTTGAGAAAACCAGGAAACACATGGGTAGGTGAACTGGTCGCCGTGATATGACTGAAACATTGTTGAAAACGGCGTTAAACTCCAATAATTCAATCAACAGCACTCATGGTTGTTGGAATTGTATTTTGACTGATATACTGGTGTCGGGATAAATTATACCGGTTTTACTGATACAATTCACAGAAAACACCGTGTTTAACCCTTTCCCTCATATAGACGCATTCTGACGCCTCTGCAGCAGACGGCTTTTTGAAAACATAGTGACAAAAGAAGAAATTGCACAAAACGTGCAATTTCTCCTTTTGCCACAATGTTTTCCACTTTTTGTCATAGGTTATCCATTCAATTATGGAGATTTTCTATGTTTTGACAAAATACGTTCAAAGTCGTCTGCTGCAGAATTGTCGTATGAGGGAAAGGGTTAAGCTGAACAAATAGTGAAAGCGACATAAAACACCGTAACAACCATAGGAGGGAAGTGAGTCAACGGACTTTCATAATGTCGTTTGCCTAGGTATATGAAATAAGAAAGCATTCGTACCAGTAGTGTTATCTTAAAGACATCATATGATATCGTGACAATATCTGTAGCCTCGTCTGCTATGACGGTGGCGTTACGTATACGGTTGGGGTACAATAATGCCAGTTCGCCAAACGATTGGTATCGTCCTGAAAATAAAGTGTGTCATTACTCATGGACCACGGATATATGAATGTGTGCTCAGAGGTAAAATTATGCCAGATACATAAAAACACTCTGAGTGTATACCATCCCCAGAATGTATTGAATATATGACATTGAGTTTATAAGGCCTGTAGAAAACGGGTTGGTGTTTTTCAAAGGTTCTACCGGAAGTATAACAAAGCGATATTGATATTTTCCGGAAGGTATAGATGTACATGTTTACCAAAAAAAAATCGCATAGAAATCCGTCTCTTACAGAAAAAGTTATTGACGCTTCAAACTAGGAAAATTTTCCTTTATTTTATATAGGAAAGTGAAAGTAAAAGAAGAGTAATTCGGATAATACGTATGTTTCGGATATCTTCCAAAAGTATATGATTCATAAGGTTTATTGTTATTGTTTTATTAAAGACGTTTAACGTATTGAATTTATCAATGATTGTGTTTGTAAACATGCAAATGAATCTATGTAATCGGCGTTTAAAGCAATTTAAAATGTGTACATAACATTGTCTAATTAACAGTTTACTTATCGTTAAGCACATATAGTATGATCGTTCTGAATGCTCAATTTTAATACAGTTTTTATTAAATGAATTTATCTGAAATCAATTGCTTCATATATCAACGTAATACATTATAAATGTCAGCGTGTCAATTTAAAATGATTAGTGGATAATTTTATTTAAAGCAAGTACATCTACATAATATTGACTAATTAACAAATTATTTATCATTCAGTCGACATATAACCGGTCTTAATACTCTTTTAAAAACATGTGTGTGGTTTGAATCAGTTGAATATAGAGCTTGAATCAACTGATTTAGTTTACAAGTTCAAGTTCTTTATTTGCATAACATTTTACATGTTGTTGCAACATATACATAATAAACAATTGTATAGCAATACATATAGTATAGTATGTTGACATGTGATATATAATATTCGAGAAAAGTGTAATTAATATTAATGGGTACAAATTGACTAAAGAAACTTGGATTGTTTATTTTGTGGATTTAAAATAGCACCTTTTTCGGATTTCTATCCGTCTATGGTACTGTTTTAGAATCGCGTTTAGTATTGGTCATGTATATGTATTTACTAAGTTTTCGTAATATACTTAGTTTATCATTTTTCATTAGTTGTTTAAATTGATATAGTGATGGCCAAATATGATAATATTTTGGAAGTAAATTGATTCTCAGTTGACGATACAAAGGACATATAAGTATAAAATGATATTCATTTTCAATAACATTCCAGTTGCACATTTTACATATTTTATTTTCCCTAGGGATGTTATTATATCGTCCTTCCTCAATTTATAAATGGTGGGATGAACATCTTAGTCTTGTCATTGTAATTCTGTAATTATTGTTATTAACACAATCGAGATATTTTTCGTGTTCAAAGTAGCTTTTAAAAGATATGTAATATTGTAATTTCGCAGAATTATCTAAATTTGAAAACCAATTTTGAATGTAACTATCTTTTATTTGCCCAATAACAATTTCAACGTCAGAATTGGTAATGTCTGATTTCATGTGCATATATGATAAACCGAGACTATCCAGTAAACTGTTAATATCTTTGTGAAAAGTATTTACAATATTGCCCTGTGCATCCTTCATGTTAAAAACATAGGATAAACAGATAAATTTATAAATGTCAGCGTGTTATTTATTAACTGGCCAATGGGTGTCGTTTGTTCTGATGTAAGCAGTGGCGCAGTTTTATAAAATATCTGCAGTAACAAACTCATCGAAACAGATGTTAATGAAGATGACCTTAACGATTAAATAGGTTGAAAGCAGTACAAAGTTCGCTAACAAATCATATTTCAAATCTGAAAGCAATACTAACTCTTATTTTAGATATTTGTTCCGCTGAAGCCAAATGGGGCCGACAAATAAGCGGACTGACATATCTGTGGGCGCAAAAATACGATACTTATATATGCTCTAAAATACTTTTAGGCCAACAAATCTCACCAAATGCTTGTTCTTATCATTCATTTTCAATAAAAGGGAAATTACTATGGTTTGTGTTAATTATAATTACAGTCGACGCTCGTTGTGTCGAATTCGAAGGGCCCTTCAAATTTTCTTCGACACAAGCGTACTTTGACTTATAAATAAATAACAAGTAACATACATGTACACATATTTAACATACAAATAGCACAACATAGTTAATTGTAATTTACAGGCTTGTGTTTGGCTAATTAAACAAAGCGTGGTTATAAATTTACCTGTCAAGTCAACAAAAATGACCGACTTTGACTATTATCGTACACATACGCAGGTCAAGTTATAGTAGAGACCAAATAAAACTTTGACACAGGAGATGTTGTAAATTCTCGAATTTTGTCTTATCCGTTGTAAAATCATAAAGACAAAAAAGAAAAAAATCGGGACCAGAAAAAACACGTTTGGACTGAAATATTAAAGAATTGAAGTATAATTACAGATTAAAAGTTTCAAAAATTTCCCAAATATCGAACGATAATTAGTCACAAAGTTACGGTAAAAAAGCATACATGAAAATTGTGTTTATTTTTATTATAAAAAAATTAAATAAAACAAATTGTGTTTATCGAAATGTTGAATTAACGAACGGACAGACGGATAAATGGATGTGTGAAAAAGATGAAAGGCACAAGTAACCCCTAAATGTATGTCTTGCTTCAGACAGGTATGTTTAAATGATTTTGTAAAGGGTATAACTTGATATATGTGTCAATTAACTCATTTACCGATTTAAACCGTACTCGTATAACTAAATTTGCGCATGCGCAGAAGATATGAACGTAAAAACACAAAAATAACAACATGGCTTCGTCAATATATAAAAAAAACATTCATTAATACATTGTTTTCTCTTTATCTTTTAAACGCAATTGACGACTTCAAAAATATTGAAAATTTTATCTAAAAAAAAGAAGAAATCCGGGCCTCTTGGAAACGCTCAAAATTTCGGTATTTCTAAGACCGCGATTTTTATGCGAGAACTTACCTAATATGTAGCAGGTATTAACCTACTCAAAAACACCAAATTCGGCTTGTTATACTTCCGGTAGGGGTTCCTCCTTAATTAGGGCCCGTACAGAAAATTCCTATTAAATTCATTTTAAATGTGTATAAGATGCACTGGAAATAATTGATTTTGTTTTAAAGAGAAATTAGAGAATGTGAAACAAATATTTTTGTCGGGCCCGATTTGGTACAAAATGACGGTAACCATTTTCGCCTGGTGAATTCTTTCTTGCATAATACATGACTTTGGATTGTTTTAAACCTTAGTGGTAAATTGTTTCAATGATATATGGTGTTCTACATGAGAAACGCTTAGAAAGTGTGACACTGGTCGATTTACATGGAAACAACGAAGCCATTTATTTGGAGTATTGTAACCTGGAAACAAAGAAGCCATTTATTTGGTGTATTGTAACCTCAGATAGACCATATCTCGGAGATTAGGACACTAATAATCAGATCTTTCGTTTCCGTATTTTTTCGGAATGAAAGTTTCATTAAAAAAATAAACCGATAATTTCCGAAGAGATATATCATCGATCTAATTGTGTATTATATTGGTTTGCGGATTCAATGTTACTGTATTGTCAAATGTTATCCATGAAAGCTAATCCGATTATTTCCGAAGACCTGTACGGACATTCTCGGCAGCGTAACATCTTCTTATTTTCCGATGCGATTTATATTGGTTTGCCAAGTACATATTACTGTTTTATCAAATTTCATTTATAATATCTAAACCGATTACTTCCGTAGACCTGTACGTGCATTCAGGAAGATTTAGTATCTATTCCTTACGGTTGTCTTGGTAATATATTCATTTATCCACGGTCAATAATCACAAAAACGGAATAACAATTACACAATGCAGAATCGTATGAATTATTCCTTATGTCTGTTGAGAAAACTACTCTTGGTAAAACCCATAAGACTTGGCAGCCAAATGCAAACCTCTGCTTAGGTTAACATAAGCAATTTCTCCTTTTGTCCAAATGTTTTCAAAAATACATGTACTACATACGGGATTCGTTAACAGTAATTTAAAGGTCAGGTTTTGTCATATTTGACTCATATAGTGTACTTACCCAGTGTGTTAACAAGGGCACCATGTCTCTTTCTATTCTTTCTGTCATCCTTCTTGACATTGACACTCGCGCCCCTCTTGTCTCGTACCTTACTAGAACCTTCTTGTCGTATCAACTGTAAAACAATAATAAGAGAATAATGCACTGGGACTTCAATAAGTGGATAACTGTAACCCTTGGTTAAATTCCTGTTAAAGTTGCAGCGTGTAGGTCAAGATCAGTCTGTATATCTGCTCTTTCTGATCAGAATCTACACAAGTTTACGGAATCTTATATCGAGATTAGGTAAGTAATATAATGTATGAACATAGTATATCTTGATCGGGAAGTGTAGATGCTGCACAGGCTGATCTTGAACTTTACTGTTAAAAAACACAAATTTGCAAGTCGGTTTTTGCAATGCCGGGCTCAATTCTAAATACATTATTCTATGTATAGATATGGTTTTATGAAATTCAAAGTCAGACCATCCTGATACACTTAACTAAATCGTTTAACCCTTTCCCTCAAACGACAACTCTGCAGCAGACGACTTTGAACATATTTTGTCAAAACATAGAAAATCTCCAAAATTGAATGGATAACCTATGACACAAAGTGGAAAACATTGTGGCAAAAGGAGAAATTGCACGTTTTGTGCAATTTCTTCTTTTGTCACTATGTTTTCAAAAAGCCGTCTGCTGCAGAGGCGTCAGAAAGCGTCTATATGAGGGAAAGGGTTAACCAATCAGAAGTTGTATGAGTTTGTGAATTTTACAGTTGAATGAGGGGAATGCTTAGAATTGTTGGCGAATACCTAATACTGGTCCTGAATATACGTTCGTCGCATACATAGAGGGTTGGTTTTTATGTCCCTTTTCCTCATTCAACCAGCTACAGCAGACGACTTAGAAAAGTATACTTATAGAAAACACGCACGGAAACGAAAGTTCGATTTCTTAAAATGATTGAAAACATTGGGTCAAAAGGGAAAATGGAAACATTACTATCAATTAATCTATTTGTCACAATTTCTTCAAATGTCATCGGCTGCAAATGTGTCAAAATGCGTCTGAATACTTCTGAATGGGAAAATGACAGCTTACATTTTAATCGGAAGATTCTCACCTCTATTGTATCCTCGATGTCTGCAACCCTGTCCATCTCCCCTGGATCTAGTAACAGGGACTGTTTGCGGCTAGTCGGGAAGGGAAAGGAGGGGTTATCTTCTGTTGGAACGGTCTTTTCGTCTTGCTTTGTGTCCAGATAAATTGATACATTACCGTCCAATATGATGTAAAACCTGGTAGAAATGGACATTTTAGGTTTTACGCCTTTTCGGAAAATAAAACAGTATCGTCCGGTTAAAAAGGTAAACTAATTATAACATTTCTAAAGAGTCATCTTTAAAATCGAGGGCTTGGCGTGACACGGTTGTAACTAAAATACGTATTTTTTTACCAAGGTTAATCACCCCGCCATGAAGTCTTTATAATCGTTAAAATCATTTTTCTTGGTAAACAATGGAAATTTAGGTGCCATTGCTCACCTAAATTTGCATTGTTTACAAAGGGGTCAAAATTACCCCTAAACCAGGGTTTTCAAAATAGGGTTTTAGTTACAACTGTTTCACGCCAAGCCCTCGAAATACTCAAGAACATTTATTGCTTGTCATTATACGTACATTGCCGCCATGATAATAACGGATATATACTGTCAAAACCGCGATACGCTCCAATGGACTAATCAATCATTTACCCTGGCATATTGAGGTATTTGAAGCAGACGGCTTTTGAAAGCAATATTGCATAAGAAAAAAATGCTCTTTTTTTTCTAAGTAACAGATAAGTTTAAAGTTGTATGCTTCAGATGTGTTGTATGTGGGAAAGGGTTAAGTAAAATAATCAGTAGATATAACACTCACTGTCCCCCTGTTTCGCCCTGTCTTTCTATCATGTCGTCTTCGTGGTAACGCTGTAGTTCCGCCTTCTGTAGAACGTACGCTACGTCAGCTGAAAGGAAATGTTACCACATTGCCATATTACATCGATTGAATAATATTTCAAAATACAAAGGACCCATCTATGAGAAAAGGTACACATTGGTATTTCTGATAAGTGTAGTCTCAGACCAGCTTGTTAATTTGCTCCGTCTCATCAACAATCTACACACGTTAAACAGATGCTTCTAACAATATAAGGTAATTAATATAAACAGTGTAGATCTTGATATACATACATGTACATGTAGTTCATAAAAGCAAACTTGACAATTTTCCTATGAGCTTTCTCGTATGATGTTTTAAGTTCGTCATGTATCGCGGCTCATATGTCTTTTACAATATTATGTTTACGCTCTATAAAAACCAACAGTTTGGCATTTGCGTCCAAAGTAAATCCAGATAAAGAAGGTCCTCCGTGCAACTTGATCTGACTGTGCGCTGTTCGCCACTTGGGCATACGAGTTGTAAAGAAGCTTTTGTAATGCAGTATCGTTTTGGATCATTTAGCATGGAAGCGAAATAAGGGCTTTATCCGTGTACCAAGTATTATCTAGACGACTTAATTTACTATTGTATGCCGTGTACCAAGTATTATAGACGAACTAATTTACTATTGTATGCCGTGTACCAAGTATTATCTAGACGAACTCATTTACTATTGTATGCCGTGTACCAAGTATTATCTAGACGAACTAATTTACTATTGTATGCCGTGTAACAAGTATTATCCAGAAGAACTCATTTACTATTGTATGCCGTGTACCAAGTATTATCCAGAAGAACTCATTTACTATTGTATGCCGTGTACCAAGTATTATCCAGACGAACTAATTTACTATAGTATGCCGTGTACCAAGTATTATCTAGACGAACTCATTTACTATTGTATGCCGTGTACCAAGTATTATAGACGAACTAATTTACTATTGTATGCCGTGTACTAAGTATTATCTAGAAGAACTCATTTACTATTGTATGCCGTGTACAAAGTATTATCCGGACAAACTAATTTACTATTGTATGCCGTGTAACAAGTATTATCCAGACAAACTAATTTACTATTGTATGCCGTGTACCAAGTATTATTTAGACGAACTAATTTACTATTGTATGCCGTGTACCAAGTATTATCTAGACGAACTCATTTACTATTGTATGCCGTTTACCAAGTATTATCTAGACGAACTAATTTACTATTGTATGCCGTGTACCAAGTATTATCTAGAAGAACTCATTTACTATTGTATGCCGTGTACCAAGTATTATCCAGACGAACTCATTTATTATTGTATGCCGTGTACCAAGTATTATCTAGACGAACTAATTTACTATAGTATGCCGTGTACCAAGTATTATCTAGACGAACTCATTTACTATTGTATGCCGCGTACCAAGTATTATCCAGACGAACTCATATACTATTGTATGCCGTGTACCAAGTATTATCCAGACGAACTTATTTACTATTGTATGCCGTGTACCAAGTATTATCCAGACGAACTCATTTACTATTGTATGCCGTGTATCAAGTATTATCCAGACGAACTAATTTACTATTGCATGCCGTGTACCAAGTATTATCCAGACGAACTCATTTACTATTGTATGCCGTGTACCAAGTATTATCCAGACGAATTCATTTACTATTGTATGCCGTGTACCAAGTATTATCCAGAAGAACTAATTTACTATTGTATGCCGTGTACCAAGTATTATCTAGACGAACTCATTTACTATTGTATGCCATGTACCAAGTATTATCCAGACGAACTCATTTACTATTGTATGCCGTGTATCAAGTATTATCCAGAATAACTAATTTACTATTGTATGCCGTGTACCAAGTATTATCCAGACGAACTCATTTATTATTGTATGCCGTGTACCAAGTATTATCCAGACGAACTCATTTACTATTGTATGCCGTGTACCAAGTATTATCCAGAAGAACTAATTTACTATTGTATGTCGTGTACCAAGTATTATCTAGACGAACTCATTTACTATTGTATGCCGTGTACCAAGTATTATCCAGACGAACTCATTTACTATTGTATGCCGTGTATCAAGTATTATCCAGAAGAACTAATTTACTATTGTATGCCGTGTACTAAGTATTATCTAGAAGAACTCATTTACTATTGTATGCCGTGTACCAAGTATTATCCGGACAAACTAATTTACTATTGTATGCCGTGTAACAAGTATTATCCAGACGAACTAATTTACTATTGTATGCCGTGTACCAAGTATTATCTAGACGAACTAATTTACTATTGTATGCCGTGTACCAAGTATTATCTAGACGAACTCATTTACTATTGTATGCCGTTTACCAAGTATTATCTAGACGAACTAATTTACTATTGTATGCCGTGTACCAAGTATTATCTAGACGAACACATTTACTATTGTATGCCGTGTATCAAGTATTATCCAGACGAACTAATTTACTATTGTATGCCGTGTACCAAGTATTATCCAGACGAACTCATTTACTTTTGTATGCCGTGTACCAAGTATTATCCAGACGAATTCATTTACTATTGTATGCCGTGTACCAAGTATTATCCAGACGAACTCATTTACTATTGTATGCCGTGTACCAAGTATTATCTAGACGAACTCATTTACTATTGTATGCCGTGTACCAAGTATTATCCAGACGAACTCATTTACTATTGTATGCCGTGTATCAAGTATTATCCAGAATAACTAATTTACTATTGTATGCCGTGTACCAAGTATTATCCAGACGAACTCATTTACTATTGTATGCCGTGTACCAAGTATTATCCAGACGAACTCATTTACTATTGTATGCCATGTACCAAGTATTATCCAGAAGAACTAATTTACTATTGTATGTCGTGTACCAAGTATTATCTAGACGAACTCATTTATTATTGTATGCCGTGTTCCAAGTATTATCCAGACGAACTCATTTACTATTGTATGCCGTGTATCAAGTATTATCCAGAAGAACTAATTTACTATTGTATGCCGTGTACCAAGTATTATCCAGACGAACTCATTTACTATTGTATGCCGTGTACCAAGTATTATCCAGACGAACTCATTTACTATTGTATGCCGTGTACCAAGTAGTATCCAGACGAACTAATTTTAATACTATTGTATGCCGTGTATCAAGTATTATCTAGAATAACTAATTTACTATTGTATGCCGTGTACCAAGTATTATCCAGAAGAACTCATTTACTATTGTATGCCGTTTACCAAGTTTTATCTAGAAGAACTCGTTTACTATTGTATGCCGTGTACCAAGTATTATCCAGAAGAACTCATTTACTATTGTATGCCGTGTACCAAGTATTATCTAGACGAACTCATTTACTATTGTATGCCGTGTACCAAGTATTATCCAGAAGAACTCATTTACTATTGTATGCCGTGTATCAAGTATTATCCAGAAGAACTAATTTTAATACTATTGTATGCCGTGTATCAAGTATTATCTAGAAGAAATAATTTACTATTGTATGCCGTGTACCAAGTATTATCCAGAAGAACTCATTTACTATTGTATGCCGTGTACCAAGTATTATCCAGACGAACTAATTTACTATTGTATGCCGTGTACCAAGTATTATCTAGACGAACTAATTTACTATTGTATGCCGTGTACCAAGTATTATCTAGACGAACTCATTTACTATTGTATGCCGTGTACCAAGTATTATCTAGACGAACTAATTTACTAGTGTATGTCGTGTACCAAGTATTATCCAGACGAACTCATTTACTATTGTATGCCGTGTACCAAGTATTATCTAGAAGAACTCATTTACTATTGTATGCCGTGTACCAAGTAGTATCCAGAAGAACTCATTTACTATTGTATGCCGTGTACCATGTATTATCTAGACGAACTCATTTACTATTGTATGCCGTGTACCAAGTATTATCTAGACGAACTCATTTACTACATTACGTCGTATATCATACAACAATGTAAGTCATTAATACTGCTTCATACCAGCCATACGTTTAGTATAGTACACTGAGTACCAGACGTACGTTTAGTATAGTACACTGAGTACCTGACGTAACTTTAGTATAGTACACTGAGTACCTGACGTAACTTAAGTATAGTACACTGAGTACCTGACGTAACTTTAGTATAGTACACTGAATACCTAACGTAACTTTAGTATAGTACACTGAGTACAAGACGTATGCTTATTATAGTACACTGAGTATCATACGTGCATTAAGTATAATACACTGAGTACCAGACGTAACTTTAGTATAGTACACTGAGTACCAGACGTAACTTAAGTATAGTATACTGAGTACCAGACGTACATTAAGTATAATACACTGAGTACCAGACGTACGCTTAGTATAGTACACTGAGAATCAGACATAACTTTAGCATAGTACACTGAGTACCAGACGTAACTTTAGTATAGTACACTGAGTACCAGACGTACGTTTAGTATATTACACTGAGTACCAGACGTAACTAAGTACAGTACACTGAGTACCATTCGTAACTTTAGTATAGTACACTGAGTACCAGACGTACGTTTAGTATAGTACACTGAGTACCAGACGTAACTTTAGTATAGTTCACTGAGTACATGTACCAGACCAACGTTTAATAAAATACACAGACTACCAGACGTACACTTAGTATAGTAAATTGAGTACCAGACGTATCTTGAGTATAGTACACTGAGTACCAGACGACACCGAGTACCATACGTAACTTTAGTATAATACACTGAGTACCAGCCGTATGTTTATTATAGTACACTGAGTACCAGACGTACATGTAGTATAGTAAACTGAGTACCAGACGTAAATTTGGTACAGTACACTGAATACCAGACCGTAAGTTTAATATATTACCAGACATAGCTTTATTATTGTACACTACAAGACGTAATTTTAGTATAACACACTATGTACCAGCCGTAAGTTCAGTATGATACACTTAGTACCAGGCGTACGTTTATTATAGTACACTGAGTACCAGACGTAACTTTAGTATATTACACTGAGTACCAGGCGTACGTTTAGTTTAGTACATTGAGTTCCAAATGTAAATGTATTGTAGTACACTGAGTACCAGGCGTAAATTGAGTATAGTACACTGAGTACCAGACGTACGTTTAATACAATACACTGAGTACCAGACGTACGTTTAGTATAGTACACTGAGTACTAGACGTAACTTTAGTATAGTACACTGAGTACCAGACGTACGCTTAGTATAATACACTAAGTTCCAAACGTAACTTTAGTATAGTACACTTAATACCAGACGTAACTTTATTATAATACACTACCAGACGTAATTTTAGTATATTACACTGAGTACCAGCCGTAAATTTAGTAAATACACTGAGTACCAGGCGTACGTTTATTATAGTACACTGATTTCCAAATGTAACTTTAGTATAGTACACTAAGTACCAGACGTACGTTGAGTATAGTACATTGAGTTTCAAAAGTAACTTTAGTATAGTACACTGAGTACCAGACGTACGATTAGTATAGAACACTGAGTACCAGACTTAATTTTAGTATAGTTTTCCACCCGTAAGATTAGTATAATACACTGAGTACCAGACGTACGTTTAGTATAATACACTGAGTACCAGCCGTAAGTTTAGTATAATACACTGAGTATCAGGCGTACGTTGAGTATAGTACACTGAGTTTCAAACGATACTGTAGTATAGTACACTGAGTACCAACCGTAAGTTTAGTTCAATACACTGAGTACCAGCTGTAAGTCTAGTATAATACACTGAGTACTAGGCGTACGTTGAGTATAGTACACTGAGTTCCAAATGTAACTTTAATTTGTACACTGAGTACCAGACGTAACTTTAGTAAAGTACACTTAGTACCAGACGTAACTTTAGTATAGTACACTACCAGACGTAAGTTTAGTATAGTACACTGAGTGCCAAACGTAATGTAAGTATAGTACACTGAGTACCAGCCTTAAGTTTAGTATAATACACTGAGTACCAGACGTACATCTAGTATAGTACACTGAGTACCAGACGTAACTTTAGTATAGTACACTGAGTACCAGACGTACGTTTAGTATAGTACACTGAGTACCAGACGTAATTTTAGTATAGTACACTGAGTACCAGACGTACGTTTAGTATAATACACTGAGTACCAGCCGTAAGTTTAGTATAATACACTGAGTATCAGGCGTACGTTGAGTATAGTACACTGAGTTTCAAACGATACTGTAGTATAGTACACTGAGTACCAACCGTAAGTTTAGTTCAATACACTGAGTACCAGCCGTAAGTCTAGTATAATACACTGAGTACCAGGGGTACGTTGAGTATATTACACTGAGTTCCAAATGTAACTTTAATTTGTACACTGAGTACCAGACGTAACTTTAGTAAAGTACACTTAGTACCAGACGTAACTTTAGTATAGTACACTACCAGACGTAAGTTTAGTATAGTACACTGAGTGCCAAACTTAATGTTAGTATAGTACACTGAGTACCAGCCTTAAGTTTAGTATAATACACTGAGTACCAGACGTACATCTAGTATAGTACACTGAGTACCAGACGTAACTTTAGTATAGTACACTGAGTACCTGACGTACGTTTAGTATAGTACACTGAGTACCAGACGTAACTTTAGTATAGTACACTACCAGACGTAAGTTTAGTATAGTACATTGAATGCCAAACATAATTTGGTATAGTACACTGAGTACCAGGCATACGTTTAGTATAGTACACTGAGTACCAGACGTAAGTTTAGTATAATACACTGAGTACCAGACGTAAGTTTAGTATATTACACTGAGTACCAGACATAAGTGTAGTATATTACACCGAGTACCAGACGTAAGTTTAGTATATTACACTGAGTTCCAGACGTAAGTTTAGTATATTAGTATATTACACTGAGTACCAGACGTAAGTTTTATATTACACCGAGTACCAGACGTAAGTTTAATATATTACACTGAGTACCAGCCGTAAGTTTAGTATACTACACTGAGTACCAGACATACGTTTAGTATAGTACACTGAGTACCAGACATACGTTTAGTATAGTGCACTGAGTACCAGACGTAACTTTATTATAGTACACTGAGTACCAGACGTAACTTTATTATAGTACGCTGAGTACCAGACATACGTTTAGTATAGTACACTGAGTACCAGACGTAAGTTTAGTGCAGTACACTGAGTACCAGACGTAATTTTATTATAGTACACTGAGCGCCAGACGTAACTTAAGTATAGTACACTTAGTACCAGCCGTAAGTTTAGTATAATACACTGAGTACCAGACATACGTTTAGTATAGTACACTGAGTACCAGACATACGTTTAGTATAGTACACTTAGTACCAGACGTAACTTTATTATAGTACACTGAGAACCAGACGTAACGTATGCATAGTACACTGAGTACCAGACAGGTCTTTGGTCCATACTAAAAAAATGAACCATGTTGGCATTTGCGTACAATACAGCTTCAGTCCAGCCTCTATACTAATCTGCGCTGTCATATCAGTATATAGTATATACACATATTTACATAAGCTTATAACAAGCTTAAGTAAGTGATGTATTAACATAATAGATATGTTCACCAAAGCCAACTTGTATCGTTTCCCATAGACGGTATCATATTATGTTGTTTTAATTTATTTTGCTTATAAACGTCGGGGAAAGTAAGTATGATATGTGAAATCATGTATTTATCCCCATAGACGGGCTAATGTAAGCTGTTCTATGTCTAAGATTTGCAACTAAATTCAAACTTTCTTCAATTTTTGCAGGTATAAAACCCTCTATCGTTGAGGAGAGTTACCTCTCAGGTTTAAAGTAATCGAACGGAAATGGGGATCATGTATTATTCATGAAAGAAATCACTCTGCAAAGATGGTTGCCGTCATTTGGCACATAATCGGGTTGTGCCGAAACGGTATTTCCGCAAACTCTTAGGTCAAAAGTACCAATATTGGTTAAATCAAACAGTTTCAGTGAATCCTGTACATATTTACAATGATTGTCACTTGTTAAATGCAGTCAGGTTAAGGTGTACACTAATTAGTAGACAAAAACAGGTTGTTTAAGGGCGTATTGTCATGTATTTAGTCAACTTTGACATCTATGTACATACCTCTACTAAGCTGTCTTAAACATGGGGCCTTCATCATCACAATCGGTAAGATATTCTGTATTTCTCTCTCCGGTCGTAGACCTGGCGGGGTCTCGAACAACGTCACGATGGAATCGCCGATCTTTTTCCTCATTGTTTCGGTTACTAACGAAGCTGTTTAACGTAACTATAACATGCTTGGTAGCTGATTTACGATATTGTTCTAAATTATTAATTCATTTTTGTCGTCAGTTTTGGTCTGCATTCCAAAAGTATGTATAGGTGATATTTCGTGTAATTTTATTTAGACTTAAAAATCTTCATGTTTGTATATACTATGATTCATTTATGAAAATTGTGCTTGAAAATAACATAAGTTCCAAGTAATCTGAATGCAGTTAATAACTTCATGATAGTAATTGAAAACAATCAATTACATATGTGAAAAACTATGTAATCGTAATTGAAATGAATTGAAGTATTTGGCCAAGTAATTGAAAGTATTGAATTACACTTTAAAGCAATTGAACTCATCCTTGGCTACATGCACCAGCCTAATATTTTGACAGAACATGCATTTATATATTTATGACATACAGGCGGACAGTGAAGATTATGGTGATTGCGTATGTCCAGGCTCATCTGAGTCTCCACTGTATCCAGCTGCATCAAGAAATATGTACAACAACCCTTTCCCACGTACACCTAATCTACAGCAGACGACTTTGGAAACATTCAGTCAAAATATGGAAACTCTGTAAATGAAAAATACATTTAACGAATGCAGTTAAAAAAGAGTGGTGGCAAAAAGGAGAAAATGCTCATTTTGAGCTATATTTTGTATTGCAAACATTTTCTGTTTACAGTCTTCTAATAGTAGGGGCGTCAGAAACTGTCAAAATGTGCTGAAATGTTGAAAAAGTACCATGTTATATTGACGAACGTTGTAGATTTATGGAGATCGTGTTATCTACTATTCGCTCTCCTATCTACATACAGTAGCATATCAAGTAATGTAATTCCTTTTTTCCAAACACAGAATTCAACTCCGGAAGAGTTATAAATTAAATATCCCACGTACACGTATTTTCCATGTGATCATTGTCATTTAAATCAATCTGTTGAACATGCATTAGTTTATAACAAACTTATAGTTCCAAATTAATCAGATTTTGAACCACGCCAGACAAAAAACGACCTTCCTTTTTTTTTAATTGATGATGATAACAATTGGATTACTGTCTTATATAGTCGTGTTTTGGTCATAGTTGTTTTAGTAGGCTTCGTTGAGTCGTGTTTATAAGCTGACGAATAGTGCAGAGGCTTATCAGCTTTGCTGGCGGTGCCGGTTGATTTATGACATTACAGGTCGAAAATTCCAGAAAGTCGTTTTTCGTGTGATGCGGCTAAATATCCATCAAGATATAAATTAGTGTGAGATATTCGATACCCCCACAGTGGAGGAGTAGAAATAGACTGGACTCAGAACAACGATTTACATTTTAATCCTTCTCCTGCAGAAGTTCTGCAAGAATTTAGTTGTTTTTCTCATTCATTTATTACAAAATATACATGATGCATGTTACAATATACTTACAACGCAAATCGATTCAACATATGGTTTATATATCTATCATACCATGCACAACTGATATATAATTCTGTTTGTAACAGATAAGGAGTCAAAAGGTAAATCAATGTTTAACCCTTTCCTTCATACGACAATTCTGCAGCAGACGACTTTGAACGTATTTGGTCAAAACATCGAAAATCTCCATAATTGAATGGATAACCTATGACAAAAAGTGGAAAACATTGTGGGTGGCAAAAGGAGAAATTGCACGTTTTGTGCAATTTCTTCTTTTGTCACTATGTTTTCAAAAAGCCGTCTGCTGCAGAGACGTCAGAAAGCGTCTATATGAGGGAAAGGTTTAAAGTAGATTTAAGGAGAAGACATTTACGGATCTAGTTTTTGCTAATTTAAGTCTTCTTTGATAATTGATGAATGCGTAGCGAATAATCGAGACCAAGATCAAACTGTCCTAATGTACAGGTTGTTTCCACCAATTAAATGTCTTCTTTGTTTCCATCTAAATCCCGCCTTGGTTGTGTAGTGGTAGAGCGTCCGCCTCGGGTGCGAGAGATCGCGGGTTCGATCCCCGGTCTGGTCATATCAAAGACTTTAAAACGTGTAGTAATGGATGCCCTCCTTGGCGCTCAGAGTTCCGGGATTAGCATAACGACTGACTGGCTGGTGTCAGGATAAATGGACCAGTAGTACTAGTAACTTACCCAGTAACACGCCGTGATATAACTGAATGAAAAACTGTTGAAAGCGGCGTAAAACACCAAACAATCCATCAAAACATGAAAGTTCCAACCCTCAAATGTCACACTTTTTTGACAGGTGGGACACTGTATATCATTGAAAGGAGTAACCTCTTAGCTAATAAATAATCCAAACAATATAAGGTAAATCACTCCGTGTAGATGGATCCTGTCTCTTTGCACACAAATTGACCAGGCCAAAACTGGTTTTTTATTTACTATTTGGCTACGGATGTATTTGGTGTAATCTTAACTTCTTAGCCCTTTCCCACATATAGACGCTTTATGTGGCCTCTGCAGCAGACGACTTTTGAAATCATAGTGGCAAAAGGAAAAAGTGCTCATAATGAGCAATTTCTCCATTTGCCACAATGATTTCAACTCTACACATTTTCCTTATTTTTGACTGGATAATTTCAAAGTCGTATGCTACAGAGTTATTGTATGTATGTTGGAAAGGGTTTAGTCAATGTACAGGTTGTTTTTAAATCTGCAGCAACTGGTTCGGGTCTAAAGTAGGCTTCGCTTAAAACTACCGTACCCAGGTACAAACGATCATTGGGGGCTCTACAACAGAGGACTTATGAAAACATTGTATGCAATAGGGAAATTAAACAGACCGATTAACCTTTTGTCAACTACAGACACTTCGAAAAAAAGTCATCAGAAGGGAATAGATTATTAGATTACAGGATCTATATTAGAGTGCTCTAATACACTACACACAATTTGGATGGATTGTCCTGTGAATTCATTGATGTATTCTGATGGTAGTAAGTGTGCATGAATAGCCTGGTATGTCTAATTGCTGTTATTCACAGTATTTCAGTTAAATTATGCATATGCCGTAACACACGCATTTGCATTACATTAGCGAATAATGAAGACCAAGATCAGCTTGCACATCCGTGCAGCCTAATCTTGGTCTACATACTTCGTCATCCATGTATCAATACGTTTAACTAACTACTGCATCATTGTGTTACAACATACAGTGACAATCAATATGTGATGATTCAAATAGCAGAAGTTAGACTGGAAAACAGTGAACTCTTTCACCGCCGAATTTCACAAAGTGGACTCTTCCACGTGGAAAATTGGACCATTCCATGTTTCGTCTATGAGTAAATTTGGTATAATTTAATGTCTAATTGGAAAACGATGAAGATTTCAGTAGAGACTAACCTGAATCTGCCTTGTTTGCAAAAGCCTTTAATTCTTTAATTGCCTTTGTAAGCGAAATGGTTAATATGTGTTGGGAGAATAAAGGGTAAATAAATAGGTTTAGTAATTTACACTTGTAAAACAATAGATATTTAGGACCCTGTCAGCTTTGCACCCAAAACAATTGGAGTGATAACAGTAATAATACACCGCCTGGTTATCCCCATTGAAACAATTAAAGCAGATATTGCTAAACTATTTAAACTTTCTGCGTTTTATTATAATGACGAATATGATCCATTACAGACAGAAATATATATTGAGACTTGTATCTTGGCATACAGTAAAGACTTGAGCGAGACGCCAGTTTATTTGTTTGAAGTGAAAGATTTTCCTATCTTCTTCATATTTTGAAGTGTTTTATGTATGCAAAACTCCTACTGATTGGAGGAAATAAATACATTAAACTAATAACAGCTAAGGTCATATCGCGGCATATAGCAGGGACGTAGCTTGGCAATAATCAATGTGTAGGCCGTCACGTGAGAAAATCAACATTGTGGACTCAGCGTAAAGTATCGACCCGGGTCAGCCTAAGCATGCCACACAGGCGTACCCGGATATACACCTTTCGCCTCCTGTGGATTTTCTGTTCCATGAATCACTGCTCTATACATCTATCCCCCTAAGACGGAATGTGTCGGCCGGATCAGTCTGCGCGGACAGCGCAGGCTGATCTGGTCGATACATTACGCAGATGTGTATCGTCGCAGCTGCATTTTGGGGAATGTTTAGAAAAAATGTGTAGGCACGTGCCTACAGTGCCTTAAGGGAGCTACGCCACCGTACAGGAACGATGATGTTGGTCCCACACCTTATATTCACATCGAGAGATAAAAAATATAAAGTATGTAACCAATACCACCCCTACCTGCTGGAGCTCAAGAGTTGCATTGACTCGAATCTTTATAACACATTTTAGCCAACTTGCACGGTTTAGGCAAGGGTCAGACGGTTGCTGCAATTCTTATATTCCTGTTGAGTGTACCTAAGCCACAGGGGCAGATTATGACACAAGAGAAATTGTCAGTATTTTCAGAGAAATTGTCAGTATTTTCAGCACCTCCGAATGCCGGTTTTGGTGTGACGATAACTAGAGGCACTGTAAGAGAAATGCGATCTCAGCAAAGACAGCTTTAACTTCATTATAAAACACATTTTAAATCGACCCTTCTCATTATATTGAAAACCTTTTCTGTAGGACTTTTGATTCTTATTATAGTTCTATTCTTTTTTGCGTTATACTTTTCAAGCCATTTTATAAGTATAACATGACATTGAACGATCTTACTTTACACGTCTCTGGGCGAGAGAGAGAGTTGCGAATGTTTATTTTGGCATCGGTATTTACTGTTGCATACATATGCAAGAAAAGCCAACCCCAATAATTAGGTTTGAAGTTGAGAGTTTTTCAACAGTATTGACCGGATCATGACCTTTGTGGACATATAAAAATATATATATATATATATGAGTGCTGCTGAAAGTGTCAATGTCACACGTTTGGAAAAAGAACTGCATGAACATGCTTGCTAAATAAAACAATAAAATAGATACCGTTTTACAAAATTGTCTTGGAAACTTTATGGCTATTTAGCAAAAAGTGTAGAGCCATATCAAACTACTCGGATACGCAGGCTGGCCTAGCTCTACACTTGTCGCAAAAAAACATAGGGTTGGTTTTCGCAAGCCACCTCGCATATATATACATATATCATCATAATATACATACATGTTCGTCAACTTTAAACTGTATGTTATTACTCTTATGTGATACATACATATTCGTCATTTTTAAACTGTATGTTAATCTCATGAGATACATGTATATTCGTCAACTTTAAACTGTATGTTATTAATCTTATGAGATACATACATGTGCGTCTACTTTAAACTGTATGTCATTAATTTTATGAGATACATACATGTGCGTCTACTTTAAACTGTATGTCATTAATATTATGAGATACATACATGTGCGTCTACTTTAAACTGTATGTCATTAATCTTATGAGATACATACATATTCGTCTACTTTAAACTGTATGTTATTAATCTTATGAGATACATACATGTGCGTCTACTTTAAACTGTATGTCATTAATCTTATGAGATACATACATATTCGTCTACTTTAAACTGTATGTCATTAATCTTATGAGATACATACATGTGCGTCTACTTTAAACTGTATGTCATTAATCTTATGAGATACATGCATGTTCGTCTACTTTAAACTGTATGTCATTAATCTTAAGAGATACATGCATGTTCGTCTACTTTAAACTGTATGTTATTCATCTTAAGAGATACATACATGTGCGTCTACTTTAAACTGTATGTCATTAATCTTAAGAGATACATGCATGTTCGTCTACTTTAAACTGTATGTCATTAATCTTAAGAGATACATGCATGTTCGTCTACTTTAAACTGTATGTTATTCATCTTAAGAGATACATACATGTGCGTCTACTTTAAACTGTATGTCAGTAATCTTAAGAGATACATACATGTGCGTCTACTTTAAACTGTATGTCATTAATCTTATGAGATACATACATGTTCGTCTACTTTAAACTGTATGTCATTAATCTTAAGAGATACATGCATGTTCGTCTACTTTAAACTGTATATTATTCATCTCATGAGATACATACATGTGCGTCTACTTTAAACTGTATGTTATTCATTTCGTGAGATAAATACAAATACATATTCGTCAACTTTAAACTGTATGTTATTAATCTTATGATAGATAGATATATACTTTATTTTCAACTTGTACAAAATAAGTTCATCATTGTTACAAATACAAATACAAATTAAATTTCATATACAAATACAAATACAAATTCAATTTAAATTTCATATCGTGACATTTATACTAGTTAAGCACAATAGGATTTTATAGAATGTTATTCGAGAAAATATGGAAAAGAATTGATTTAGTGAAAATATTTTTCTGTTTATGTTATCGTGTAAAACCTCACGGAGGAATGTGACTATTATGAATTTACATAGCTTTAATAATGTGGCTGACTTTACAATTTTCTTTAGATGTATAAACTGTTATCGTGAGATAAATACATGTCCGTCAACTTTAAACTATTATGTTATTCATCTCATAAGATTCATGCATATCCGTCTGGAATCCGCTGTGGTCGAGTGGTTAGCGTCGGGGATTTCGAAACCGGGTGTCCCGGGTTCGATCCCCAGTCGCGGCACTACGGTCATGGTCGAGTGCCCTTGGGCAAGGCACATTTTCTAGCCTAGTACTGGTTTGTTTACCCAGGGATTATGAATAATTAAATTAATTGCGCGCTAAATGACCTTAGCTGTCGATGCGCCATAAAACAATATACATTCATTCATTCATGTCCGTCTACTTTAAACTGTATGTTATTCATCTCATGAGGTACATGCATGTTCGTCAATTTTAAACTGTTTGTTATTCATCTCGATATGTACCTCAACATTGATGAAAACACAGGTATTTCATTTTCAGTTGCATCTCTGTATAATGGTCGGGACCAGGCACATTCTGTCAAGTGATACCAAGCGTAAACCGTTTTGTTGTAATGCAATTATACTGACCAATTCCTCTGCTTAAGCATATTTTTAAGCTTCTTACGGTCAAATTGACAATGTACACTTTAACATGTACAGGCTTTTGTAATGGTTGTAATGTACTGGTAGTAATGTACTGGTAGTAATGTAATCGTAGTAATGTAATCGTAGTAATGTAATGGAAGTAATGGCAGTGGAGTAATGGTAGTAATGGAAGTAATGGTAGTAAGATAGTAATGGAAGTAATGGTAGTAATGGAAGAAATGAAAGTATGGTAGTAATGGTAGTACTGGAAGTAATGGAAGTAATGGAAGTAATGGAAGTAATGGAAGTAATGGAAGTAATGGAAGTAATGGTAGTAATGGTAGTAAGGTAGTAATGGAAATAATGGAAGTATGGTAGTAATGGTAGTAATGGAAGTAATGGAAGTAATGGAAGTAACGGAAGTAATGGAGGTAATGGTAGTAATGGAAGTAATGGTAGTAATGGAAGTAATGGTAGTAATGGAAGTAATGGTAGTAATGGTAGTAATGGAAGTAATGGTAGTAATGGAAGTTATGGTAGTAATGTAAGTACGGTAGTAATGTAAGTAATGGTAGTAATGGAAGTAAGGTAGTAATGGAAGTAATGGTGGAAATGGAAGTAATGGTAGTGTTGAAGTGGTAGTAATGCAATGGAAGTAATGGTAGTAATGGTATGGTAGTAATGTAATGTTAGTAATACAATGGTAGTAATGTAATGGTAGTAACGGCAGTAATGTTATGGTAGTAATGTAATGGTAGTAACGGCAGTAATGTTATGGTAGTAATACAATGGTAGTAATGTAATTGTAGTAACGGCAGTAATGTAATGGTAGTAATACAATGGTAGTAATGTAATGGTAGTAACGGCAGTAATGTAATGGTAGTAACGGCAGTAATGTAATGATAGTAATGTAATGGTGTCAGGATAAACAATACCGATGGCCTGAAATTGTGGAGACCGTAAAAGCACGAGACCAACCGGACATCCGAGAATTTCACACTTCGTCGTGAGAAATAAAAGATGTATCGCCGTTAGAACGTAGCGATTACATGTTTACGTCGTATTTTTGCACTAAACGTGCAGCATAATGCACACTTGGTAATGCACGGTACTGGTTATTTACCGTGTAATCGCAGTGATATCACTGAACTACTGTTGAAAGGGCTGTTAAACACCATTCAAACATATTGTTTATTTTCTTTGAATATGTGATTTCGTTTAATAGTAAACACACATGGGAAAAAAATTACATTATAACAATTTGAAGTAAAACATCTGGATCAGGTCAATATAACCGAGTTATACATTCCAGTTCAAGTTCATTCCAAATGAGTGTATTCGAGCGAGTTATTTTGAATACTATCCAACATCAATAGGACAATTCTTGTAACCGTTATCACACACCGGAAGCCATTTCATTCCCCAAATTTGAGATATTCATGATGAACGTATGAGGTTGGATTGAATGGTATCACCTGAATAACACATCTCGATATGAGGCTGGATAGAACGGTATCACCTGAATGACACATCTCGATATGATACTGGATTGAATGGCATCACCTGAATGACACATCTCGATATGAGGCTGGATTGAACGGTATCACCTGAATGACACATCTCGATATGAGGCTGGATTGAATGGTATCACCTGAATGACACATCTCGATATGAGGCTGGATTGAATGGTATCACTTGAATGACACATTTCGATATGAGGCTGGATTGAATGGTATCACCTGAATGACACATCTCGATATGAGGCTGGATTGAATGGTATCATTCGAATGAAACATCTCGATATGAGACTGGATTGAATGGTATCACTTGAATGACACATCTCGATATGAGGCTGGATTGAATGATTTCACCTGAATGACACATTTCGATATGAGGCTGGATTGAATGGTATCACCTGAATGACACATCTCGATATGAGGCTGGATTGAATGGTATTATTTGAATGACACATCTCGATATGCAAATCGATCATCTCCGACTAATTGTGCGAGTTCTTCAGTTGTCTCCCTGTAAAGACTGACCAATATACGTTTGGTTTCCGGCATCATGGGTCCGGCTTGTACTTTTGATTTAGTGACGAAGGACTTCTGTAGTCTTGTGATGAAATTTAAGTATTTAGTACGTATGTCAGCTGTATGAAAAAAACAGTTTACAAATGGATAGAAACAATTTGTTCCCATATACAAAATAATTGAATGGAAAGAACAGAAATGCAGAATTTATGATATGATATCATAACGGGTAATAAACAAGGTCAAGAGGTTAATTTTTAGAAACTATTGTGTGACCAATCATTATATATTTTCAATTGGTCAAATGATGTACTAGTATCTTATATTGTTAAAAGCCGGGATACTCTATTACATGTATCAGTATAGAACCTATGTTTGGTTCAAATATTGTTATGTTTGATCAAAGACTAGCCTGGGTAACTACATTTATCAGTAGCATATCTAGGTCAGGTACAAGTATGTGTTATGTTGGGTTAAAGACTAGGTAACTACATCTATCAGAATCATATCTAGGTAATGTACACATATTGGTTTGGTAAAATACTATCTAACTTCTTTTAATCAGTATTAATTTAGTCAGGTACAACTATTGGTAGAGTTGTGTCAAAGACTTAGTAACAACAGTTATCAGTATTGTATCTATATCTGGTACAAGTATTGATAATGTTGTGGCAAAGACATAGTAACAATAGTTATCAGTAGTGTATCTATGTCAGGTACGAATATTGGTAGTGTTGTGTCAAAGACTTAGTAACAACAGTTATCAAATTTGTATCTATGTCAAGTACAAATATTGGTTATTTTGGGTCGAAGACTTAGTAACAACAGTTATCAGTACTAATCTAGATCAGGTACAAATATTGGCAGTGTTGTGGCAAAGACTTAGTAACAAGAGTTGTCAGTACTTATCTAGGTCAGGTACACATATTGGTAGTGTTGTGGAAAAAGACTTAGTAACAACAGTTATCAGTACTAATCTAGGTCAGGTACACATATTAGTAGTGTTGTGGAAAAAGACTTAGTAACAACAGTTATTATTATTGTCTCAAGGTCAGGTACAGATAGTGGTAGTGTTGTGTCAAAGACTTAGTAACAACAGTTATCAGTATTGTCTCAAGGTCAGGTACAAATATTGGTTATTTTGTGTCAAATACTTAGTAACAACAGTTATCAGTACTAATCTAGGTAAGGTACAATATTGGTTATTTTGTGTCAAAGACTTAGTAACAACAGTTATCAGTACTAATCTAGATCAGGTACAAATATTGGCAGTGTTGTTGCAAAGACTTAGTAACAAGAGTTGTCAGTATTGTATCAAGGTCAGGTACAGATATTGGTAATGTTGTGTCAACGACTTAGTAACACTAGTTATCAGTAGTGTATCTAGGTCAGGTACAGATATTGGTAGTGTTGTGTCAAAGACTAAGTAACACTAGTTATCAGAATTGTATCTAGGTCAGGTACAAATATTGGTTATTTTGTGTCAAAGATTTAGTAACAACAGTTATCAGTACTAATCTAGGTAAAGTACAACTATTGGTAGTGTTGTGTCAAAGACTTAGTAACAACAGTTATCAGAATTATATCTATGTCAGGTATAAATATTGGTTATTTTGTGTCAAAGACTTAGTAACGACAGTTATTAATACTAATCTAGGTCAGGTACATATATTGGAAGTGTTGTGGCAAAGATTTAGTTACAACAGTTATCAGTACTAATCTAGGTAAGGTACAACTATTGGTAGTGTTGTGTCAAAGACTTAGTATCATTAGTTATCAGTATTGTATCTAAGTAAGGTACACATATTGGTCATTTTGGGTCAAAGACTTAGTAACAACAGTTATCAGTACTAATCTAGGTAAGGTACAACTATTAGTAGTGTTGTGCAAAAGACTTGGTATGATAAGTTATCAGAATTGTATCTATGTCAGGTACAAATATTGGTAGTGTTGTGTCAAAGACTTAGCAACAACAGTTATCAGTATTGTATTTAGGTCAGGTACAAATATTGGTTATTTTGGATCAAAGACTTAGTAACAAGAGTTATCAGTACTGATCAAGGTAAGGTACAACTATTGGTAGTGTTGTGTCAAAGACTTAGTAACAACAGTTATCAGTATTGTATCTATGTCAGGTACAAATATTAGTTATTTTGGATCAAAGACTTAGTAACAACAGTTATCAGTACTGATCAAGGTAAGGTACAACTATTGGCAGTGTTGTGTCAAAGACTTAGTAACAACAGTTATCAGTATTGTATCTAGGTCAGGTACAAATATTGGTAGTGTTGTGTCAAGTACTTAGTAACAATAGTTATCAGTATTGTATCTAGGCCAGGTAAAACTATTGGTTATTTGGGGTCAGAGACTAAGTAACTTCATTTATCTGTTTTCCATCTAGGTCAGGTCCAAATATTAGCAGTGTTGTTGCAAAGACTTAGTAACAAGAGTTGTCAGTATTGTATCAAGGTCAGGTACAGATATTGGTAATGTTGTGTCAACGACTTAGTAACACTAGTTATCAGTAGTGTATCTAGGTCAGGTACAGATATTGGTAGTGTTGTGTCAAAGACTAAGTAACAATAGTTATCAGAATTGTATCTAGGTCAGGTACAAATATTGGTTATTTTGTGTCAAAGATTTAGTAACAACAGTTATCAGTACTAATCTAGGTAAAGTACAACTATTGGTAGTGTTGTGTCAAAGACTTAGTAACAACAGTTATCAGAATTATATCTATGTCAGGTATAAATATTGGTTATTTTGTGTCAAAGACTTAGTAACGACAGTTATTAATACTAATCTAGGTCAGGTACATATATTGGAAGTGTTGTGGCAAAGATTTAGTTACAACAGTTATCAGTACTAATCTAGGTAAGGTACAACTATTGGTAGTGTTGTGTCAAAGACTTAGTATCATTAGTTATCAGTATTGTATCTAAGTCAGGTACACATATTGGTCATTTTGGGTCAAAGACTTAGTAACAACAGTTATCAGTACTAATCTAGGTAAGGTACAACTATTAGTAGTGTTGTGCCAAAGACTTGGTATGATAAGTTATCAGAATTGTATCTATGTCAGGTACAAATATTGGTAGTGTTGTGTCAAAGACTTAGCAACAACAGTTATCAGTATTGTATTTAGGTCAGGTACAAATATTGGTTATTTTGGATCAAAGACTTAGTAACAAGAGTTATCAGTACTGATCAAGGTAAGGTACAACTATTGGTAGTGTTGTGTCAAAGACTTAGTAACAACAGTTATCAGTATTGTATCTATGTCAGGTACAAATATTGGTTATTTTGGATCAAAGACTTAGTAACAACAGTCATCAGTACTGATCAAGGTAAGGTACAACTATTGGCAGTGTTGTGTCAAAGACTTAGTAACAACAGTTATCAGTATTGTATCTAGGTCAGGTACAAATATTGGTAGTGTTGTGTCAAATACTTAGTAACAATAGTTATCAGTATTGTATCTAGGCCAGGTAAAACTATTGGTTATTTGGGGTCAGAGACTAAGTAACTTCATTTATCTGTTTTCCATCTAGGTCAGGTCCAAATATTAGTTATGATAGTTCGGTAAAAATGTGCGGGTCAGTTAAGGTTAGAGCCCTACACTTTATATGGCCATCATTATCTATGTATTATATCGATATGCAGTGTCTTATAGAGATACATGTATCTGTTTCGTAATTTTTTTTTTAAATTTCTTTCTCACATACAACAAACCTGCAGCAGACGTTTTTGAAAACATCTAGTCAAAAACATTGAAAAGCTCTATAAATGTAGACGTAGTTACTGCAAAAAGTTGAAAACATTGTGGCAAATGAAGACATTGCTCGTTTTGAGCAATTTATCCATTTGCCGTAATATTGTCAAAAGTCGTCTGCTTCAGAGGCGTCAGAAAGCGTCTATATGTGGGAAACGGTTAAAGCAGATGTGTTTAAAACATGATAATATACTCACATATATTTAGGAATCTAAAGATCTGCCTGAGCGTTCCTTGCTGATCTTTACTGTAATCTTCCGTCCTTAGGATTAGGATTTGATCTCGCGGGAAAACCTTCAGCCACTCCCTCAAATGGGCGGAGTAAAAACTGCTGTAAAGCGCCACCTGTGGGTATAATTATAGCATGCCTTTCAATGGGATACTGATATATAACAGTGGGGTATTTTCCGAAAACGTATTTGTTATAAACAGAGATGCCGAAACTATTTATTGAATATAGTTTGATCATCTATCGAAACATACACATACCTTAATGTGTTAACCATTTTTAACTGTTCCACTAATATGTTTTCTATCAATCGTATGCTTGAATTTTTTTTGTTTGTTTTGCGTTTAACGCCGCTTTAAACAATGTTTTCAATATTATCACGGCGTTTCCTGGGTAAGTTACCAGTACTGCAGTCCCAATTCCACCACGATACTTAAGCGGTAAGTAATACTTTTATAAAGCCTTAATGTTTCATTTCTGGACATAATTGTTAATAATTATTTCACAATATTACTATTTTATATTCCACTGTCAATCACTTTTGTAAAGCATGAATGCTGGAATGTGTTCCAACCTTACTGAAGAGTTTAAGTGTTACTTAGCACCAAGTATGGTTGGTGAAATCGGAGCCTGGTCCACTTTATCCTGTCACTAGCGAGACCGTAGTTATGCTTACCAAAAGGGACCAAGTTTACCGGGAGGGAAAGCTACCATTGGTTTAGTCTTTGGTATAACACGGCTGAGTTCTTTGAAAGCATCTGATGATGAAATTATAGAACTGAAAAGGTGAAACTGTAAGTTTAATACAGCAGTGGAAATCCCGATGTGTGCACTTTACTCTTTTTCTCACAATGTCACTATTTGTGTAGACCTCCTTTCACCAAAACATGTAAAAATGTTATGAACATACGATCAATATAATATATTTGACAACCTCTACATAGCGTAATGCCACTTTGCCAAACGACGTTTAAGTCTGTTAAATATCATGACGTCAAAATGAAATCTTAAACTTCTATAAAAAGCATAAGGTTATAAAAGCTGATCTTTCTTCAATTAGGTACGAATCATAATGAACTGTAATGTGTGTATGGTTATCTCGGGTTTGGGCCGATAGTCGTCATGTACACTTAGACGTCTGATTTCCAACATACAGCAAATATACAGCCGACGTTGACAACATATTGACAATAATATGCAACCAGGGGCGTAGCTCCCTTTATGCACTGTAGGCACGTGCCTACACATTTCTTCCTCAAAATGCCCCAAAATGCAGCTGCGGCGATAGACATCTGCATAATGTATCGACCAGATCAGCCTGCGCTGTCCGCGCAGACTGATCCGGTCGACACATTCCGTCTTAGGGGGAAATATGTATAGAGTAGTGATTCCTGAAACAGAAAATCCACAGGAGGCGAAAAGTGTATATCCGGGTAGGCCTGTGTGGCATGCTTAGGCTGATCCGGGTCGATACTTTACGCAGAGTCCACAATGTTGATTTTCTCACGAGACGGCCTACACATTGATTGCAAAGCTACGCCCCTGACAACTGTTATAGTAATGAAAGTATAATTAAATACAATTGAAAATAGTGGAGCAAAAAGAAAATGTGCTCGAATTGAGCATGGTCTTCTTTTGTCACAATATTACAAAAGTCGATTGCTTCAGAGGCTTCAACAAGTATGTTTGAAAGTGTGCATTAAAATAGTATCATTACGCGTTGGTACTTACAAGACCATCTCTTTGATTATATAAACTGTTACAATAAAGTTTTAACTGTGTTTCCTTTCTCAAAGTATGACTTAGAGTATACACATTTTGGGACACCCTCGTAAATGTTAAAATAAATCTTGCCTTTGAGTTGATTCGGACGGTAGAGTAGTCATACAGGCAATGTCTCTGTGAATGCGATTTGAGACAGTCTGACCAAACTTGTAAAGACTTTTGTACATCGCGGTGAAAATCCTCACTGGTATTTCCTTCCCCTTTGAAGAAATAATACGAATACAATCTGGAAAAGAAGAAGGAATACAATACATAATCATCGAGAAACAGTGGTGATCATTTATCAAACCTTTATACTTTCACTGCTGAATTTCACACAGTCGACCCTTCCATGTTGAAAATATGACAACTCTAAATTTGGGTAAACTGAATGTTTAAGTGGCAAACAATGCAGATTTCATGTGACATAGTTCGTTATGAGCTGTCTCACCTGAATCTGCATTGTTTGTAAAAGCCTTTAATAGCCTTTGGCAGCGAAAGGGTTAAAGTGTTCAGGAAATAAAAGTTATATTTAGCGCGGCTTTGTATTGGTTGGAAGTGTAACAAATGTGTAACAAAATAGGATTGTAATTTGATTGTAATTTGATTGTAATTTGATTGTAATTTGATTGTAATTTGAATAGAATCATATTTTGGGGTCACGGTATTGTAACTTTTTAAGTTAACCAAATGATTCAACTAAATGTTATTGATTTAATATCAATAAAACAACACGTTTTGTTCTCCCTTTCATTAAAAACCGTTGATGTTTGTTCCCCCCAAAAAAGTATGTCCATCCTTTTTGACAAAACGTAAAGGAAAAATAATATTTGGGATTTTCACACAGTTTCAATAGTGTTGTATGATCATTTCACAGAGACATGACAGCAATTCATTATCCCTTGTTGACAAACAGTGCAAGGGGAGGAAATATGCCTTGGCCCATTTATCATGACCAAGTAGAGCAGGTATCGAACCTGCTACTCCAGGCTCGATATCGCTCGAGACGATTTTACGATCCCTGGGCAAGGCACATACCCTAGCCTAATAGCGCTTGATAAGGCAACATTGATAATGCATATGAATTCATTTGAATCTGATCATTATCTTCACGTTCAAACCGCTCATTGCTTATTGTCACTGTAAATATTATTTGAACAATAAGTAAATATTCAAAAATTTATTTTATTTTGCTTATAATAAAACGATTAACGATTACGATTGTATTATTGTAATGTATTAGTGTAATGTATTATTGTATTGTATTACTGTATTGTATTATTGTATTGTATTACTGTATTGTATTATTGTATTGTATTATTTTATTGTATTATTGTAATGTATTATTGTATTGTATTATTAAATTGCATAGTGTCGACGAGATGTAACAGGATAACTGGTAAAATTGACGTTAAATCATGAACAAAGCAAAACAAAATTAAACTAACCTCTCTACGGGATCTCGGAGTATCAACAAAAGTTTCACCCCCGGGTTGACGTGTTTAACAAGGTAGGGCGTCGTCCAAACTAGTTCATCGGCCCCCGGGTCGTTTTGCGGTATGAACTTGTTCCAGTAAAAGTCTGTAAAGTCCATGGGATCTCCGTGGCCTGTAAATGAAGGTCAAAACGGGTCTGAAGAGTTTATAGTTTTATTCGACAGAGCTTTAACGTCTTTGCGATTTACTAAAGATCTGTCCGATATATTTTCTTGATTTTTGTGGTTAATGATAGACGAATTTTAATAAATTAGAAATAACTGAATGACTGTTAAAATATAATAACAAAAAGTGTCATTTTTACTCCCCTTATGTTACGTTAATTGTTTTTTAAGTTGTAGGGTATTGATATCATCACGAAGGTAATTTTATTCCCTGCGATCTGGTGTTAATTTTATCCGATTAATTTGAAACGAGGCAGTCATGGCGATATATTCAACAACACTATCATTGTTGCTAAAACGTACGTCTTTACGGGAAACACGACGTTATTTCAGAGGTATATAATTCCAACTTAAATTGCCTATATAGTGTGACCGAGCTCAATTAGCTCAGTCGGTAGCGTGGCAAAATGTCAATAAATCGGTTACGTTAAAATCCCAGCTCGATCGACATTCCTTTCGACGTTTGACAAAAGTCAATGAACTGATAGACTACATGTATATGGAGCAGCTGCCAGTTGCTTGAAAAGACTGGTCTGTGAAGTACTGGTCCCCGTGAAATAACTAAAAATGTATTAGAATGTCGTTAGATCCCAATCATTCAAAACCTTGCGGGTTTACTATTTTGCTTTTGGTCATACGTGCGTATATAATACATTTACATACACAGCCGAGCCCTCTATGTACGTATATGAAAGAGACCCCGACACTCGCGAGGCGTCGCCTGAAGTTACATTTGAGTAACATCACACCACGGAGGTTCTGATGCCAATGGTAACTAGGGTCAAGTAGCAAACTTGTCATTGGGTCGCATCATACAATGACCGATAACGGATCATCACCCTTTCCCACATACATCAAACAAACTTGCACCAACACAATTGAAAACATTTTGACAAAATTATGGAAAAATGTCCGATAATACAGTACGTGTAATTTATAGACGGGTTTCGATAATACAGTAAGTGCAGTTAATAGACGGGTTTCAATCATACAGAGAGTGCAGTTTATAGATGGGTTTTGATTATACAGAGAGTGCAGTTTATAGATGGGTTTCGATGAAACAGAAAGTGTAATTTATTGACGGGTTTAGATTATACAGAGAGTGCAGTTTATAGATAGGTTTCGACCAAACAGTAAGTGTAATTTATTGACGGGTTTCGATCATACAGTGAGTGCAGTTCATAGATAGTTTACAGACAGGTTTCGATCATACAGTAAGTGCAGTTTATCAACGGGTATCGATCAAACAGTAAGTGCAGATTATAAACGGGTTTCGGCTATACAGAGAGTGCAGGTTTTAGACGGTTTCGATCAAATATTAAGGGCAGTTTATAGACTGGTTTCGATCAAACAGAGAGTGCAATTCATAGACGGGTTTCGATTATACAGAGAGTGCAATTTATAGACGGGTTTCAATCATCATACAGTAAGTGCAGTTTATAGACCGGTTTCGATCATACAGAGAGTGCAGTTTATAGATGGGTTACGATTATACAGAGAGTGCAGTTTATAGATGGGTTTCGATCAAACAGAAGGCGTAATTTATTGACGGGTTTCGAATATACAGAGAGTGCAGTTTATAGACGGGTTTCGATCATACAGTGAGTGCATTTCATAGATAGGTTTCGACCAAACAGTAATTGCAGTTCACAGACGGGTTTCGATCATACAGTAAGTGCAGTTTATTAACGGGTTTCGATCAAACAGTAAGTGCAGTTAGTTTATAAAAGGGTTTCGGCTATACAGAGAGTGCAGGTTTTAGACGGTTTCGATCAAATATTAAGTGCAGTTTATAGACTGATTTCGATCATACAGAGAGTGCAATTTATAGACGGGTTTCGATCATACAGAGAGTGCAGTTTATAGACGGGTTTCAATTATCATACAGTAAGTGCAGTTTATAGACGGGTTTCGATCATACAGTAAGTGCAGTTTATAGACCGGTTTCGATCATAAAGGGAGTGCAGTTAATAGACGGGTTTCAATCATACAGTAAGTGCAGTTTATAGACGGGTTTCGATCATACAGTAAGTGCAGTTTATAGACCGGTTTCGATCATACAGGGAGTGCAATTTATAGACGGGTTTCGATCATACAGTAAGTGCAGTTTATAGACGGGTTTCGATCATACAGAGAGTGCAATCAATAGATGGGTTTCGATCATACAGTTAGAGCAGTTTATTGACGGGTTTCGAGCATACATTAAGTAAAGTTTACAGATGGGTTTCGATCATACAGTACGTGCATTTTATAGACATGTTTCGATCATACAGTAAGTGCAGTTTATAGATGGGTTTCGATCATACAGTAAGTGCAGTTCATAGATAGGTTCCGATGATACAGAGAGTCCAATTTATAGACGGGTTTCGACCATACAGTAAGTGCAGTTCATAGATGGGTTTATATCAAACAGGAAGAGCAGTTTATAGACGGGCTTTGATCAAACAGTAAGTGCAGTTCATAGACGGGTTTCAAATCAAACAGTAAGTGCAGTTCATAGACGGGTTTCGATCAAACAGTAAGTGCAGTTTATAAACGGCTTTCAAATCGTACAGAGTGCAGTTTATTGACGGGTTTTGATCAAACAGTAAGTGTAATTTATAGACGGGTTTCGATCATACAGTAAGTGTTATTGATAGACGGGTTTCGATTTTACACAGAGTGCAGTTTATAGACGGGTTTCGATCATACAGAGAGTGCAGTTAATAGACGGGTTTCGATCATACAGAGAGTGCAGTTAATAGACTGTTTTCGATCATACAGAGAGTGCAGTTTATAGACGGGTTTCGATCATACAGTAAGTGTAATTTATAGACGGGTTTCGATCATACAGAGAGTGCAGTTAATAGACGGGTTTCGATCATACAGAGAGTGCAGTTTATATACAGGTTTCGGTCATACAGAGAGTGCAGTTAATAGACGGGTTTCGATCAAACAGAGAGCGCAGTTAATAGACTGGTTTCGATCATACAGAGTGTGCAGTTTATAGACGGGTTTCGATCATACAGTAAGTGTAATTTATAGACGGGTTTCGATCATACAGTAAGTGTAATTTATATACGGGTTTCGATTATACAGAGAGTGCAGTTTATAAACGGGTTTCGATCATACAGAGAGTGCAGTTAATAGACGGGTTTCGATCATACAGAGAGTGCAGTTAATAGACTGGTTTCGATCATACAGAGAGTGCAGTTTATAGACGGGTTTCGATCATACAGTAATCGGAGTTTATAGACGGGTTTCGATCATACAATAAGTGCATTTTATAGACGGGTTTCGAGCTTACAGAGAGTGCAATTTAAGGACCGGTTTTGATTATACAAAGAGCGCAATTTATAGACTGGCTTCGATTGTACAGTAAGTCCAGTTTATACATTAATGATGTCTTGGTGACTATATATCGACCAGGGAATTGATTGTTTGGTGTTTTACGCCGATTTCAACATTTATATCATATTGTTTCCAGGGTAAGTTATCACTACCACTGGTTCATTTATCCTGACATCAGCCCGTCAGTCGTAATGCTAACCGGACAACCCTGAGCGTCAAGGAGGGCAGCCATTACTGCCATTTTTAAGTTTTTGGTATCACCCAGTCGGAACTAGAACCCGCACCCGGGGCGGACACTCGACCACTACACCACTGAGACCCGGGGCGGACACTCGACTACTACACCACTGAGACCCGGGGCGGACACTCGACCACTACACCACTGAGACCCGGGGCGGACACTCGACCACTACACCACTGAGACCCGGGGCGGACACTCGACTACTACACCACTGAGACCCGGGGCGGACACTCGACTACTACACCACTGAGACCCGGGGCGGACACTCGACCACTACACCACTGAGACCCGGGGCGGACACTCGACCACTACACCACTGAGACCCGGGGCGGACACTCGACCACTACACCACTGAGACCCGGGGCGGACACTCGACCACTACACCACTGAGGCGGACACTCGACCACTACACCACTGAGGCGGACACTCGACCACTACACCACTGAGGCCGGGGCGGACACTCGACCACTACACCACTGAGGCGGTCTACCGACCAGGGAAGACATAAGGTCGGTTTTCCTCTGACGCAGCAAAACTGTTTATTCTATATAAAGGAGAACGAGAAGCACATATCCACGTTTAAATCATCATAACATGACTGTGTATTGCATACGCTGAATCTTTATTTAAACAAATTATTTAATAATACAAATTCCATTTGATGTTAATAAAACAAAACGGTATTTTTAAGCCTTTCCTTCACATATATACGCATTTTGACGCTTCTCAAGCAGACGACTTTTGAAAACATTTTGACAAACGGAGACTTTGACATCTTTGAACGAGAAAGCTTTCTAAAATGTTAATGAAAATGGTGAACTGCTCATAACAATATTTCGAGGGCTGGGCGTGAAACAGTTGTATCTAAAATTGGTATTTTTTTACCAAGGTTAATCACCTCGCCATAAAGTCTTTATAAGAGTTAAATCACTTTTCTTGGTAAACAATGTAAATTTAGGTGCCATTGCTCGTTCTGAGCAATGGCACCTAAATTTGCATTGTTTACAAAAGGGTCAAAATTGCCCCTAAACCAGGGTTTTCAAAATAGGTTTTAAGTTACAACAGTTTCACGCCAAGCCCTCGATTTATATTGTTCAATAATTATAATTTCATTTACAGAGATGTTGTATGGTTTTGACACTACCTTTTTCGTCAGATGCAGATTTGTTGTATGTTGAAAAGGGTGATAACCTTATCATTAAAATCAAATGTCATTTAAAGCTCCCCTTTTCTGAAGCAGACGACCTGTCGGACGTTTACTGCAGATGTCGTTTGATAACCGGGGATCGCACCCGGAATGCCCGGTTTCAAATCCCCGAAGCTAACCACTCGACCACGGCGGATCCCTGTGGAACAATGGACAAGTTTAAGACGCCAAAATGACCAAGCCAGACAATTTTCCCTACGCAGATAACGGTCGAAGTGATATCTCATTTTTCACTTGTCCCGTCTGAAAATATCTGTATCGGAAATAGAGATAAATACTATTATTTAATTTTAATTATGAGGTTTTCGTTTGACTACATTATCAAAATTAGGGACGCCGATTTTTCGCATTCATAACTAAACAATTTGTTTGAAAAACGTAAATAAAATTCTCCACACACATTTTCGCTATTTTCGAAAATTATTCTGTCAATTTCTGTATAATTCAGTACACATTAATGCAAGAAAAACTAATACTATGAAGTAAAGATTTCAACCCGGTTGGAGTGAATGGACTTGCAATCTGTTTATTTTCGGAAGTCTTTATTTCAAGTCTTACATGCTGTTACTAAATTTGTCAATAAAACCTCAAGAATATTACTATTTTCGGTTAGGATGGCAAATGACCTCATATCTAGATACTCGAGCTGTTGTTTTCCTGAGGAAAGAAAGCTCACGAAAATTAGATAGCAGAGCTGTGAATATCAAAAGTGTGCCTTTTTCTGACTGTTACATCTTACATTATCGTTCGGTGCATGTTTTGTATTGGTTGTTACGTTGTATTTGAAATATTTTTGAACAATTGATCGAAAAATACAATAATTATCTACGATTTGTAAACCACAATCTAATGTATTATTCTCTTCATTAACTTCAAAATCTGAATTAACACGGACTGACTGTGTCCTATTGGTAGGCGGAGTTCAGGTTGTGCCGGGTTAGCTTGTGCGACGTCCTGGTTATCTGACCGCCGTGTTATAACCGACAAACATTAAACCCTTTCCCTCATATAGACGCTTTTCTGACGTCTCTGCTGCAGACGGCTTTTTGAAAACATAGTGATAAAAGAAGAAATTGCTCAAAACGAGCAATTTCTCCTTTTGCCGCAATGTTTTCTACTATAAGTCATATATTTTCCATTCAATTAAAGAGGTTTTCTATTTTTTGACAATATATGTTCAAAGTCGTCTGCTGCAGGGTTAAATCAACGATCAGCTTCACTCTAAATAGAGGAAGACCGCGGCACGGTAAAACTTGAAGTATCGGCGTTTCGTATATTTCCGAAATTATATACACCTACCAATGAAATATCTTAGTTTTCTCACACCAGTGCTCCACACATAACAGTATTTATTTCCAAGCAATTGGGATGTTTTTCCACTTAGACTGCTAGACAATTGGTGGAAGACGAGTGAAGCTTGCCATATTGATTTTTGTCAAACGTCGAAAAGAAAGCTGGTCGAGTTGAGGTTCGAACTCACAACCCATTGATTAAAAAAGTGTGAACCTCTCCCACACATGGTACGAGTTATTGTCGAATATGCGAGAGAAGAAAATAAAGTAACGCGAAGGAATTTGTTTCACAGTCGATAAGAACGCAAGAAGAAAAATCAATATAAGCCAATCCAAGACAAAACCAACATTATGGCGTATCGAACCGGATCAGCCTAAGCATGCCGCGCAGGCTAATCCGGGCAGACACTTTTCGCCTCCACTGGATTTTCTGTTTCAGGAATCATTACTTTATGCCTCTATCCCACTGAGACGGAATGTGTCGGCCCGGATTAGTCTGCGCGGACTGATCTGTGTCTATATGTTACGCGGAGTCCATAATGTTGGTTTTCACGTGGGATGGCTCCTATGGCTTTAACACAGTAGTTCATCGCATCACTTCAGAATGACATGCGTAACAATACAATACCATTTCAGAAAAACAACAACGAGGGGAAACATGTTATATATTACAAACACTGTAACATATAAACTAGAGACACACTAGTAAAATATGATTCAGGATCCGGGGAGGAGAGAGTGAGGTAGACTTTTGCTGGTGGGCGTTCAAAAGTTTTGGAGACCACGAGAGATGCAATAGATATGGCGTAGTTTCGTAGACATGACTTTTGTTGTTCGTAGATTCAGTAGTAAATGATATGTAGAAAATGATATGTAAACAATTACAACTATAAGACTATATATATATAAAACCCGCTGAGTATTCATATGCCGTAGTACTTTCGGTCTTTCGTCAGCGGCGTATGAACAATCAGCGCTTTTTATTATAAACGGCATTTAGAGATTTGATTACATATATTTAACACGTGGCACAAATGTTTACCTTTTGTTTGGAGTTTAACGCCGCTTTCAACAGCTTTGGTCATATCACGGCGGTCAGTGCACCTACCCATGTTTTCCTGGCTTTCCCACACCAGTACTTACACAACATTCTTTCGAAGCCACTGACTACTTTCTCACATATATCAGAGGTGAGAGGCAATGGAAAACATCGCCCGAAAGAATGTCGCCGCAACCGGGTATCGAACCCGTGACCTCCAGATCACGAGTCAGATACGCTACCAATTGAGCTACCCGGCCGGGCTCACAAATGTTTACCTGGTAAAGTTCTTGAGAAGAGAATACAGTGAGGAGTACAGTAAGGGAATGCCGTGAATGTTGTTTGTAGATATATACGTCGACGTCAAAATATGTTGGGCTTGTGTGGGTTAAATGGCGTTAGCGTATTCACTATTACTCTATATGTAAATGACTAATACATATGACATGTTGTAATCAATTTGGTTTGGTATCAAGAAATATCTAAATCAAGTTTCAGCAGCGTATCTACCATATTACAGACATAAAAGCACTTTTCCGCGAACCTACTGATCACCACTCGAAGTACAACATTTGGGTTGTAAAAACAAATTTGGACTAACTTAAGTAACCTTACCAGTAATCATATTGTGGTACTCATCTTCGTGTGTTTGTTCTATTTGTTTAGCAGGGAAGCTATCTAAGAATTCATCGAACGTCATGAGACTTGCATTCCTCCCAAGAACTGAAAAAGAGTAAAATTCGTTCTTACACAAACTGATATTAACTCTTTCAGCGACAATGCCAATATTGAAGTTGTTGCATACGATAGACTGTCTCACCTGAAATCAGAATTGTTTGCCATAAATTTATCTAAATATTCAAAGACTCTAATTACATGAAACATGAAGGAGTCTACTTTAGAGAATTCGGCGCTGAAAGAGTTAAACAACCAATGTCTCACGAAAGTATATGACACGATTCATCCACCTGTGCCGAGTGGCTAGCGTGTGGGCTCTCCGTCCAAGGTTCGATCCTTAGTCTCGACGGTAATGGTTTGAGTTCACGGTAAATGGCTTAGATTAGCACTACTGGTACATTACACATGAATCATAATGTATTGTACTGTATCCGTTGTGTAATTTAGAAACTGTTGAAAAAGGTGTAGACCCCGATAAAACAATACAAATTATTAATAATATATGCCGTATATATGACAGCATGTCCGAGTTTTGGAAATGCCCGTCAATTATAAAAAGACATTGATCCTGACTGTGAAGGTGCTGTGCCAATAGCCTATAATTACATGACTTCACGCTAAGGTGGTTACATATGCGTCCATTTTAACCTACGGTCCGATGACATTTTGATAGAACCAACTCGAGTCGTAAGAAAGTTTGTGAGCTGAATCGAACGTTTGATGCCCCCCGGAACAACTATTGAACGAACATGCCACCTGCATTCCGCAAGAGCAACGACATCACTAATCTAACACCGGTAATCAACTTTGTTGCAAGCCGGACTGAAAGTCAAATGAAATCCCACCTTTTCCATAGCGTCTCCAAGACCAGTACCAAATTTCTTTGTCATTTAACCCGTTGTTTCTTAGAATCTCCGGGTGAATTGACATCCGTTTAAAAAGATCTGTCGTTGCGCTCTTTCCGCAACCAATAATGTAGAAATAGGGCAAACAACGCAGGTTGCCGTTAGCTCGCCAACAAGGGTTCTTGTAATTTGGTAAAAGCCGAGGACGTTTCTGCAATAAACAAGAAAATGGGTGAATACCATTTAATGCTCCCCGAGTGTTAATAATATAAAACACCAATCATTCTCAATAGCATTAAAATCAGACCAAAATACTTCCTTGTACGCATATTGGATCTTACAACACTGCATAAAAGGTCGTCTATAATTGACCCTATACACCTAAATATCCATAAGCAGATCCTCGTTTCTTTTGTCCAATGAAATCACACGAAAAAACCAACGTTTATACAATATATACAATCGGAACACTAGACATTCACCGTGTCTCTATATGTTTTGTATATGGGTTATCTCCCCTGTTTTATACATAACGAGGATTGTACATATATTTACTTTTCCGAAGTTTTCGGAGTCGAGGAAAAGGTAGAATTAGCTATACTTCACACATGTATGCGTTCAGAGATTAAAAAAGGGTATAGTTCTAGATTTAATTAAAACGTGTAGGCTATCGAAGAACATTACATGTTAATTGCAAATTATGTTTAATGTCTCAAACTAACCGTTCTGTTTTGAGACGTTCTTATACATTCAAGGACCAAGATTAGACTGCGAGATATGCACATTGATCTGGCTCTACAGGGTACACAGTTATTTTTAGTAAACGAGTGGCGGCCATGATCATGTGTCTTATATGTCAATTAACTTTCTAAATTTTGAGTAATATCAAAATGAATTTCAACATTATTCCAGTTTCCTATGATAATGGATATTTGACCGCGAATCCTGAATCAACATAGTTCATTTGATAGTGTCAGAGGGGCGGAACGGTGTGGTTGTATTAAAGTAGAAGATTTGAGCAGAAGACCTTAAACTTAATAGTTATTATACATCCATTGTCTGTTGGAGGTCATGATAATAAAAACATGTATATAACATGTATTGCCTGATCTTTCAAATATAATATACCGAGTAAAAAAACATAAGCGATTTAATATTGAGAAATTATGGTTATAAAGACTACAAAATATTCATTGTTACGGTTAAAAGTACATAAACACAAACACATCCCAAACAACAACATGTTTCGTTATCAAAAATCATCTGTTATAGTTAAAAAGAAATACCCGGTACCTACTGTAAACCGACATTCTTCTTGTAACAGGGTTCCGTTTCTGTGAGTGTTTACGATCAAGATATTGAGACATAGATCTCTATTTAAAATCAAAGTACAGCTAATCGGACCATAAGTTACAATCAAGAATATGGTCGTTGTTCAGCAAACAGTTTCTGCATATCCAAAGTTACAGTCATTGATTCTCAAGATTTACAGTTTAAGCGTGCATTCAACTATTTTCTAAATCAGTACGTTTCAAAGTTTTAAAGTTTATTGTACAAATGCCTCCGGCCCATACACACACACATACAAACATATATAGTATAGAAAATGGCATAAGGTGACAATAAAATGTTTCTAGTGACGGGTGTTCTCTGTAATATCTTGGAATATAAACAATCCTTATCCCAGTATACAGAGGACAAATAAGCAAAAAAATGAAATTCATCCTCAATATAACAATCACAATATGGACAAATGCGTTCTTCTATCTGCATCCCATAATATCTACCAGTTTCAATAAGTTGACTTTGCAGAGAACATCTAAATGATGCAAAACATTTACGAAATTTAGCTACATCTAAAGCATTAACATATGATTCAACAGACAAATGTGTCTCATATTACACATATAATGATAGTTTTCTATTTTCTATACATCTGGTTCGCCACGTTTGCCAATAAGAAAATCGTTTTGTTTTACATTTGGTGTCGCATGAGTCTATACATCCCGGAAGCTATCCCAAGTCATAACAAATAGCTGCTTTGGAACAATGCCAACACATTTTAAAATTACTCACCATACACAATACGTCCTCTATCTGGCTGGATGTTGCTCCTGAATTTGTACACGGATTAGGCATCCGAGGATACTCTAAATCTTGTTTCCACGGGCGCTGTACCGTATCGTTTGGGGAAGTTATGTTTGCATTGAGTACACCTATAATATAACAATTTATCACATGACAATGCTTGAATCCGATCTAACGTATTACGTATTTCTTTGTATGTCACATGTGTAATATAACATGACCGAATCACTATTTGTGTATTCATCCGCGAATGTTTACGAAATGGCTGAGAACGTGTATCCGGTAAACACAAACGTCACGATAGATGGACGAGGAAAAGGGACCACTATCGGTCATAAAACTAGTTTGTGTGTGATAAGTTAACAGTTTATTAAGTATTACATGTTGGGACTATTTTCTGACAGCGAAAAAACGATTTTCTTTTAGTGTTTCTTCATGTGATAAAAAGAATCATATATATAAGCTTACGAACCTAGTCTACCATGTAAGATTGTCCGTAAACCGCATTTTTATGACATTACTTTACAATATACTGATATATGCTCCTGGTGAAACTTGATGTTTAGTTAATATACTCCACAATATCAACTAAGCACAGCCACTAAAATGCCATTTATGAAATAATAGTCGACAGTGAACACGGGGTCCTGTTTGCATATTTATTGACTTTATATTAGCGTGCACTTCGTGCAAAGTCGCACGAGAAAACCGAGAAAACCGACTCGAAAGAGTTTAACCGACAATATACCGTTAACCCTTTCCCACTTATAGACACATTTTGACGCAAAAGCAGCTGACAACTTATGAAAACATTTGAAAACACAATGTTTCAACTTTATTCAACAATAAAGCCATCTTTTATGGAGATATTTCGGGATTTTGTCACTCTGTTTCCAAAGTCTTCTGCTGCAGATTTGCTGTATGTGGGAAAGGGTTATTTCATTTCTTTCGTTAATTTGGAATACTGGTAATTCGTAAATGTAGAATGCTGTCAATCAGCACATGTAGAATATTATTCGCATCCAAGTTGTTGGAACACGATTTAATACGGGTGCATAGGCTGGTCTTGATCTGGGTATTTGCTTTCACAAACGTCATAAGATAAGTGTAAGTGTTCCTTGAACTTTAACCCTGATTAATAATAGGTTATACAACAATAAACATTACCTGTAAATCTTGTGACCGGATGTGATGTCATCGATGTTGTTTGGTTCAAAGAAAATGAAACGACAACGCAGATGAGCAGTGCGCATGCTCCGAGGAGGACAATCCGTCCTGGTCTCATACGTACCATCATAACCCCTGAAAAGAAAAGTGTAGAAACAGTTCAAGTATTAACCCTTTCTGACGCCTCTGAAGCAAACGATGTTTTAATACATTACGGCAAAAGAGGAAATGCTTATATTGAGCAATTTCTCCTATTACCACTATAATTTCAACTCTATGCAATAATAGAACCAAAGAGGCTTTCTGTAATTGTTGCCTAGATGTTTTTAAAGTCGTCTGCTGAAGATTTGTTTCATGTTGGCAAAGGGTTAATCCATGACAAATACATGTTCACCCGCATAGGTTGATAGAGGCGCCGCAGCCGAATGCTCAACGTTCACCTATATTCAGATTCGCACTAGTACCCGACACAAGATTCTTCCCAAGCAATTCATAGATCTGATATGCAAATTATATGTATGTTAGCCAATCAAAATAAACTGATATATTCTATCCGGTATTATCGATTGCAGAACGTTGCTCCTGCATCATCAACAAAAGTCATGTGATGCATGAGACCCGGGTAGTTTGTATCTATTATAACTGTCGGTTTTTATCTGAGGCATGACGATGGGCGTGCATTAAAATACGATATCGGTTCTATATCTTGGCTACCTTTCAAGATAAATAATTTACATTCGACTAGTCCCAGTGGAATTGTTCAATCATCGGAAAGAATAAATGGCCGAGTCGGGATTCGAACTCACAGTCCTTGAATACATAGCTCTCGACGTTACCCTCGAACCAAGGACTTTTGAGCTCAATTATACCAAGATAGCCAGCTAACCGAAGTCTTGGTGGGCTCAATGAAACCAAATAGCAAGCTAACCGAAGTCTTGGTTGGCTCAAGGAAACCAAATAGCCAGCTCCCCGAAGTCTTGGTGGGCTCAAGGAAACCAAATAGCCAGCTATCGATAGGCTTACTAAGAGAACCTCATTGTGAATGAGTCATATCGTAACCATTATGTAAGTCATATCCTAACTATTCTGTAATTAATATTGTAACTATTATGTAAGTCATATCGTAACTATTATGCAAGTCAGTATCGTAACTATTCTGTCAGTTATATCGTAACTATTATGTAAGTGATATCGTAACTATTCTGTAAGTTAAATCGTAACCATTATGTAAGTCATATCGTAACCATTATGTAAGTCATATCGTAACTATTCTGTAATTATACCGTAACTATTCTGTAAGTCATATCGTAACCATTCTGTAAGTCATATCGTAACCATTCTGTAAGTCATATTGTAACTATTATGTCAGTCATATCGTAACTATTTTGTAAGTCATATCGTAACTATTCTGTAAGTCAATATAGTAACTATTATGTAAGTCATCTCGTAACTATTCTGTAAGTCATATCGTAACCATTATGTAAGTCATATCGTAACCATTATGTAAGTCATATCGTAACCATTATGTAAGTCATATCGTAACCATTCTGTAATTATATCGTAACTATTCTGTAAGTTATATCGTAACTATTCTCTAAGTTATATCGTAACCATTCTGTAAGTCATATCGTAACCATTCCGTAAGTCATATCGTAACTATTCTGTAAGTCAATATCGTAACTATTCGGTAATTCATATCGTAACTATTATGTAAGTCATATCGTAACTATTATGTAAGTCAATAGCGTAACTATTCTGTCAGTCATATCGTAACTATTATGTAAGTGATATCGTAACCATTCTGAAAGTCAATATCGTAACTATTCTGTAAGTCATATCGTAACTAAGTCAATATCGTAACTATTCTGTAATTTATATCGTAACTATTCTGTAAGTCATATCGTAACTATTATGTAAGTCAATATCGTAACTATTCTGTCAGTTATATCGTAACCATTCTGTAAGTCAATATCGTAACTATTCTGTAAGTCATATCGTAACTAAGTCAATATCGTAACTATTGTAAGTCATATCGTAACTATTATGTAAGTCATATCGTAACTATTATGTAAGTCATACCGTAACTATTATATAAGTCATACCGTAACTATTATATAAGTCATATCGTAACCATTCTGTAAGTCATAACGTAACCATTATGTAAGTCATATTGTAACCATTCTGTAAGTCATATCGTAACTTTTATGTAAGCCATATCGTTACTATTCTGTAAACCAAATCATAACCTGCAGGCTCCAATTCCACCAATCTTACTTAGCCCTAAGTAAAACTTGAATATTTAAAAGCAAATTTCATCATTTTTGTTTCCCTAATATTTTGTAAAAGATGAAAAGTGGAATGTGTTTAAGTAAATGACTTAGTTGATATAAATAATTACCTTGCTGAACTTTGAAAAGAAATGCAATATACAGGCATTTTTATTAGGGAAACAAAAATTATGTAAGGTTGATGGAATTGGAGCCAGTTCATTTATGGTTAAAACTGTATTACACTCATGAATAATTATCTTTATACAGTGTTTCCCCTATGGGTATACTCAATGTCTAATACAACACTAGTTAAAATCGAAAAAAAAACCGACTTCTCCAAACACGTATACAAATTATACATGTATAAATATTAAGCTGTTAAGCATAAACTAATAGCAGGTATTTCGTGTAACTAAGGTGTATAACAATAATGATGTCAGGAACTGGTAAGGTTACAGACAACCTTTACACTAGACAAGAGCTGTCGTTAAGTTGGGAAGCGCTGTATAAAGTCTTTAATGCAATGCATATATTAGTTACTGAGATATGGACTCTTAATTTCTAAGCCAGAAAAGGGGCCATAACTTGCCTTGTTGCCTTATACTTGCTTATGTACATAGGTGTGATAGTTAGGACGCATTGTAGGAAAGTTTCAATACAATACATCAAATAGTAACTTAGCTATGGTGCAATTTAATATACTTGCATGCAAAACCTTAACTACATGTAAGGCGTAACGTCGACGCCGAGGCCGACGCCAGGGTGTGTAGAATAGCTCTCAAATTCTCCGAAACACAAAGAGATATAGGAGATATATGAGAGCGAGAGAGAACGAGAGGGAGAGGAGAGAGAGAGAGAGAGAGAGAGAGAGAGAGAGAGAGAGAGAGAGAGAGAGAGAGAGAGAGAGAGAGAGAGAGAGAGAGAGAGAGAGAGAGAGAGAGAGAAACAATGCAAATAAACACAAAGAGATATAAGAGATATATGAGAGCGAGAGAGAACGAGAGGGAGAGAGAGAGAGAGCGAGAGAGAGAGAGAGAGAGAAAAGAGAGAGAGAGAGAGAGAGAGAGAGAGAGAGAGAGCGAGCGAGCGAGATTGAGTGAGAGAGAGAGAGAGATGATTAGAGAGAGATAGAGAGAGAGAGAGAGAGAGAGAGAGAGAGAGAGAGAGAGAGACAGAGAGAGAAAGAGAGAGAGAGAGTGAGACCGAGCGAGCGAGATTGAGAGAGAGAGAGAGAGAAAAAAAAAAGAGAGAGGGAGAGAAAGAGAGAGAGAAAAGAGAGACAGAGAGACAGAGAGAGAGACAGAGAGACAGAGAGAGAGACAGAGAGATAGAAAGAGAGAGAGAGAGAGAGAGAGAGAGGAGAGAGAGAGAGAGAGAGAGAGAGAGAGAGAGAGAGAGAGAGCGAGCGAGCGAGAGAGAGAGAGAAGAGAGAGAGAGAGAGAGAGAGAGAGAGCGAGACGAGCGAGAGAGAGAGAGGAGAGAGAGAGAGAGAGAGAGAGACAGACACACACACACACACACACACACACACACACACACACACACACACACACACATGTAGATATAGAGGGGGAGATCCCGTTACGGAGAATCATAATTCCAAATCCTCCAACTTATCACCTACATCCAAATCGCATTCACAGTTAATGAAAAACAAATGGTGTGGTTATACATGTAGAATGTCACTCAGCTAAAACATCAGTCTTTTAAATCACGAAGCGTGACACAGGTAAACCGGTTATGCCCGATGGACATATACATGTTCATTTCATTTATGTATGAGTTAAAGTGTGTATACAGTTCAAGTGCATTCTCGGTTAACTGATTACGCTTTGGAACGGCGAATATAATTTTGAACTTTCTTCATTTTTAGCTCCACTGGCTGAAAGCCAGTCGAGCTTATGTCATGGCGAATTGTCCGTCGTGCGTCCGTGCGTGCGTGCGTGCGTGCGTGCGTACGTTAACTTTTTCCTTTAAACGACTTCTTCTCCCTAACCACTTGGCCAATTTGGTTGAAACTTCATGGGAAGCATCCTCTCAATGTCCTCTACTAAATTCCTTCAATTTTTTTTTATCCATTCAAAATTCTGGTTTCCATGGCAACCGAAAGAAAAAAATAGTGAAAACTTAAAAAATCTTCTTCTCCGAAAGTGTCCGGCCGATTTTCAAATAATTTTGTAGAAATGTTCCTTTGGTGACCCTTTATTAGATTCCTTCAAGAAATTTTGATTGGGCGAAAAACATGGCCGCCAGGGGGCGGGGCTTTTTTGCCTTATATAGCTATAGTGAAAACTTAAATAATCTTCTTCTCAAAAAGTGTTCAGCAGATTTTCAAATAATTATGTAGAAATGTTCCGTGGGTGACCCTCTATCAGATTCCTTCAAGCCATGATGATTGGTAAAAAAACATGGCCGTCACAGGGCGGGGCTATTTTGCCTATATGGCTAAAGAGCAAACTTAAAAAAATCTTCTCCTCCAAAAGTGTCAGGCCGATTTTCAAATAATTTTGTAGAAATGTTCCTTGTGTGAACCTTAATTAGATTCCTTCAAGAAATGTTGATTGGGCGAAAAACATGGCCGCCAGGGGGCGGGGCTTTTTTGCGTTATATAGCTATAGTGAAAACTTAAAACATCTTCTTCTCCGAAAGTGTTCAGCCGATTTTCAAATAATTGTGTAGAAATGTTCATTGGGTGACCCTCTATCAGATTCCTTCAAGCCATGTTGATTGGTCGAAAAACATGGCCGCCAGAGGGCGGGGCTATTTTGACTTATATGACCATAGTGAAAACTTAAAAAATCTTCTCCTCCGAAAGTGTCAGGCATATTTTCAAATAATTTTGCAGAAACATTACTTTGGTGACACTCTACAAGATTCCTTTAAGCCATGGTGGTTGGTAAAAAAAATAGCCACCACGGGGCAGGGCTGTTTGGAGATTTTATTTTTGCCTTGGCCGTGGAGCGATACTGGCCCTCTTGGGCCTCTTGTTTCACATAACATAAACTTTATTTAGTCATTAAGCATTAAAGCTCATTGACGCCGCATGGAAGTATGGGATATGTTTTAATTTTGTACCATGGGGTGACGTAATCGAAAAGGAAACAAACAATATTACTATTGTTGGCGATTTTTGGTCATTCTTATTTAATAGACGACAAGGTGTCATCATTTCCCATAGAGTAATTAAGTTGTCCCTGCTTCCTTCCGTTATGAATACTTCCCTGTTTTCACGATTTCATCCGATTTCTAAAATTCATTGGATTCGTACTCGGGTTTTCATGTTTCGTTCGAGATGAACGATTCGTACCAACTGGTTTCGCTCTTTGCTCTTGGGGAACTGACTTGACCATTTTCTTTTGTTTATTTTTCAGTTTTCTTCTGGCATGTTCAAAACGATCAAACTGACATTACAAACAAACAAAACAGACTTAATAATTATTGCTATATGTTGACTATACATGCGAACTTTCTTAATGCTCAATCTTGATCATAAATGTCTTTAATTTACTTCGTATTTTGTGTTTATATACTCCCGTGTTTGCTATCATACGTCTGTTAAAGACTTCCCCCTCTCCTTCTAAAGCTTGTGTCACACTTAACTTATAACTACATGGTTCGAGTCCTGTGATGAGCGGGTCCTGACTTTGGGATTTTTCCACACAATCGGCGCGAGTACTGGTTAAGTATCCAGGAAGCAGACATCGAGAGTGATTAATATAAGCTTAAAGCTTGTTTCGCAATCGATTTAAAATAAATAAGTTTAAACTAACTACATGTATATGCAATTAACCTTAATATATGTTAATATTTAAGTACCTTTTTGTTTTAGCTCACCTATGTACGAAGTGCAAGGTGAGCTTCGTGCAAGGTGAGCTTTTGTGATCTCTCACCGTCCATCTTCCGTCGTCATCGTCGTCGTCCGTGCGTTCACATTTTCCTACAAACGACTTTTCATCCTAAACCAATTAACCAAATTCAAAATAATTTTACAAGAATGTTCCTTGGGTGGATCTCTTTCAAACTTGTTCAAATAATTATATTCCATGCCATGTCAACAAAAAAGGGGAAATTAACGAAAACTTAAAAATCTTCTTGTCTGAAAGTAGAAGGCCCATGCCTTTGATATTTGGTGATGTAGCATCATCTAGTGAACCTCTACCAAGATTGTTCAAATTATAGCCCTGGGGTCAAAATGACCCCTCCCCTGGGGTCTATTGTTTTACATAGACTCATATAGAGAAAACACTTCTTGTCTAAAAGTAGAGGCCCCAGGCCTTTGATATTTGGTATGTAGCATCATCTAGTGGACCTCTACCAAGATTGTTTAAATTATAGCCTTGGGGTCAAAATGACCCCTCCCCTGGGGTCTATTGTTTTACATAGACTCATATAGAGAAAACACTTCTTGTCTAAAAGTAGAGGCCCCAGGCCTTTGATATTTGGTATGTAGCATCATCTAGTAGACCTCTAGCAAGATTGTTTAAATTATAGCCCTGGGGTCAAAAATGACCCCTCCCCGAGGGTGACTTGATTGACATAGATAGGGGAAAACTTTAAAAATCATCTTGTCTCAAAGCAGAAGGCACAGGCCTTTGATATTTGGTATGTAGCATCATCTAGTGGTCCTCTACCTAGATTGACCCGACCCCGACCCAGGGGTCACTTGTTTTACATAGACTCACATAGGGAAAAAACTTAAAAAGTCTTCTAGTCTAAAAGATATTTGGTATGTAGCATCATCTAGTGGACCTCTTCTAAGCTTGTTCAAATTACTTGTTTTACATAGACTCGTAAATGGAAAAAACTTTTTAAAAATCTTCTTGTCTAAAAGTAGAAGGCCCAGGCCTTTGATATTTGGTATGTAGCATCACTTTGGACCAAGATTTGTCAAATTATAGCCCTGGGGTAGAAAATGACCCCTCCCCATGTGTCACGTGTTCTCCATAGACTCGTAGAGAAATTGTTTAAAAGATATTCTTGGCTTGAAGAAGAGGGCCCAACCTTTGATATTTGGTATGTAGCATCATCTAGTGGACCTCTACCAAGATTGTTCAAATTATAGCAATGGGGTCACTTGATTTACATAGATAGGAAAAAAACTTTAAAAATCTTCTTGTCTAAAAGATATTTGTATGTAGCATCATCTATTGGACCTCTACCAAGATTGTTCAAATTATAGCACTTGGGTTACTTGTTTTTCATAGACTGATATAGGGGAAAGAACACTGTAATTTGTTTAAGTTTGATTACATCTGGTGAGCGATATGACCATCATGGTCCTCTTGTTTTATTATCTAATTGATCTAATCCAGAAGTTTAAAACAGTTAATTGTTAACAAAAACCTTGAGAAACTTCAGCTTGTATGACACATTATAGTAGTGAATGTTAAGCAAACAGTAAACTAAATGGTTTCAGGACTTAACTTGTCATTTCACGACTAAACTTCACATGCTGAATATCACATATATCGTAGCATATAAAACGTTTAATCCCTACGTCAATATTGACCCTTTCTGCTCTTGGTAACCTTTGTATATAGGCTATGGTAGCCAGGTGAGCAATATAGGCACATCTTGTCCTTCTTATTTAAAATAAAGGGACATTTGTCCTTCGTGTTCGAAATATTTACATCCTGTCTGTTTGCACAGGTTATTTAAATGTACTGAACTGCATCTGCTTCATTTAAGTCAAGCTTCAAAATCATGCGCGGCGTCTTTAATGCTTTGCATCAAAATCCTCCTTGTAGTCAAATAGTACAAATATAATAACATGAAGTGGAAAATGGAATGGTACATATTTACAAAAGTATGGGTACAAGCTGGTAGGCGACGTGGGATTCGTCTTGGTGATTTTCGCCTTTGCATATATTTGTGGTTCCTGTACACTGCACTTCCTCGCACTGTGCTTTACCATTGTATGAGGTTTTATTATATTCCATCTAGTATTTTCAAAGTTATTCTACGCACAAGAAAAGGTAAGAAAGGGCAATTACTCTGTAAATAGGTTAAATAGAGTTATGGTTCTTGTACACTGCACTTCCTCTCAACGTGTTGTATCATCGTATGAAGTTTTATTGAATTCCATCTTGTAGTTTTACAGTTATTCTACGCACAAGAAAATGTTTTATTAAATTCTATCTTAAAGTTTTAAGGTTATTTTATGCACAATAAAACAGTAACAAAGGGCTATATCTCTTTAATTAGCTAAACTATAGTTATCGTTTTTGTACACTGCACTTCCTCTCATTGTGCTCTACCATTGAATGAAGTATAATTATATTCCATTAGAAAAAGTAAGAAAGGGCAAAAACTTTGTAATTAGGTAAAATAGATACCCAATCTTTGAAAGGCTAGCATTTGGAAACAAATGCCTAAATCAAAAATCGTAAAGGATACGTTTTTTTTCCAAATATCTCGAAGTATCTATAAATTTTCAGCTCTCCACATTCAAAAGTGTAGGAGAAGATAGGACAAGAGCTGTCGGAGGAAAGCGCTCTCGACTTTGTTGTGCTTGTCAATAAAACAAAACTTTTTTGGGTGAAAGAGTAAACATAACCAAGTACTTTATCATATGTTTTATAAGTACTCTATAAGTCGAAAAAGAGTCATAATTCTTACAAAATCCTTTACTGAATCATGCATTCTTGGCTGTTGGTGGAGGTAATGATGGTAAACAGATTTTTGTAAGTGTTAAAGCTATATCTCTAATTGTTTTGAAAAAAGATTATTTGGCATGAAAAACTTGACCAAAATTATAAATCGAAAAAGGGCCATAATTATTAAACAAAACTTGACAGAGTTGTGTACCCTTGTCGGTTGATGGATGTAATGATGATAAATAAGTATTGTAAGTGTATAAGCTAAGTCACTAATGGGTTTGAAAAAAAGTGGGGTGGTATGAAAAACTTAACCAAAATTCTAAGGCGAAAAGTGGCCATAATTCTTACAAAAACCTTGACAGAGTTACTCCTGTCTGTTGCTGGAGGTAATGATGGTGAAAAAGCGTTGTAAGTTTCAAAGCAATATATGTAATGATTTTGGAAAAAAGTAAATTGGTACAAAATATTTAATCGCAATTCTAAGTCGAAAAAGGGCCATAATTCTTACAAATTTTGTGACAGAGTTATGTACTCTTTTCTGTTGATTGAATTAATGATGGTGAAAAAGTGTTTTAAGTTTCGAAGCCATATCTGTAATGGTTTTGAAAATAAAGAAATTGGTACAAAAAACTGAACCAAAATTCTAAGTCGAAAAGGGCAATAATTCTTACAAATATCTTGACAGAGTTATGTACTCTTGGCTGTTGATAGAAGTAATGATGGTGAATAAGTTTGTAAGTTTCAAAGCCATATCTGTAATGGTTTTGAGAAAAAGTGAATTGGTACAAAAAACTTAACCAAAATTCTAAGTAAAAAAAGAGCCATAATTCTTACAAAAACCTTGACAGAGTTATGTACTCTTGTCGGTTGATGGAGGTAATGATGGTGAATAAGTGTTGTAAGTTTCAAAGCAACATCTGTAATGGTTTTGACAAAAAAGGGAATTGGTACAAAAACCTTAACCAAGGTGTGACACCAACGCCAACACAGACGCAAACGCCAACGCCGACGCCGAGGCGAGTAGTATAGCTAGCCTTTATTTTCGAAAAGTCGAGCTAAAAATGGTTTGGGTTTTTAAAAGCGTTAATTTTTTCTAGCTGCATAGCAACAAGTGGGTCATTAGCAACGAAACTCAAACGAAAACACCCTGAGCCCCTATGGCACCTGTTCACCAAGTTTCATCTGAATCGGCCCGTCGGTTTGGGCTGTGGAACATCGCTTTACAAATGTCTGGACACACACACACGCACGAACACACAGACAGACGGAAAAGTCTGACGATAATGGATACCTAGCGAATCCCAATAGACATGAGGTGAGAGCACTGCTTAAAGGACACATATAGAGTCATGGTCATGCTACTTTGTTTTCTGGTACATAAGTACTCTTAATTACAACATGAGGCATTTGATTTTGGAAACGTTTGTTTTTTACAACTGACTTTGGCACCTGTTATACATTGTACATTGTGCGATATTAAGTACGATATTAATAGATAAAAGTATACTAGTAAGTCACATGATTGGATTTGACTGACAAACATTATTGACTCTGCGTAATGTATCGACCCAGATCAGCCTGCGCTAATCCGGGCCGACACATTCCGTCTCAGGGGGATAGAGGTATAGAGTAATGATTCCGGAAACAGAAAATCCACAGAAGGCGAAAAGTGTCTGTCCGGGTTAGCCTGCGCGGCATGCTTATGCTGATCCGAGTCGATACTTTACGCAAAGTCAATAATGTTGGTTTTCTCGTGGAACGGCTCATATAGTTCGTGAATGAACGGTTGAGTGTATAATCAATCAACCAATCGGTCACTGAACCATCCACTCATTATGTTAACAGATTATTTACAACAGGCGTATACTTATATACATAATTATATATACAAATGGTCGAGTAATTAAAACATGACCGACTGAGTGCTGTTTATTTATATTTGTATCTGTACTTGTGTTCATAAAACTAACTATTTGGTCAACAGAATTAACTTGGCACTCATGAATATTAGTGACGTTTTGTTCTAAATTTAGACTATCGAAGTTAATTTTAATATGGTATCTGATTTAAAAGACTATTTCATATATTGTGCATCAGGTCTGAACGAAGAGAGCTAGTCTAGCAAATGTGTGCTGGTGGGTTCAAATCGCAGGTAAAGTATGTCTTTTTTTCATTTTAATGACCTGCCAAGATTAAATCTGTGCCATTTTTAGCTCCACTGGCTGAAAGCCAGTCGAGCTTATGTCATGGCGAATTGTCCGTCGTGCGTCCGTGCGTGCGTGCGTGCGTAAACTTTTTCCTTTAAACGACTTCTTCTCACTAACCACTTGGCCAATTTGGTTGAAACTTCATAGGAAGCATCCTCTCAATGTCCTCTCTTAAATTCCTTCAATTTTGTTTGATCCATCCATAATTCTGGTTTCCATGGCAACCAAAAGAAATAAAGAGTGAAAACTTAAAAAATCTTCTTCTCTGAAAGTGTCAGGCCGATTTTCAAATAATTTTGTAGAAATGTTCCTTGGGTGACCCTTTATTAGATTCCTTCAAGAAATGTTGATTGGTCGAAAAACATGGTCGCCAGAGGGCGGGGCTATTTTGCCTTATATGACCATAGTGAAAACTTAAAAAATCTTCTTCTCCGAAAGTGTTCAGCCGATTTTCAAATAATTTTGTAGAAATGTTCATTGGGTAACCCTCTATCAGATTCCTTCAAGCCATGTTGATTGGTCGAAAAATATGGCCGCCAGAGGGCGGGGCTATTTTACTCTATATGACCATAGTGAAAATTTAAAAAATCTTCTTCTCCGAAAGTGTTGAGCAGATTTTCAAATAATTTTGTAGAAATGTTCTTTGGGTGATCCTCTATCAGATTCCTTCAAGCCATGTTGATTGGTTCAAAAATATGGCCGCCATGGGGTGGGGCTATTTTGCCTTATATGGCTATTGTGAAAACTTAAAAAATCTTCTCCTCCGAAAGTGTCAGGCCGATTTTCAAATAATTTTGCAGAAACATTCCTTGGGTGACACTCTACAAGATTCCTTTAAGCCATGGTGGTTGGTAAAAAATATGGCCACTAGGGGGCAGGGCTGTTTGGAGATTTGATTTTTGCCTTATGGCCGTGGAGCGATACTGGCCCTCTTGGGCCTCTTGTTTTATTTTTATTTGCATGCGTTTTTTTTTTTTCAAAAGATTATATTTTTGTGGACAGTCGTGTATGATTAAAATGTGTATAACCTTAACATAGCTTTAATATGTCGGCTGGTCAAGTATTACGATCAAAGGAAAACATAATTATCGCTTGCATACCAGATTATTTTCAACATCATAAACGGAAAGGGGACAGACGACTTTGAAACAAAGTAACAAAGGCCTGTAAAATCTCCATAACATATACATGTAGCTTAATTGTTAGATAAAAATGAAAACACTGTCGCAAAAGGAGAAATTGCTCGTTTTAAGCTATTTCTCATTTTTTCAGAATGATTTAAAAGAGGCGTATGCTGCAAAGAAGATTCTTTCGACTTCGAGTTGTAAAGTTGGTTAATATATGAGCCGTCTCGCGAGAAAACCAACACTGTGGACTCTGCGTAAAGTATCGACCCGGATCAGCCTTAGCATGCCGCGCAGACTTACCCGGACAGACACTTTTCGCCTCCTGTGGATTTTCTGTTTCAGGAATCACTACTCTATCTATCCCCCCTTAGACGGAATGTGTCGGCCGGATCAGTCTGCGCGGACAGCGCAGGCTGATCTGGTCGATACATTACGCAGATATATTGATATGAGCCGTTCCGCGAGAAAACCAACATTGTGGACTCTGCGTAAAGTATCGACCAGGATCAGCTTAAGCATGCCGCGCAGACTTACCCGGACAGACACTTTTCGCCTCCTGTGGATATGTTCAGGAATCACTACTCTATCTATCCCCCCTTAGACGGAATGTGTCGGCCGGATCAGTCTGCGCGGACAGCGCAGGCTGATCTGGTCGATACATTACGCAGATATATTGATATGAGCCGTTCAGCGAGAAAACCAACATTGTGGACTCTGCGTAGAGTATCGACCAGGATCAGCTTAAGCATGCCCCGCAGGCATCGAAAGACACTTTTCGCCTCCTGTGGATTTTCTGTTTCATGACTCGCTACTCTATACCTCTTTCCCCCTGAGACGGAATGTTTCGGCCCGGATTAGCCTGTGCGGTCTAATCTTTCACTTCTTTTACGAATGTCCTACACATGACGATTTAATAGACATTTATTTTAACGTATCCTGGATAAACAACAAGACTCTTGACAAATTTTATGCAATATTAAATACAAATATCCAGTCTGAAGTATACAATACCGCAAAATTCATTCAAAGCGCATTCAAACTAAGAAGTGAGACTCTTTCAATATCTTAATTATTTTTCCAGCTTTTTTACTGCTTTTTCAGTGTTATAATGTATTTCATCACTCTCTGTTGTATATACTTATAAATTATGTTGTCTAATGGGCCGGTGGCCTAAATCACAAAATAAATATCTTGTATCTTGTATTCGTTCCTGGAATTTGTTCGAGTTAAACGACCTATTATAACGCGTTCGAGCTATCGCGAGTCAACATTGTAGCGAAGCACTCCAATATATTTCATCTTTCGAAAAGAGACATACCATGTAAGTTCCACTGTCTTAGTAGTGTCAGTGAAAACTTTTGTAGTCCTATATAAAACAAGAGTTGCTGCAAGATGCAGCAGTTCGATGTTAGCGCGGGAATCAGCATTTTATGGCTAAAGAAATACTGTTTGATTCGAAAAACACGAAACCCCGCTTTTAAATATATGATATAAATATATGATAACAATAGGTTTTTAGTTACATACGTATATCGAAAACAAAAAATCCTTTTCCCAACGTGTTGACCTCTATCTTTTTTTCCCTTAATATATTCTTAAAATTGCAAAATAAATTTAGCACAATAACTTCGCATTTATGAAAATATTCCCATTTTCCTGTTATTAAAACCCCGGTGGTTCCCAGTGATGATACATAGACTCCGCTCTGGTATACTGCTTGTGTTCAGTTGTGTGACTTCGGGTCGAAGTCAAGAGAAATGTAACGGGAACGGGTATAAATATCACTTGTACAGCCGGCCTTTATAGCTACGTAAGTAGAGTGGTTGACCTTTTCGCAAAGTTAAGCAACGTTCATCGCGGTTAGTGCCTGGATGGGTGACCCCCCGATGGCTTAACGCCGGCACACGTTAAACTATGGTTTTAATTTACATTTTAATTATAAAAAAAAATACTCGCATACAAACTCGAATGAGAACAAGTCTAGTGACGAACTGCTACGGAAATATCTGACAGCTGACGGTAAAATACGGCGCATGCGCGATCAAGACGATTAACACGGGGCATGCGCAAGCCCATTGCACCAGTGACAGTTTTTGCACAACCAATATATGCACTGGTGCTGAGGCACCCGCGCAATAACCCTGTTTTGATATCATCATGTTTCAAGTTTCGTTAATTTTTCACCAGAAGACCCATGTGGTCACATGTATATTTTCATGTTCACATTTCATTTCATTTACACCCTTTTGTATACATGTATGTTCCTAAATACATACGCATATTCATGCATGAATACATATGTGTACTGCCCACACGGAAGCAAGATTAAACAGTTAACACAATTATGATTAGACAATTACTTTGTTGAACTTTATATGTCAGAATGTATTTTTTATCATATTTTTAAACAAAGAAATTAATGTTAAATAAATACATTTCTAGGACTACATATTGGTGTAATAAGTTGTTGTATTTATACTGTTATAAGCCATTAAAGCACATGATATAATTGGATTTTTCACAGACTATAACTTATCAAAAACGCGATTGTCGATTCTGTACAAATATTAATTGAGATTAAAAATATTTTAGATTGTGGAATGGATATACAGTTATCTAAATACAAATTGATTAACAATATTTTTTAGAAACAACATATGATAATGGTTTTTACCATAATTCCTCATAATTTGATATATAACTGTTATGTTATAACGCATGCCATTGTTTATATTGTACAAAGGGGATAAACTTATGTGTTCAAACCAAAATTAAAAAAAATATCCTCCTCTGAGATCAAAATAGTTGAGATTGTATGATTGATAAACAGTTATCTAAATACAAATTGCATTACAAGATTGTCTATAAACGAAATAAGATTATGGACGAATACTTATATCCTTGATGTGCATGTTATTGGATGTTTGAACTCTCTGTTACACGTGTTGTCATTGGATAAGCTATATCTCGTTAGTTATCGTAAAATCTCGTTCATTATGATTGACATGTTCGCCACTTATCACGGTTAATCTACGTCTGCGGTAACTTGTTATAGGACGAATGAAAACTGTCCCTGGAAACCACTACCCCAGCCTACCGCTTATCAGCATCTATAATATCAATGTTTTGTTTTCATATGAGGACCGACCCGTGGTGTAACTTACAGGGAAAGCCGGCCCCTCAGGGAGTGCTTGTTTGTTTAACCGACAAGTAGGGGTTATTCTGTTCCCTAAGCATAATTTGGAATCAATTATGTGATTAAGAGATAAATTGTTCATATGTCTCAGTACCATGAGAACCATTCTGAAAGCTAACTAATCATTTAGTGATGGAGATGCGAATATCATGTGTCTTAAAATGATTGGGATATATTTAAATGTAATCTTAAAATGTTATTGTGATAAACAAGTTTCATATTTGTTGTGCTAATTAATAGTGGAGTACTAAAACATACATTAGAATTGAACAGATCGTCCGTTTGGCTTATTTATTAAAACCTACGTAAATGTTACACATTTTCGAAGGCAATTGTCTTAGTTTTTATTGGTAGCTGATTTTACAATGTCTGAAACGTGTTTAATTAAACCTAAACAGTTGGTGTGAATTAACAAGAAAACATCGCTAAATAAGATATGTTATATGAACGGCAGCCATTTAATATAGACACGAACGATGCCATTGTGGTTTAAACATAGACTTGAAGTCGGAAACATCAATCATTGAAACTGAACTATTCCGCATTTAGATATTTTAAACGTTTACAGGACAATAATAACAAATTATCATATGCTGTGTCTACAGAACTCGAAGTTTGATATTATTTGATAGATCCTTTCTCTTCACACGTAAATAAAGCCTTTGGCTTGTCCAGATTCCGTAACGTTCCGACAGACGTTGTACACGTTTGACCATGTTTCCGATGAGCCAATATTTTCACAATTCCAGATCCTCCTCATTTCTAATACGGGATATACTCCGATCGGATGGCTCTTACAACCCAGCCGACAAATACTCCGCCCTCGAGCAAACATTCGGGGCCCCCAGCGTGTCCATGTTTCAGGGACAGGGGATACCCGGGGGTCAGAACATCGGGTATTACCATAACAACACCGTGTGTTATCCGGATCTAAGGAAAGGTACGTCTTGGGCCCGCTTGAAGCTTTTACCCGATACAGACCACATTCGACGCCCTTGCAGCAGAAGATTTCAGAAAACATTTTGGAAACAAGAGACATTTCCCACAATTGGCAATTTCTCCTTTTACTACAATGATTTCGAGTCTTATATTTCACTTCAATTGTACAGGTATCACATGTGTTTCATGGAAGGTTTTCAAACGAGACGACCGGAAAATATCCTTAAATGTAATAGCAACATTGTTTAATGTGTATGATTCACATTGCCGCACCTTTACTGTTAAATGGTTTCATTCACATATTTACTGTCGATTTCATTAATTTTCCGTGAGTTTAGCAGCGTACGCAAATAGTTGTGAATGAACGATGTGTACGGAGTTAGTTTCAATTTGGTACATACTTTCAAATTATTTTTTCTGTCAAAAGGACCCGATAGCTCAATCGGTAGCGACGCGGGGTTTTTAGTTCGAATCCCAGCTCGGCCAACATTCTTTCCGACGTTTGACACAAGTCATTGTGACCTTCGTCTTTCACCAGTGGACTGTTTAACAGTCTATGTGTAAAAGCAGCCAGTTGCTTGTAAAGTATGTTGTGTGGTGAACTGGTGTGGGAAAAACCAGGAAACGCATGAGTAGGTGAACTTGTCGCCGTGATATGACTGAAAAATTGTTGAAAATGGCGTTAAACCCAAATCAATCAATCAACAATTCAAATTGTGTTTTCTGTAAATAGGAAATGAAGCTTTTATTCAGGATTTATATTCACACTTATTTCAAAAGAATTTATCACAAAGTGCAGCAAATGACTTTTTAAAACCGGTTGTTGCAAAGTTCTTATAAAATCTCTTTATCGGACATGAAAAGTAAAATTGTATCTGCTTTTGTAAAATTAAATGAAAACTTCGTTTATGTTTAAAATCGAAGTGCATGTATTTAAGAAATTTGCTGATCCTTTCATTATTTTAAGATAACAGATTCAAATCATTGTGAGCTATTACTTTTTTTGAAAAAGGAGAAATTGCTCGTAGTGTTTTTAATCAGTTATCTTAAAATAAACATCAGTTTTAATGTTAATTTCATCTTTCATAATTAATAGATATAGAAAGGGTTAGCAATCTATAGTGTGTATTATCTCAGAAATATTTACAATACATTGTTACAAATATTGCCATAATCGATGTCAGTGAATGAAATCTCATTGGTTATTTGTCATATTATTCCTGTAGAAGCTAATACCAACATTTGCCGAATTTCGGTAACAGGGGATTCTTTGGCAGTAGCTCCCTGTTAATGAAAATATCGAAACCAAACATATAAGTTGCTTGTAGTTAACTTTTATTTAATGAAACTGTACGTAAAGAAATATAGAGAAATTCCATGTACATGTATTGTTTGTCCAGTGACCCATTTATGGGACCTGCCAATGAAATTGGATCTTTTTCTTGTAAAATATCTTTATCGGACCTGCCAAGAATATTGGACTGGATTTTGTTAAATCAACTGAAACTTCGTTTATGTTTTTACTATCGAAGTATATTTGAAAGTTCAATTCCGTTGTGAATTAAATATATAGGTAAAACAATAAAACCCTTTCTGTGATTCGGTATTTCGGCCCTTTCTCGACCCCCGTTCCTTGTTTGAGATGGAAATAAAATAATCAAACATGGACATATCAAGAAACACTCAAACACTCCTTTATAGGAGGGGCATGTAAACCTGGTTTATATGCAAGTGTTGAATGTGTGTGTGTGTGTGTGTGTGTGTGTGTGTGTGTGTATGTGCATATGTATGTGTGTGCAATTATATATGTGTGTGTATGTATATATGTATACATATTTGTGTGTATGTGTGTATATATACAAGTATATATGAATAATAAAACATGCTTCTATCTTACATTATGTATCTAATTCTTTCTTTCTTTCTATTGTTTATTTTTCTCATATTCTGATATTTTCTGATATTATTTTCATTAACCCTTTCCGTCATATAGACGCTTTCTGACGCCTCTGCAGCAGACAGCTTTTTGAAAACATAGTGACAAAAGAAGAAATTGCTCAAAACGAGCAATTTCTCCTTTTGCCACAATGTTTTCCACTTTTAGTCATAGGTTATCCATTTAGTTATAGAGATTTTCTATATTTTGACAAAATATGTTCAAAGTCGTCTGCTGCAGAATTATCGTATGAGGGAAAGGGTTAAAACGCCCTTTGTTGCCCTCTGATTACAATGTATGCAGAGCTGTCTTGTATGTATAATGTACATACTCAGCACCTTAATACAGTATTGTATTGTTTTGTATTGTATTGTATTGTTTTATAACGTATTGTATTGTCGATATCTTTTTGAAATCCTGAAGATGGCCTATAGGGCATAAACAGCGAGTCAAAGAGTGATTGTATTGTTATATCAAATTATAGTTTATAATTGTTTAAACAAATCCTTACACTTTGATCAAATCTATTTCGATGTCGTTTCCTGTACTCATGTTGAGTTTGTAAGGAGATCCCTAATATCAACCCTTTCCCATATACAGACGCTTTCCGACGCTTCTGCAGCAGACGACATTTGAAAACATTGTTGCAAAAGGGGAATATTCTCAAAATGACATTTATTTCTTTTGCAATAAAGTTTTCAACTTTATATAATAATTATTCAATCATTTCCATATGTGTCGTATGTGGGAAAGGGTTGACCCGATCCCCTGGGAATCGAACTCTAGACCTTTGGATGACCACCCATGAGCGATATCAAATACAATTACTATAACATATCACTAAAAAGAGACATGATTTTGATAACATGTAAAGGTTGGAAATGGCTTGACGATATAGTTTCTCTTTCTTACAAAGTATAAGCCGCAAAATGTATCTATTTTTATTTAAAAACATGAAAACTGATACAATAAAAGAATAGGGATGATGGCTTTTTTATTCCTTGTTTTTCTGAAAGACTTTTAATATATAATATATATATAATATATCTGGAGGCACAAATTCTTCTTTTCACTCACGTATTTCTACTTTGTCGCAAACTTGAGCTTTAATTTACAAAAAGAAGAAGAAGCAGAATAGTGTATTAGACTTAAACTAACAAAGTTGCTTGTCAATACAATACAATACTTCAATCAAATACAAACAAATCCATTTAATTTACGGGGTTATTGCATTTGTTATCAATTTATTTATTTTTATGCTTATTTATATTGTTATTATGAATAAACGGATTATTTGAAATGTTGAGATGAAATTGTACATGATACTTTAAAAGACCTGTTATAGTTAGACCTTATATTTTCGAGACTGGTACTTTATTATTATGTCAGATACTTTCTACTTTTATATTATTATTTCTTCAAACCAAAATTAAGTATAAACTTTGTTATTGTACAACTATTATTCACAATGATCTGTTCATTCTCCTCTTAACTTGTCAACAGGTCACACAAATTGTCTATATCTATTGTTTATTACATGATGTTAAAAATGATGTAAATATGTTTTATATGTAACAAGATACATGTATATGTATACGCTAATAAATTTCTGTTCGGTTCTGTTCTAAAATCACCAAGTAATTTTATTAGAAATATCGCAATAATCGCATCGATTTCAAGGAATTTCTTTTATGATAAACATGTTTAAAAACTGTTTTTCGCTTATCATAAATTTCGTACACATGAGCAAAAGTAAAACCAAATTCATTGTTCATTTACCTCTATTGCTATTCTTCTATTTGAACACTCGAAAATTTGAAAGCATTATAGTATCATTTGGCTGTTTTTATCTCTCGTATTGATATTTACCAAACCATCGTTGATTGTGCTTAGTTTACAATAATTGAAGAGACTGATGGTGCCTATTCTACATACGAAATTTTAACCATTAGTAAACTGCGAAAAAATGCGTCGAGTTAAATATAATTAACTCCTCGCACATTATTGTCTGTGTCGCAAAATTAGCTTTGTTCAGATTTCGAGGGTTTGGCGTGAAATGTATAGACAATATGTAGAAATTTAGCCTTTATAACTTTTATCTAAAAAATTAAACAGGATAAAATCAAGAAAGCTTAAACTTCATACCAGACATATATATGTTTATATGTCTCTGTTCATACCCTAGAATTTCGATCATCAGTTAAATTATCAAATACCGATAGTCCTATCCGCCCTCGAAAGCAATGTATTCGTTAAACTACGATAATTGAGCACCCGATGTGAAGATAATAATAATAAACGTCTAAGGGATAGTCGTGTCGGACAACGAGCCAGTACACTAGGTGAAGAATAATAAAGATCGTAATTTTTGACACTTTTCAATGCAATTCATTATATTTTATTGCATAAAACAACAAACAGTTTGTGTATAGCAATAAACAAATTATAACAAGTACAAACTGAGATATGGATTTTTCAGAAGAATTTGCAATAATTTAACATTGTATCTATTCTAGAAATATCATGTTTAAATTTAGATAAAACTTTGATAGTAGAACGGTTAACAAAGCTAGACCATCACATCATTAGGTGTAATAATCTAGCCTTGCTACCGTTCTCTATGTTTCATTACAACGAATACGTATTTAGATAAACTACTTATAATTTTCGTAGAATTTGAAGACATTAATGCAGTCAATTTAAGTATACTTGGCCAATGACAATACTAACATTTTGAATATTTCATAATATTTGAGGCACACTAATAAGAAATGATAGTCTGATTCAATGACGTTCATGTTGCAATGTGTGCATATTCTCTCTGATGTAGGAAAGTTCAAATATCTGCCTGATTCAATTTCTAGATTGTGACATGATATACGTAACTTTGTTGACACACTCTCCAGATAAACTTGATTTGCACATATATCATACAAACTTTTGCAGATTAAAATGAATCATGTATTGAATCGTATAAATACATCTAAACTAATACAGTATATAAAATCAGTATTTTCATATTCATATTCAAGAAAGAAAAACTGCAAATAAACTAGTACTATTCATATCCGTTATTAAAAACTAGAATGGAGTGCTCCCCGGAGCACGTGTGTCACCTGCCGGGGCCTTGTCAGAAAATTATAATTTTTGACAGAAAAGGGGCAATTACTCTGATATAATTTTTTTTTGGATTATCCCCCCTTTTGTGAACCCATCACAAAGATTGATATAAACATTTGTCAGAAGTTTTAATCCAATCCGTTAAGTAGAAAAAAAGTCATTTGAAAATTTTAATTTTTGACAAAAAAAATTGGATTATCCCCCTTTTTTGCACCAATCACACACATTGATAAAAACATTTGTCGGACAGACAGACGCCGGACAAAAAAAAAGTAATCCCTAGGTATCTACCATGCTACGCAGGTGAAACAAAAAGCGATCTTACGAGCTCTTACGAGCTGTAATAAGTCTGATAGTTGTTAAATCACTGCTGGTACATAGTACGTTTGATATTAAAATAACGAAGTCGTGCATATAGATCTCAGTTATTCAAATGCATTTCTGTAAGTATTTCAAGAAGTTCACCTTGGTTGCGTAGACAAGCTCTGTAACCTTATCTACATACAGACGCTTTCTGACACATCTGAAGCAGATGATTTTGGACAACATTGTGGGAAAAGGTGAAATTCCTCATAATGAGCAATTTCTCCTTTCGCCAAAATGTTTTCAACCTAATTCAATAATTTAATTTCATATATAGAGAAATTTCATATTTTCGCCTAGATGCGTTAAAAGTCGTTTGCTGCGGATTTGTTGTATGTGGGATAAAAAAGAAACCGGATAAAGAATAAGAAGACAAAAAGAAACAGGTTAAAAAGCAACACATTTTCAAAAATACAATGAAAATCGAAACGTTTAAGTCTACAAATATGAGAAAGACACACACTAGCAGAGGGATTAATGTAACTTGTTGGGGGGACTCATCTTCTTGATATTGTAACGATTTATTTTTTTGGATACATGTTTTTTTTTGTTATATACCTGAATATACTTTAGTGCATTGTTCAAAGAAATAGAGTCGGATTAAACTGTTTACAACCTTATATGTAACTCAAAGTTCTAACATTTCTTTCACTTTGCAATGTTATTTTATATATCATGCATGTCTGTGTGAAAATGTTTGAAAAGGCGGAAGGAAATCATTGTGGGAGAAGAGATTACTCATCATTAGCAATTACTCCTGTTCATGCAATAATATTTTCTGTCAACAATTATTAAAACTATTAGAACTGTTGCTATACTTCTGTCAAATGTTTTTTCATGAGCAATTTCTCCTTTGCACGCAATTATATTTTTTGTCAAATGTTTGAAAAGTATTTCTATTTTAAGTCACAAAGACTTTATAGAAAACCTAACTAAGTTGTTCAACATTGAAGATTACCGTGTGAGATTCGTGTATAAAACAATTCGGATTCATTTCCAAACTATCACGAATACATTTTAAAACCATGCTGAAGTTACAAATATATCGTTAAACAAAACAATCTTATTCTAAATATATGTTAATGAAATAAAAATTACATTGTAGATGAAGAAAATTATTATCCTATGCCGTTTGCACCGAAGAAATATATAAAACACATTTGATATACATCGGTTATAAGGGGTACTTTTCTTTTCTTATTCGACCTAAAAAAAGACAATCATAATCATTGCTGTCTTGAAAAAATAAAAATGTGCATGTTAAAGATAGATAATTATATATTGTGAAGCCGTTTGCATCTAAGCGATAACTCATTGATAAAAGCATTATAGCGCGTTAAAGTTACGACTCCTCTTTATTTATATATATGGTATATATATGGTAAATTAACCCCAATCGCAAATGCCGAGTGAAATAATTCTTCCGCATGGTGAAAAGTATGAACATATCCAGTGATTTGTCCATTGTAAACTGTAAGGAGAGTGTGACTATCTTTACAGTTATAGACAAGTTCAATAACTGCCCGTTTACAATACTATGCACATACATGTGCATTAGTTAACCCTTTCCCTCATACGACAATTCTGCAGCAGACGACTTTGAACATATTTTGACAAAAGATGAAAACTCTCTATAATTGAATGGATAACCTATGGCAAAATGTGGAAAACATTGTGGCAAAGGGAGAAATTGCCCCTTTTGAGCAATTTCTTCTTTTGTCACTATGTTTTCAAAACGCCGTCTGCTGCATAGGCGTCAGAAAGCGTCTATATGTGGGAAAGGGTTAATATATCTACAGACTATGCATACAAACACTCACACTCCTGAACAACAAAGAGCGATCTTCCTAGATCTATATTAGAGGTGTGTGAGTGCCATAGTGACAGTCCTATAGTAGAGAGAAAAAACAATGCAAACCCGACGAGACGGCTCATCGTCAGCAGTCTCATCTGATCTTGCACTTCTTTTAAAAGTCTCCTGTTCTGTCTCATGCAGTGTAAAGATTTCTAATATCTAGTTATAAACAGTGTAAAGGTTACTAATGTCTAGTTATAAACAGTGTAAAGGTTTCTAATATCTAGTTATAAACAGTGTAACGGGTTTCTAATATCTAGTTATAAACAGTGTAAAGGTTTCTAATATCTAGTTATAAACAGTGTAAAGGTTTCTAATATCTATATCTAGTTATAAACAGTGTAACGGTTTCTGATATCTAAATCTAGTTATATACAGTGTAAAAGTTTATAATATCTAGTTATAAACAGTGTAACGGTTTCTAATATCTAGTTATAAACAGTGTAAAGGTTTCTAATATATAGTTATAAACAGTGTACAGGTTTCTAATATCTAGTTATAAACAGTGTAAAAGGTTTCTGATATCTAAATATAGTTATATACAGTGTAAAGGTTTCTAATATCTAGTTATAAACAGTGTAAAAGGTTTCTGATATCTAAATATAGTTATATACAGTGTAAAGGTTTCTAATATCTAGTTATAAACAGTGTAAAGGTTTCTAATATCTAGTTATAAACAGTGTAAAGGTTTCTAATATCTAGTTATAAACAGTGTACAGATTTATAATATCTAGTTATAAACAGTGTAAAGATTTATAATATTTAGTTATAAACATAACGCACGTGATCGCGGTTTATCAACAGGGTGAACAATAAATACATATGAGCCGTACCACGAGAAAACCACCAGTGTGGACTCGGATCAGCCGAAGCATTCCGCGCAGGCTTACCCGGATAGACACTTTTCGCCTCCTGTGGATTTTCAGTTTCAGGAATCATTACTCAATACCTCTATCCCCCTGAGACGGATTGTGTCGACGCGGATCAGTCTGAGATTCCAGGGGACTCTTGATCCAAATTTAACGTTTCGGAACATTTAAAAGAAATATGGGAAGTACTAAATACCAAGCTCCACAAACTAGCAAGTTGAAAAAGAAATATGTGGGTTGATGCATTAGATGTGCTGTACTTTAGCATTAGACTCTAGAATCGTCAAGTTTTCTGAACCATTTCCCGCATACACTATATCTGCACTAGATAACTGTGCTATTTTGAGGCATTTTTTTTTTAATGAAAATCTCTTATAATGATATTTTTATTATTCAATAGATTGGAAAACATTTTCTCAAAATTAGAAATTGCTCATAATGGGCAATTTCTCCGTTTGTAACTGTGTTTTTCAAATCTCACCTACAGGAGATGTGTCTATAAGGGGAAAATGAAAAAAATATAATTATAAAGGTATCTCTAAGTTTGATAGAGAGTTGATAATACTGTGAACAAATGAGAAATTGATCGTTTTGAGCAAGTTTACCTCTGCAATATTTCCAAAAATCATCTGCTTAACCCTTTCCCCTCATATAGACGCTTTCTGACGCCTCTGCAGCAGACGGCTTTTTGAAAACATAGTGACAAAAGAAGAAATTGCACAAAACGTGCAATTTCTCCTTTTGCCACAATGTTTTCCACTTTGTGTCATAGGTTATCTATCCAATTATGGAGATTTTCTATGTTTTGACAAAATACGTTCAAAGTCGTCTGCTGCAGAATTATCGTATGAGGGAAAGGGTTAAGAGTGATAGAACGACTGTGAAAGTGTAACCAATTATCTAATGTGCTGGACATACATATTTGCTTTAGAACCATATAACTTAATAACGACAACATAAGTTAGGCAGAAATGAGCAATACAGTTCCAAACCAGTTATTCCCGTGTCTTTTTTCCCAATATTAATTTTAACTGTTCTGAAATTTTACTACTTTTTTGTTTTGTTTTTAAACGAATCAAAGAGCATAATGTTAAGTAATAATATTTGACTAAAAGTCCTTTAAAGAAACGAAATGTAAAGAACAGCACATCGAATACATGTATATGATTTCAACACAGTCAAAGACAAAACATAAGCAATGGCACCAGAGAATGATTTATATGTGGGCGAGTGAGTGGATGAGTGCGTGGTTAGGTGAACGAACAAATGCAACAGGGATTGTTGTGTTGTTTCGATCCGATTCTACGAAATGAGAAATATAAATTATAAAAAATATGTACACTATAATACTTCATTTACAATTAAAAGATTTTTCCTATTTGAAACCATTTAACCCATTTCCACATACAGACACTTTCCGACGCCTCTGCAGAAGACAATTTTTTGAAAACATAGAGGCAAAAAATGAAAATTTATACTATCATTTATAGAGATTTTGAATAGTATTTGCTATATATTTACAAAGTCGACTGCTGCATAATGCTGTATGTGGGAAAGGGTTAAGGAGAATACAGATAGAATCGAACATTTTGTATGATAAAAAGAACCTGCTCATTACGAGCAGTGATTATCCCTCGCCTCAATGCTTTAAAAAGATTACTGATATAGTCGCGTAAAAGGTCGTTTGTATGCAACAATAGAAACAACAAATCAGCCTTTCGTCTAACACCATAAGTTTTAACTATAAATCTGCTTATTTTCGTACATAATTGAACATTGAATAGTTTATGATTATTCGGTGATAATTGCAAAAATGCCTCTGTAACAATATTTTTACAGAATATTACTGATCTATTCGTTCTTGTTTATATTTTACAAAGGTGATGAGCCTATGTGTTCAAACCAACAGTGAAATGACATCATTCTTTATAACACGAATGAAGCTAAAAAGAAAATGAAAATGAAATAGAGAAAAACGTTCATTTTGAGCTTTTTCACCTTTTTCACTCTTTGCCTAGATATTTTCGTCTGCTCCAGCTGCATCACTATGCGTCTGCTCGTGGGAAAGGGTTAAATAGTGACTGTACAGCTCTGTGGAATCCACATGACGCCGTCAATTGATCTTAATGAATAAACGAGACCTGTCTGCATCCAATACCCAGGTCTGTCGATTGTGTAGAGAGATATGCGGACATACCATAAGTCACTAATAGGCCAATTACACCCTTCTCCCAACGACTGATAAGCCCGCGTTGAACCCTTATCCTATTAAATTTATGATCAGAACAAATATTGAACTGTAACTCTTAATAACTTACAGTTTAAAGTCTTAGGATTTATAACGTTTATCCAATGTATTATATTTTTTAGTGAGGATTTACGTTCTTCAATCTTTATTTCTGGTACTAAATCGATGGTGGTGTGGTAGAATGTGCGCCTCGATTGAGGGAGGTTTGATCCACGACCAGGTCTTTCTTTTCAAAATGGTAGTACAATGACTTTCCCTCCTAGGCGTTCAGGAGTGTAGGGTAAGCAACACGATGGTTTCAGGTTAACGGACCAGTGGTACTGGTTACTTCTAGTTGTGAGTTTCGAGTTGTAAGAAGTGAGTTTCGAGTTAAAAAAAGTGAGTATCCAGTTGTAAAAAGTGAGTTTCGAGTTAGAAAAAGTGAGTTTCGAGTTAGTAAAAGTGAGTTTCGAGTTAGAAAAAGTGAGTTTCGAGTTAGAAAAGCGAGTTTCGAGTTGTAAGAAGTGAGTTTCGAGTTAAAAAAAGTGAGTATCGAGTTGTAAAAAGTGAGTATCGAGTTGTAAAAAGTGAGTTTCGAGTTAGAAAAAGTGAGTTTCGAGTTAGTAAAAGTGAGTTTCGAGTTAAAAAAAGTGAGTTTCGAGTTAGAAAAAGTGAGTTTCGAGTTAGAAAAACAGTTGGACTTTGGTAACAAACTACCAATTTATGACGGAACGGTCCCTTTTTCAATATAGAATTTGACAAAACAACGGATTTAAAGTGACTCGTCCTGGATTGGCCCCACAGTTACTGAAAATGCACCTGAAACACTTATTAGCGCGTCTGTTTCCGAAGAAAAAAAGTCGAGCTATTGTCATAGCCTTGGCGTCGTCGTTGTCGTCGGCGCGCTCGTCTTTGGAGTCGTCGTGCAAAAAATTGCAAAAACTGCAAAAACTTTAACCTTGGTCCATAACTCAAAAACTGTTCGAGATAATCGAATGAAACTTGGTACATACATTGCCAGAGACAATATGCACATGTATAGCAAGGAGCATTACTCTAGATATAACTAGAAGATATTCAAGTGAAACTTATTACACACATTGCCATAGACGATACATACATGTATAGCAATGGACATCACTAAAGATTTAATATGTATTAAGATATGGCCCATTATCGACTTTGAAAGAACAGACAAGCGTTGGCGTTCGCTCCGCGGCGCTCTTGTTTTATAATTATCTTATCTTACTCTTTGATGCCAAATTTGTACGGAAAAACAACAAAAACAGTAAAAATATATTCTGGTGTGAGCGGGATTTGAACGTAGCTACCATTATGCGCGTACGGGATACTCTAATAGAATAAAACGGTTTTGGAATATAAAGTAAAATAATCTTAAAAGGTGCAACTAACAATCCATGAATGAGTTCCATTAAACAGTTTTTGGTACCAAAAAATAATGTGTCCGGACATAAAACTCTTGAAGGGGGGGTTAACTGTTTAAGTAGTTTTTGGTGCCAATGTTTAATACCATAAAAACAGGTCATGTTCGACGTTGATTACAATCCACCAGAGTATCTTACTCGAAACTCACTTTTTTAACTCGAAACTCATTTTTTTAACTAGAAACTTACTTTTTCTAACTCGAAACTCACTTTTCTAACTTGAAACTCACTTTTCTAACTCGAAACTCACTTTTCTAACTCGAAACTCACTTTTTCAAACTCGAAACTCACTTTTTCTAACTCGAAACTCACTTTTTTTAAACTCGAAACTCTTTTTCTAACTCGAAACTCACTACTCAACCATAAGTGAATCTCGTCATACTCACGGTTTCACCCAATGTACATGTATCGACTGTCCAAATATATATCGTAGAGACACAAAAGCAATCTTCTGACAAAAGAACTGGGACTGTAGCCCTAAAAATGTTCTATCAAAACAATTTAATATAGAGACAAACCAGAGAGGCAATATTAGCTGAATTCGCCAAATTATATTTTTGACGGAATCTTTATCCATCAATATGAGTTGTGCTCCGTTCGAGGAGAAAACCAACAACATGGACTCTGCGTAATGTATCGACCCAGATCAGCCTGTGCAGTTTGCACAGGCTAATCCGGGCCGACACATTTCGTCTCAGGGGGATAGAGGTATAGAGTAATGATTACTGAAACAGGAAATCCACAGGAGGCGAAAAGTATATGTCCGGGACAGCTTGTGCGGCATGCTTATGCTGATCCGGGTCGATACTTTACGCAGAGTCCACACTGTTGGTTTTCTCGCGGAACGACTCATATAAATGTGCACTATGTGATCTAGATGAACACAGTCTGTCATAGGCTTCTTGGATGCATCTTAGCCTATGAGCGAACAGAGGACAGACTGCGAAGGGACGCAATGCCATCCGTAGTGTAATAGATATAGCGTCCGCCCCGAGAACAGGAGACCAGGGTGCGATCCCCAGGTCGGGTCGTACTAAAGGACATACTATTTTCAGTCCTAAGTGCCGTCGTAAATAACGGTCTTAGCTAAGACCATATTGATAAAACGGGAGAACAGGGTGCGATCCCCTGGTCGGATCTTACCAAAAGGCTTTAACCCTTTCCCTCAAATAGACACTTTCTGACGCCTCTGCAACAGACGGCTTTTTGAAAACATAGTGACAAAAGAAGAAATTGCTCAAAACGAGCAATTTCTCCTTTTGACACAATGTTTTCTACTTTTAGTCAAAGGTTATCCATTCAATTATAGAGATTTTCTATTTTTCGACAAAATATGTTCAAAGTCGTCCGCTGCAGAATTGTCGTATGAGGGAAAGGCTGTAATGATGGTAGTAATGGATTCCCCCTCCTAGGCGCTCATGGTTGCGGGGATATTACGACTGATGCACTGGTATTAGATTAAATAATATCGGAAATACTGTTCAAAGTTATAAGAGAAAACTACAACACGAAGTTTAAACTAATTCGAGTTTCTTTCTGCTGACAATTTAAAGAAAAAGATTATAATTATTATAGAAATCAATCGAGTTTCAGATATTCAAATTACAATTTTCGGTTGTGTATTATTAGCTAATGTAATCAGTTTATATAATTGGAACATATTTGGGAGTTTTCGGCGACTGTTTTCGAACAGGATGAGAAAACTGCGCTGAAACACCTAATTCTCTACCTACTGGTAATTTACCCGGGAAATGCCGATGTATAATGTTCGAGAACGATGGGTAAAGGGGTCACACTAATTACCGATTACCAACTCATCAACAGATCGTTATCTGTCAGATTATCAGGAATTCCTGATTAATTAATATCTTCTGTGTTATGTAAACTACAATTAATCGATTAGTGATCGGCCTGTGTTTATAAACAATAGCAAGTGTATGCGCCCGTGGTATTGGCAATACTTTGATTTTGACCAGGCCACACGAAACCCGACGGTAGGTATTTGACCACCAAAAGAAAGAATCATATCAGCATGCGACTCTGCGTAGTCAGCTCTCAATCTTTCATGTTGCATATAAGGCCGATACAAAGTTAGAACAAATCCAAAGTTCAGTTACACAGAAAGCAGCCCGAGGCGTATTACATACGTAATGAGTGAACTCAGACCGGATAGCGAGAGTCGGTAGCGACGCGATTCGTCATTCGAGGGGTTGTAGGTTCGCACAACCGCTCGGTTAATACTTTTTCCGACTTTTGACAAAGGTCACTCTGACACTCATTCGTCTTCCACCAACACATGGCTACCAGTGTATGTGGGCAGGAAGCCAGTTGCTTGGAAAGTCTGCTTTGTGGATTACTTGTATGAGGGACGGTAAACGTTTCGCCGTGATTTGACTTTTTAAAAAATGTTGAAAACGGCGTTAAACCCTAATCAATCAGACCAGATAAATGTTTGAGTCATTTAATGGCGCGAGTCCAAAAATGGTTGGTTTACGAAGTCGTAACTTCATTAAAATTAAATTCGTAAATAGAGGATAGGGTCCGATTTTAATGATATGTTTTGTTTTGTTTGGGTCGAGTTCCGGTAGCTCAGTCGGTAACGACGCGGGCTGTCAATCCAGGGGTTGTGAGTTCGAATCCCGGCTTGGTCAACTTTCTTTCAGACGTATGACAAAAGTCATTGCGACATGTGTCATTTGTCTTCCACCAATGGGCTAAGTATATGTGGGAAAAGCAGCCAGTTGCTTGGGAAGATTGTTGTGTGGAGTTTGGGTGTGAGAAAAGCAGGAAACACATGAGTAGGTGAACTGGCCGCCGTGATATGACTGAGAAATTGTTAAAAACGGCGTTAAACCCCAATCAATCAATCAATCAATTAATTGTATGCCTAGTCTGTAGATATATAAACTAATGCACATGTATGTACATAGTATTGTAAACGGGCAGTTATTGAACTTGTCTATAACTGTAAAGATAATCACATTCTCCTTACACAGTTTACAATGGACGAATCGCTGGAAATGTTCTTACTTTTCACCATGTGGAAGAATTATTTCACTCGGCATTTGCGATTGGGGTTAATTTACCATATATATACATAAAGAGGAGTCGTAATTTTAACACGTTATAACGCTTTTATCAATGAGTTATCGCTTAGATGCAAACGGCTTTTTGTTTTGTTTGGGTTTTACGCCGCTTTCAACAGTCAATGTGGTTTCACGGCGGTCAGGCAATGTGATGTTGGTCCCACACCTTATACTTCCTTCGCGATAAAACAAATATATAAGGTATGAAACCAATACCACACCACCTGCTGAAGCGCAATAGTTGCATTGATCCCGTTCGTTCAGACCCGTTTAGCTGGCTCTTACGGATACAGCAAGGTTAAGACCGTGTCTTCCATTCTTACTGAGTGGCCCAAACCACAGAGGCCCCGGTTTGAATGTTCCCGGTATTTTAGACATGAAGTGTAAATATGTATTTACCGTTGACTCGTGACATTAATATTCAAACCACTGAACTCGAAAATAGATAGATACATTGACTTCGTGAAAGTCCGTGAAAGTCCGTACACATCTTCGAAAGTACAATATACAATTATAAACAACCGTTAACCCACGGAAAGTTGCGATACATGTTCGGAATCTGATCACCTTCTTTCCAGTGCCATGGTCCAACTAATGTATGCGATTGTTCGAGGTCTATGAGCATTTTATAATAGTGCTAAACCTGTGCGTATTCGCTCACATTGATGCCAATAATTACCTATGTCGGACAAGTTCTTACATTGTACATGTTCCAAATATGCAGATGCATCTGTAGCAAAATACGTTTGAATACACTTTTCAGTAATCATGCTTTACATTTTGTGCCTAGATGTTTTCAAGGATGTCTGCTGAAATATTTGCTGTATGTTAGCACATTTTAAAACACTTTATTAGGAGAGATTGAATAGTCAATTCATGGTGGAGCGTTTACTCGTGTGTATATATTATATATACATATGGTTTTGATATCGAAAACATTGAATAGACAATATAATGAGTTGTATTTTATTTTAATTACGAGGAAAAAGTTACCAAAGGAATCATTCATGAACAATTTGAGTCTATGACATCTGTGAAAAAGTGAGGAAACAGATGCGCACGTGGACGCGTATAATTTTGAGAGCCACCAATTTCCGCCTTTATTTAGACGTATTATGTTCACGACGATTTCCAGACTTGACCAACACTCTATCCGATAGTTTACAAAACTTATTCTCGCACCGACGGACTAAAGAGAAAGCATGCAATAGCATGGCAAGAATGATGTGTGGAGTACAGGCTCAATACAGTCGGGAAACACATGCACGTCATTGAATCATAATATCATTTCTTATTAGTGTGCCCCAAATATTATGAAATATGCAAGAAATATCTAAAAAACTATGATTGTCATTGGCGAAGTATACTTAAATTAACTGCATTAATGTCTTCAAGTTCAGTGAAAATATAAACAGTTTAGCTAAATACGTATTCGTTGCAATGAAACAAAGACAACGGTAGCAAGGCTAGATTAGAACACCTAATGATCTGATAGTCTAGCTTTGATAAACGTTCTACGATCCAAGTTTTATCGAAATTTACACTTACATGACAATTCTAGAATAGATCAGTTTTTACATAAACTCTAACATTATTAAATGATTGTAAATTCTTCTGAACAAATCAATTTCTACGTTTGTACTTTTTATAATTTCTTTATTTGCTATAAAGTATAAACATATTGTTTGTTGTTTTATGCGATAAAATATATTGTAGTGTGAACTTGTCACCGAGCATCAAACTCAGATCTAAAAGGCTTATGTAAGTGTTCAGTTTAAAGTGATGCGAATGCATAAAATAAATTTGATTTACAGTTTGATTACCAACTCATGCTCTTGGGCACCCAACACCTGCAAGAAGTAAGATCAATTCTTAGACTTACTGTTGCGGAACGCCACGAAACGTTCTTTTTTGATGAATTCTCCCAATCATATTGTTCCGATTTATCATTTCAGTAAACTATTCTATCGACAATCTACTGGATACAGCGGTCGTGAAGGACTCTCCGATTTCAATCCCAATACCACTTCCGGTGTATATCAGAACGAGGTCACCACATGGTCATGATGCGTTCGGAAAACCTAAGAAGTGTCGCAGAAGTCGGACAGTTTTTACCGACCTACAACTGATGGGTCTAGAGAAAAGGTTCGAAACACAGAAGTACCTCTCCACGCCTGACAGAATCGATGTGGCAGATACCCTCGGGCTGACACAGTTACAGGTTAAAACGTGGTATCAAAATCGCCGGATGAAGTGGAAGAAACAGGTGAGACATACTCACCGATTCAATCTGATTAAAATCAGACAGAAATACTTTGATGTGCGTACGACCTGTGATAGACAGTTATAAGATCTATACGAGCCATTGCAACGAATTAAATGTCTGAATGAATGAGATTGTCAAAAATAAACAAACATACAAACAAAATGGTAATATATTTACAAGCCTTTACATTGTCATATTAGGAATCCGTCGTTGCGAGCGGTTAGCGTCGGGAATTTAGAACCAGTCGCCCCGGCTCGATTCCCAAGTCGAGGCACGTTGGTAACGGTAGAGTACCATTGGGCAAGGCACATTTTCTTGCATAGTACTTGTTTGTTGACCCAGGGAGTAAGACTAATTGAATTGTCGCCGTGGTATAACTGTAATAATGTTGACAACGGTGCACACTCCAGAGTAAACCTTAACAACAAAACATTGTCATAAACTACATGTTCTTATCTAAATATCCAATGGAACTGAGATAGAACGTCAATATTTTTAATAAAAGTGAAACAGTATCAACGAGTATGAGCACTTATTGTTTATCCAGCGAAAACAAACCAGAAGTGATTGCTTTGTACATCTTTTAATGAAATCGTCAAAGATGAAAACGACTTTAATTCAAATAATGAGAACAAATTTAACATTTTGAAAAGAGTTTTTGTATTAGTATATGTCATATAGAAAAGTAAAGACCGTTCATTTAGTTGTACTTTTTGTGATAGTATATGTGATATTGTAAAGTAAAGACGTTTATTCAGTTGTATTTTTTATATTAGTCTATGTGATATAGGAAAGAAAAGACAAATAGTTAGTTGTATGTTTGTTATTAGAATATGTGATACTGTAAGTAAGTAAAGACGTTTATTTTGTGTATTTTTTATATTAGTACATGTGATATAGGAAAGAAAGTAAAGACGTCCATTTAGTTGTACTTTTTGTTATTAGAATATGTGATATTGTAAAGTGAAGACGTTTATTTTTTGTAATAGTTTATGTGATATAGGAATTTAAAGACGAACATTTGGTTGTATTTTTGTTATTAGAATATGTGATATTGTAAAGTAAAGACGTTTATTTAGTTTTAGTTTTGTAATAGTATATGTGATATTGTAAAGTATAGACGTTTATTTAGTTGTATTTTTGTATAAATATATGCGATATAGCAAACTAAAGACGTTTATTTACTTGTATGTTTGGTATTAGAATGTGTGTTATAGCAAACTGAAGAAGTTTATTTGCTTGTATGAGTTGTATAAATATATGTATATAGGATATATCATTTTGCAATAGCGACATCGGGTTTGATATTATACTACGAAGGGCGTGGACAATTGGTATTTCGCGAGACCGAAGGTAGCGATATCGGGTTTGATATTATACTACGTTGGGCGTGGACAATTGATATTTCGCGAGAACGAAGGTAGCGATATCGGGTTTGATAGTGTACTACGTTGGGCGTAGACATTTGATATTTCGCGAGACCGAAGGTCGAGAGATATGTCGAAGTGTCCCCGCCCCGTGTTGACAATATCAAACCCGATATCGCTACTGCAACATATTTTCCTTGTATTATAAACCTTACATCACTTTTAAGACAAAAGCGCTTTCTAATTGTGCAAGAAGATCCGTATTAGGCTGCTTTTCCCCAAAACCGATTATCTCAAATATGAAGTCTGGTCGTTATTTTCTTTAAGTGTTAAACCTTCAATGTTTTCCGACATTCAATAAATCTGCAGAAAACAACTTTAAAATGAAAAATAAAAAAGCTCTTCATTAATGAAAGGATAAGTTTTAAAAAGAGTTAAAACATTGTGATAAAAGGAGAAATTGCCTATCAGGAGCAATTTATTCCTTTGCCTTCATGTTTTTAAAAATCAGAAAGCAGAGGCGGCGGTAAACGTCTGTACGTGGTAAAACGTTAAAGACTGATTTACGTTTGAAGTCTAATTTATAACTTTAATCCAATCCCAACCCCAATCTCATTAAAATCTTCTCCTATTAACGCTACGCATTTGGTCAGATCGTGTACTTTAGCCAGATTGAATCTGATCCCAACCTTTGTTAACATTTATCAGTTTTACCACATATATATGTTTTGTATCAAATTGGTGACAAGGTTTAATGAAAATAACATGGTTTCTCTATGAACCGTATCTGTTTAAGTGTGTTTGTATATACATATATATGACTTGGAAACAGTGATTCATTGTTTAATTGAACTCACGCCATGCTTGCACAAACAATTAATACAATGTTAACTCAAATAAGAACAAAATGCGAACAGATAATTAAAAAATCTAGTGGTTTGTAAAGTTGGAACAAACAAATTGAAATACAATTTAAATGTGGAGATACTACACATGCATTGAATGAATATTCAGATTTTCAAAAAGGTTAGAGAAAACAGGTGCAATCTAAGAGCGTCGGCCTCTCATACCAAAGAGTCCGGGTTCGAATTCCGTGATAAGTGGGTTCTGCTTTTGGGAATTTTTCGCACAAACGGCGCTCCTTAGGAAACAGTCATCGAGTCTGATTAATATAAGCTGAAAGCTTGTTTCGCAATCGAGGTAAACAAAAAAAGTTAAAACTAAACTATTTGGTCAGGATCTGGTTAATAATATCGAGCTGTTCGTCTCCTTCAGTTTCATGACACATCAATTAACATGGATTGTACATCATACATTTCAGGTGTTGCAAGACGGTAGCAAGGAATCCCCTACCAAACCGAAAGGACGCCCAAAGAAAGAATCCGTATCCACTTACTTCGACGCAGATCATCCGATCGACATGACAGGGTGTGTTTATAGAGCTTCTGAGAGCGAACATAGGGTACAAACTGAGTATGGCGGAAGTGACGCAATATGCACGTCACAGTCATGTAATTCGATTTTCCGAGAGAGAAGTCAAACACATTCTCATTGTTCAACTTGAACTATACATATATGTGTGACTTTAGATACTTTTATAGATAAATACGTTTCGTGCCTTATGTTTTACATATAGCGCGTTAACAATTTATATTAACAGTTAAATGGTGCTAATTTACTGCTGCTGAGTTATTCGATATTTCCAAACGGAAGTAAAAATCAAAGCATGTATACTTCGCTTGTCGACGTAGTGTGTGGGACTCCCATCATGTTTAAATATAGATGTAGAATGCCTTTACTTACCAACTATTACAAGCACCATGTGCTCTCAATGTTGTTTTAGTAGACATCGATACATATTAAATGAATTTGTCTTTTGTGTTATTTTCAAATTTTAAAAATAATTATACTTCTTCAACTTAGTAAACTTCTTATTGACATATATCGTCCGCAAATATAACTCTGTTAACCCTTTCCCACTTGAAGATGCAATCTGATTCATCTGCAGCAGTATGTGGAAGACGGTTTTAACAAATTTAATTGCAGATCCAAATATAAATCACGAAGAAATCAATGCTGTTTTATCCTCTGCACTAAGTTTCTAACCCTTGGTATGCTTTCTGAACATTAACACACGTTAACAATTAATCAGCGTCGGGGATTTGGAAACGGACATAGTATAGTGCCATGGGGCAATGCACATTTTTATAGCCTAATAGGCCTACTGTTTTGTTTACCCAGAGAGCATGAATAAGTAAACAGATATAACTGAAATAATGTTGAATATGGCGTAAAATCTCAGGAAAACAAATTAGATCTAATTGACTCCTTTCAATTTATAAGATTTTCGGAAATCTTTTAAAACAATGCTGATCAGCTGATTCTTAGAGCTGGTGTTACAAGAAATGAGAAATGGAGGAATATAGTACGAAACTGAAAATGGAGGCAAAAACAGTTTATATTTGTTCAACCTTTGTAGGATATTTACCCCGCATCGTCCAGTTTCTTTTGAAACAAAGTTTCGTTTTGTAGCCATTTGCTATTATGAGCAAGTCCATGGCAAAATGTACAAGTTGGCTTTGGCGAACAGTGTTCCATACAGGTTGATACAAAACTACACTTCTTCCAAATAATACTTGCATAAACTTGTTAGAAGCTTCTGTCTACTTGTGTGGAAAATTCATATTAATGTGTACTTTGCATACACGCTGATCTGAACCTACACTAGACAGAAATTTAAACTTGTAACATTTAGCATTGACAAGCTCTTATCATCGCGGATATGTGAGTAATTTGGTAAATATTCTTGATGCTTTTTTTTCCATTTCAATGTCTTTCTCATGGTGATGCTTCTCCGTTTACGTCATCAATGTCTATTCTAATCATATTTGCACTGGATTTATTTGTTTGCAATTGTTTTACAATTTCCCTGTGTAGACGCCTATGCAACTGACATACGTTGTAAACATTGTATCATAAGGAGGAATAACTTATGATGATGTTTTCAACTCTATGCAAGACATGAACTTTGATTATCAAAACAATATCCCATTTCTGTCCGGGTGTTTTCAAAGTCGTCTACAGTAAATATTTTTTCTGTATAACATGTGAAAAATTGTCTTGCAAAATACGGGGCTGATTTTCCCTGCAATCGCGCATCCACCTTTGCTGCAAATGGGAAAGGGCTAAGTGTTAGAGTTGCGGACAGACAGCAGCACAATAATGTGTATAACGTGTGTCTCTCCACGAAGAAAGGCTTTACCAAAAATGAGACCTCCATGACAGAAAGGCTTGAATGAACCATTTCAATGATAATCAGATGATTTTTTGGTCATACAAATTTTGAAAACAACAGTCAAACTGTTTTTGTTAAACATTTATTTATCCACAGTGTGTTCAACTTTGCACCACGCAACTTCTTCTTCCAAATATGTTACACAAACATTTAGGACAAAGCAACACGTTGGCGGCGGTCTGCGACAACCAACCGTTAGCCATTTGCGATCATTATTGATCCCAAACAGCCAAGCGCATACTTCGTCAATTCGCCATAGGAGGTGCCAAGAACCTTCTTTATATCAAAACTCCATTTGGATCTTGCAATACGAACGCGCCATAAGTACGTTGGTTTCCCTGGGGCGTGTTTCTTGTTATGGATTTTGCAAGACGAAAGCGCCATAAGTACGTTGGTTTCCCTGGGGGCGTGTTTCTTGTTATGGATTTTGCTAGACGAAAGCGCCATAAGTACGTTCGTTTCCCTAGGGCGTGTTTCTTGTTATGGATCTTGCAACACGAAAACACCATAAGTACGTTGGTTTCCCAGTAGCGGAGTGCTTGTTATGGATCTTGCAACACGAACGTGCCATAAGTACTTTGGTTTCCCAGTATCGGAGTGCTTGTTATGGGTCTTGAAGCATGAACGTGCAATAAGTACGTTGGTTTTGTGTAATAAGTACGTTGGTTTACCTGGAACGGATTGCTTGTTATCGATCTGGCATCATGAACGCCCAATAAGTACGATGGTTTCCCTGGAACGAAATACTTGTTAGAGCCGATATCATCACAGGTACCAGAATTATAGTCTGTTACATAAAAACAGGTTTCGCATTTTACTAGTATCTTAAAGATTATATTTATAAAAAACAAACAAAAAAACACTGTTTTCTATTACATCAGCAAGGTATATTTGCTTTTGAAAAACACTTAACTTTACTGAAGAAAACTTTTGATTCCAAAACAAAGTCGATAACCATCAAACTTTGGAGGTGTGTCTCTATCAGCCAATCCAAAATGGGATGTTTCTATCACCTTATGACATATCTTGACACAAACTGAACACTTTGACAACACAAATGGTCTCTATCCAAAGAGAATAATCAGTCAGTCGATTTAAGCAAGATGCGTATTCATGCACTTACATTTCCGGTTTTATTCAAAGTAAAATCATTTATTTATTATTGACCTTTGATTTTGTCTATATTGAATGCTCAGAAACTGCCAGAAACTCAACTTATCATCCGGAAATCTTTCATCTTAGTGATGTTGAGGAATATTATCTTTACATGTGTTCCCCTATCTCGAAAATAAAACAACCAAATATAATGGGATTTCGCAGATTGTTTATTGTTACGGTACGTCTTATGTAAATGAAAATTTCGTGGAGAAAAGCAGTTGTTGTTTGCGACACTTTGAAAAAATAGCCGTGCAAAAAGAAATATAACTTGTTGGTGTAAAAGTAAAATGCGAAATAAAAAAAAGAATATTTTATGTAATAGTTAAATATTACAAAATCATAATTTTGTAACGGGCTACGATACTGGTACCTGTGGATATCATTAAAGCTAAGGATGGGGATGTTTACTAAAATATCCTAATGATGTACAGATACTTCAATTAGTACATTTACGTGCATTATCTTGGTTAAACAATGTACTCTAATTTCCGCATTTTATTCACTTCAGATACTTTTCTCACATTGATATTCATTAAAGATGGCTTAACAAGTTACTACAATAGAGTATTTTTTTCCCGAGAATCAAGAACAGATTCCCGTTAATAATTAAAGAGGACAGTACACTGGCATTGCATGTTGATAGATCTGTACGCTTAACCCTTTCAATCAAGCAGACACATTTGAAAACAATGTGGCAAATGGAGAAATACTCATATTAACCAATTTCCCCCTATGCTTTAACGGTTATCACGTTATTCAATTAATATACTTTCATTTATAGATTTAAAAAATAATAATAATATGTGTCTGAGAGTTTGTAAAATTAGCTGGTGCATATTTCTTAAATGTGGAAAAGGGATAACGTGAAAGAATTACTAACAAAGAGCGTATGATAATATGAAATAAATAGGAGTCGATAGATCTTGGCTGGGAAATGTAGAGATAATCGTAGCTTAGATCGTTCCAGTGATTAAGTAAATCGCTTTAATGTTTTCAGTTATTCGCGACACCGTACAATGTCCGACCAATTAGTTTACATGACATTAAACCATAAACGACGTCAACGGATCGGCTACGTCACGAACAGATAGGCCGCAACAACCAAATATTACTGGAATCTAGTCTGGTGGGGAGCGGGGTTTATGTTCAAGATGATATTCAAGATTACAAGATCTTTTAGCGAATATATAACCTTTCATCGCACAAAGAACATCTGCTTCAGACCACTTTGAAATTATGCAGCAATCATTATTAACAAAACATTAAAAACAAAGAATTTAAAACATTGTAACAAAAGATGAAATTACTCATTATATGAAAAATCTCATTTTGCAACAATGCTTTAAAAAAATCGTCTCATGTTAATGGATCTGCAGATGAGAAATGGTAAAAGGAAATTCTAAGAATTTCCAAAAATGAAGATAAAAATTGATGGATTTTTTTGGAAAAGTTTTTCATCATATTTTCAATTTTGAGATATTATGTCAAGTACTTTACACTTAAACAAATATGATACAAATTCGCATCAGTTAATCTATTGATTTGTAACCAAAGAAACTGGCGATATGAAAAAAGCCATGTCGCCATTATCCTGTTATAGCAAACAACGCAGACAACACTTTGCCAGCACTTACGTGTAGTGAAATCTTAATCAACGTTATTCGATTCTTTAACACACATTTAACACCATAATCACAACACTAAGGGTATTGCCAAGGTACCCACACATGTCTTGTTACTCTCTAGGCATTGAACATACTTCTATAATTCAATTCTCAAGGACGATTTATAACATTATATTTCGTTTCTTGTATTTGGGTTTTACGCCGGTGTCACCAATATGTCCTTTACATCTAGGCGATAGTTTATTTCTTCATTCTCCCCGAAATATCAAACCAGTACTAGGCTAGAAAAGATGCACAGCTCCAAGAACGCCCAAGTCGGGGAACGAACACGGGACGCTAACCATTCGGCAACGGCGAACGATTTACCGGTCCAAGTGTGTTGTGAACACAGACAATTATCATCTTATCGTGTAACAGGTTAAAGGAAGCGATGATTGGTGTTTCAAGTCTGTCAGCGCCAATGGCAATACTAAGTATTGTTCGCCTTTTTGTAATCGAAATATTTCAAAATTCTGATAAGATGAATAATGGAGTCGCACAATCTGTACTAGTTATATAATAAAGGAATAGTTGTTGCGTGTTTTTATACACACATACTGACACAGATACAACACACGGTACATCTTCACGCGTCGCGTTCCGTACTTAATTGAATCTGACAAGGTTGTAAGCTGCAATTATCAACTAAATGTTAGACGCCACGGAAGAAATGAACGCCCAGCGAGTATACATGCTTCTAATATACCTACTGGAAAACCAACCCTTGAATATTTAACGTTTCAACCATAGTAGCTTTGGATCAACTTGCACCTTCTTACAATCTTATATCGGTCCTTCGTACCAAAGGGACCGGATTCGTATCCCGTGATGAGCTGGTACTGCCTTTTGGATTCTTCCACACACACGGAGTGAGTATTGGTTATGTCTCCAGGAAGCAGACATCGAGCGTGATTAATATAAGCTTAACGATTGTTTCGCAATTGATGTAAAATAAACGAGTTAAAACTGATCGTATTAGAATCAATAACGTTTTAATAAAAGATGAAGACTATAATGAAGGAGTATATCGAGGGCTTGGCTTGAAACGGTGGTCCAATTTTCAACAAGAAGAGTTGACTTTGTAAAGCAGTGCATCAGACTTCCGAGTTATCTTCGTTTTCTAGTGATCGCTGACTTTATAATTAAATTAATTTACTTCCTTGGTGGTGTAGAGGCAGAAAATCCGCCTCGGGTGCAGGAGGTGTCTGGTTAGATTCCCGGCCGGGTCATACCAATGAATCAAAATCGAAGCAATGGCATTCCCTTCTTGGCGCTCAGGATTTTGGAATTAACACTACAATTGACCCGCTGGCGATAGGATAAATGGATTAGTGGTACTAGTAACGTACCAAGGACATACCGTGATATAACAGGTTTTTTTTAAATGTCGTAAATCACCATACAAACAAACACAACACATAAACTAAATGCATTTATGTATTGTCAGCTTCGTAACTCCTGTATTCGTAAGTGCTTATTAAGCAAGTTAGTGATTTGATCATTCAATTAATAAAAACTGCTGCTTCTCCGTATTTAAAAGACATGTCCGTTAGAAAAAATGGTTATCTAAGTTCCCCTATATACTTGAATAATCACAGCTCAGGTAAGCTGTTTATGTATCTCGATAAGGATCTACATTTGTCGAAAATACAGTATGGTTGGTTTTCGTAACGATCTGTCTCGCCTGAAATCCGCTTTGTTTTCCTTGTTTGCATTTAAATTATCGAAATATTTCAAATCGATATTTATATGAAATATGGAGTCGCCTTAAAATGTGCATGGATGAGTCTACTTTAGGATATTTGATGATGCAAGAGCAAAGCTACATTGACGTAAATCTAGATGGGCTTCACTTCTAGACTTTTGTCAGAAGAAGCAAAAACGTCTGTATAACATATTGGAGAAAAGTGGAGGTTCTAGCGAGTGTATGCGAATTCAACTGAACGCGACTCTTATTTCTAGTGCCAGTTTCGATATAAACCTGTTCATAGGAAATGGTACATTATTGCTTTTGTGAACAGTATAGATGGCGAGCTCTACAATTTGCACAAATTACTTACACAAGCATGTTAGAAGATTCTATAAACGTATGCAGATTCTGATAGGACAGGGCAGTCGGACAAGATGATCTGAAAATACACTGTTCAGAAATCCCAACTTTTACGTTGTATCATGCCATGAGGCATATGATACTGTGCTTAGTGTCTTACTGTCCATTATGCCCGACATGTTGGACAGCAAAAAGGATGACATTTACTGTCTTGTCCATTATGGAACACGATTTGAACTGTTTCCCAAGTCGTTTAGTTTCGATAAAATGGTTTACCTGTTTTGAAAGTGACCTACTGTCGGTTATGCCTGGTTAAGAATCAGGGCATCAAAACAGATGTCCATGACTGTCCATTCTCGGCCATGTTCTGAACTGTTACACACGTCGTTTAGTTTCGCTTTACTTGTTTACTTAGTGTCGTATTGTCCATTATGACTGGTTGACAGTAAATGTAATCTCCATTACTGTCAAGAATGACTGGTTGACATGTAGGACAGCAAATGTAATCTCCATTACTGTCCAGTATGACTGGCTGACATTTAGGACAGCAAATGTGATCTCTATTACTGTCCTGTATGACTGGTTGACATTTAGGAAAGCAAATGTGATCTCCGTTACTGTCTAATATGACTGGTTGACAAGTAGAATAGCGATACAGATCTCCATTCCTGTCCATTATGACTGGTTGACATGTAGTACAGGGAAACATATCTCAATTACTGTCCAGTAGGCCTGGTTGACATGTAGGACAGCGAAACAGATATCCATTACTGTCCAGTATGACATGTTGATATGTAGGACAGCGAAACAGATCTCAAGTACTGTCCAGTATGAGTCAAACTTTTGAACTGGTTCGCAAGTACTGTCTGCTATAAAACACCATATCTACAGTTTCTGCCTGCCGTCTCGCATTCCAATCGAATTAACAAATACCTCCGCAAATAACTGAAACAAAAGCGTCTCAGTCGCCGCCATGACGGTTAACTATTGTTCGACTAATGCCCGCAGTGCGGTTTCGGTACCACAATGTGGTTAATGATCGAGCTTGTCCTTACGTGGTAATGTATACAGACTATCAGCATTAGGTCAAACAGTACGTAGAATATATCTATGGAGCTTTTGACGTTAGTCCGTCCATGTAAATAATGGTCAAGTTAGCATAGCTGAATATTTTGGCGTCAGATCAGCCTGTAGCCATACCCTGTTAAATTGTAAACGGAACAAAATGATAGTTTAGTTTAAACTTATTTATTTTACATCGATTTGCGAAACAAGCCTTTGGCTTAGATTAATCACTCTCGATGTCTGCTTCCTGGAGACTTAACCAGTACTCGCGCCGTTTGTGTGGAAAAATCCAAAGTCAGGACCCGCTCATCACGGGACTCGAACCAGGGACCTTTGATACGAGAGGCCGACGCTCTACCTCTGCACCAATGTCTTCCACTATGAACAAAATGATAGACGCTTCTTACGAGCAGTATGTAAACAGTGAATATGTTTTATCAAACTTAGCGGATGAACAGACAGATTTGAATCTGGTAAAAAAAGCAAAATTTTACAAACAAATGATATGCTTGTCCAGGCAGGGTTTTGGTCAAATGGGTTTTCTAGATGCTTGTTCTGTGTGATAACGAACATGAAAGAGCCTCCAGCTGATTCAATATTTTACTCGTAAGATTCAGTCATATTACGGAGACCACTTCTCCTTACACATATTTACATCCTCATACCAGGACTCTACACAATGTTCTTTCGAGACAACTGGATACCTTCACGTACATGTATATACTATTCAACTAATTGGTTGAGAAAGAATGGCGCCTGAGAAAATGGCTTTCGTCAATTATCGGAAGGTATGAAGACTCACACATCATATCCGGATTGATAGACATCGTCGTTACCGACTTGGTCATCGGTGCTTGACATACAGTATTATATCGGGGCTTGACATACAGTATTATATCGGGACTTGACATACAGTATTATATCGGGGCTTGACATACAATGTTATATCGGGGCTTGACATACAGTATTATATCGGTGCTTGACATACAGTATTATATCGGAAAATACCATAGCGTTGCATGCAGTTACCGATTTGGTCATCGGGGCTTGACATACAGTATTATATCGGAAGATACCATAGCGTTGCTTGCAGTGTATGTTCAAGGTACTTACAACGCCAGGTCGTTTGCCACAACTTTGTAATGCTATTTCGATACACCAGCAATATCTGACCCTTCTAAAGCAATGCGAAAGCAATTGTATGATTCAGATATATCACTAAAATGACTGTGGATGGTGGACGATCTGTTGACAAGGCGGATTGATTTCAGTGTAAAGTCAAGAGATTTAAGAAGGGCGAAACTTATTTCAACAATGTAGGTAGGAATTAGAAATTGCACATTGATAGCTTGAATGTCGAATATATCTCTACTCTATCCGGAAGATCATGTTGTTAAAAACTGTCAAGTTCTCTTTCCAATACGTAATTTTTGAAATCCTTGGAAATTAGCGAAATAATTGTTATGTTGAAAACCGATTTGTAAGCAGCCCCTGTGACTTGTTCGAGTAAAGGGACACATTTGCCGTTAACGTTGTACATACTTCTTGGACAATATAATCTCCTGAATGCTGTCTGAAATATATACATTAAAGATGAAATGAATGGCGGCTATGAAGTCTATGGAAATTGAATTAAAACATGGTCACATTCCTACTGTTGGCGGCCAGGGATAAGGATGAGTGTACAGCTATTTTCCCGCACAATATCTCTCTTATTGTCCGACAAAACACTATGATGTGGGTATTCAATATAATCGTCTCATTTCGAGTACCCACACCATAGGGATATGTGGCTAAATAAGAATTAAGAACATAAAATAGCCCATTATCTAGAGCTCTATAAACGCAAATTCACTTTAAATGACAAAATAACTCACTTTTCTATAATAATGTAAGTAAAACAATTTATGTTACATCTCTAAGATTATAACACGAAACTGCCTTCTAGCACAGTAAGATTTGCCCAAATGTCATTACATAGTTTCTAGTTACATACAAAAAAGTTTATACATATTTTAACAGTCATGAATGAGTTGTAAGCCTTAATTCGATATAACATATACGTATACGAGGATGAACAAAACATAGATATTTACATATATAAGTAAACTATATACTTCATGTTTTTTAAGAAGAAAGCAATGTCGAAATTTTCATTCATGGTTAATGTCAAATTAATTTCTATGAATAAATGTCAAACGTAAATTAGATGCCTCTCGGATATATTTAGCCAAATTCATAAATGTTTTCTTGCTATCACTTTTTAGATTTAGAAAAATGTATAGACACATGGCTTGGTTGTATAGTAGGTTTTTAAATATTTAGTTCTAATATTAGCGTAAGCCGGACAAATTAAAACAAAATGATATTCGTCTTCTATGTCTTTTTTCTTTTCACAAAAGGCACACAGTCGCTGGTTATATTCAACATATTGACCTGCATAACGTCCGGACTCTAATTTTTATATGGTGTAATGAGAGTCTTAACGTTGACAGATTTACAAATAAGTGACTAGGTAACACCTCAATATATTTTTCTATTATACATGTATCTTTAAAATGAGCATATGTATTAAGCGACGGACTATTTTTTATATCAACAGACCACCCTTGGATGAATATATCTATTAATCTTTGCTTAAGTATTACATGGAATGTTTTGCTATTGATATTCGATTGATTTGACCAAACACACGAGAAACCAGATATATCTAAGATAACGTTCTCTTGTTTGGCTCTATTGTTCAAACCTTTTTCACAATCTTCAAGGATATCGTGGTATAAACGTTTTATAATTAAATTATCCGTGTTGATTAGTTTACACCAATATTTGATCATGCGGCAACATCTAGTTATATACAACGGATATCTACCTAATTCCCCATAAGTACCCATATTATTTGTAGATTGCTTTACGCGTAAAATATATTTTAGGAATTTAAGGTGAACTCGTTCGATTTGCTTTGACTTTGAGAATCCACTAATTTCGCATGCATAAAGCTGTGTTGATCCAATGAAGGTATCAAACAGTTCACACAGGGTTTTGACATTTTTTAGTATTGACTAACAATGCATACTTTAACTCCTTTTCCCATAATGAAATTATTATTTCAAACAAACGCTCCTGCACAGTTAAAAACACATCCAAGGAAGTTAAAGTCATTTACTATATCTAGGTGTTCATCTTTAAAAGACCATTTTTCATTTGTTCGTAAACCTCCCCTTTTCCTAAAAACCACATTCGTTGACTTACTAACATTTACTGAGAGACCCCAAGTTGAGAAGTACGTCTCTAAACAATTTAAACTGGTCTGTAGATCATCAGGGCTATTTCCGAGCATAACCATGTCGTCGGCAAATAACATAAGTAAAAATGTCATATCATCTATCGTAAGACCAGAAATAATATTGTCTGTGAGGAAAAGTTCTAGATCTTCTAGGCAAAAGGGAGAATATTATAGGTGAAATTACTTCCCCTTGTTTTAAACCCACTGCGCATTCGAACAATTTTCAGTAGATATTACAACTTCTAACCCTTACTTTGACGGATGAATACATATCTCGTACAATGCGCAATAATTTCCCTTTGAGTCAGGTATTCATTTGTAGACAATTTGGTGTTATACTATTCTTACTGCACCACAACTTACATAGAACCAGTAGTATTGCAATGATGTGTGTTTATCTCTGTAAATATTCCCCAGGGAATATAAATCATCTAACAACCTTTATTGTAATTCAAAGTAAAAAAAAAAAAAAAAAATGGAATTCAAATTATTTTAAACTTTTATTTTGTGATTAATATATTTATAAAAACATACAACTCTCTCTGGGAGTGTCAAAATGCCATTACATAAATATCATATGACACTACACACATATCATATGGCATGACTTGTTTGGTTTCAAGTCTTACACTCCGAGTCTTCGTTACAACGCGAAAGTCAAACTATGAAAATGACGTCACGTCAGCGGTTTGACGTCATAACGTTATGTACATTTCCTAAATACGCATCATATATCCCTTTCATAAATACCCTTATTTTCAAGTTGAGAACAAATCACGGAACAACGTTATCATACACGTGTGATAACAAAAACACGTCATACACGCGACTACTGATGACGTCATTTTGACCTTTATCTTTACGTTTATTGTTAAATTTTACACATTGAAAAATGCAATAATACGTTATTTTGAATAAATAACGAGTCTTAATTGTTTAAAACATTGTTTTTTTTACTTCTTATTGAAAAATGATGAGGACTACTTTTTATGCGGTGAATCACAAGTTCTTATGAAGAATATGTTATTCGGTCTTTGTTTTGATGTTGTCAATATTTTTCATTAAAACATAAAAAGAATCCATCACTCGTTTTTCTTTGGAGTAGATTTCTTAAATTCGTCTCGAAAAAGAGAGTTATTATAACCGTTTTTTTCTAGACTCATTTAAGAAATCTTGATCTCCAAAGAAAACTCATGATGGATCCTTTATATCTCATTCGTGTAAATTTATTATCCCTTTTAATAAACACGTTAACTAAGCTGAGTATGACGCTTGCTTAGGCTCGCGGCATAGTAAACTCATTTAATAAAAGTGATAATAAAAAAAACATTCATGAAAAATCCTCTAAACGGAAAATTACTGACAGTCATAGAGTCAATGCTTCCTATGCGACATATTAACCAAGTGTTAACAAAGGGTAAACACCAACTACACTCCGAATTCATCAGGAGACATCAAGGACAGATAGTTCTTAAATTTACAACTATACTACAATGCAATTTTCACACTGATTGTTTTAATCAGGTGTATTTATAAATCATGGATATCGATCAGAATTATCAATTCGCAAGGTAAAACCATAACCAAACAAGACAATCACAGAACTTACACAGATTTTTATGCAGGGGATTCAGCTGTGCTGAATACCTCCGTATATTGTCATGCCCAGCTGTCAGGAAGTGTAAATTTGGTAATGTTTTGTGCTACCCTCTGTTTTTTTCAAAACGGACACTCCATCGATCAGTTATATTTTCCATTATAGAAAGCCTGGTTTCATGGAATTTCCATGTCTTGTTATCTTTTGCCGGGTTAAGAGTCACGTGATTACTTTTGTCATAAAATAAACAGCTGAACACTGTCAAATTGATTATCTAAGGATTGCATCGGAATTATATATTGAACAAGAGTTGCTGCAAGATGCAGCAGTTCGATGTTAGCGCGGGAATCAGCATTTTATGGCTAAAGAAATACTGTTCGATTCGAAAAACACGAAACCCGCTTTTAAATATATGATATAAATATATGATAACAATAGTTTTTTAGTTGAATACGTAAAACGAAAACAAAATTTTTGTCCTTTTTTGTGTCACCTGCGTAGCATGGTAGGCACTTAGGGATTACTTTTTTTTTGTCCGGCGTCTATCTGTGTGTGTGTCGTCGCACTTTTTCGTGACGTTTTCAAATAACTTCTGACAAATGTTTATATCAATGTGTGTGATTGGTTCACAAAAGAGGGATAATCCAAATATTTTTTATATCAGAGTTATTGCCCCTTTTCTGTCACAAATTTTAATTTTTCTGACAAGGCCCCGGCAGGTGACACACGTGCTCCGGGGAGCACTCTATTATAGTTTCCCCTAATTCATTCTTAAAATCGCAAAATTTAGCATATTAACATCGTATTCATGAAAATATTCACATTTTCCTGTTATCAAAACCTCGGTGGTTCCCAGTGATGTTACATAGACTCCGCTCTGGTATACTGCATGTGTTCAGCGAAGTCAAGAGAAAAGAGGGAGAAATGTAACGGGATAAATATCACTTTTACAGCCTTGCTTTGGAAACTGGCTTTTATAGTGACGTTGGTGGAGTGGTTGACCTTTTCGTAAAGTTAAGCAACGTTCATCGAGGTAAGTGCCTGGATGGGTGATCCGCGATAGCTAAACGCCGGTATACGTTAAAACTATGGTTTTTAAATTTTAATTATAAAAAAAGTACTCTCATACAAACTCGAATGAGAACCAGTCTAGTGACGAACTGATACGGAAATATCCGAGATCTGACGGTTAAATACGGCGCAAGCCCATTGCACCATTGACAGTATTTTCACAACCAATATATGCACTGGTGCTGAGGCACCCGCGCAATAAGGTTAGGATTTACTCCATCTGTCTAGCTTTGCTTTTCTAATGTTTCTACCGTTCGATTTGGCATATTTCCATTTAACTGTATTGGTTTGTAAACGGCCTATATGTACTGTAATCGGGTTTCGCGCCCTTGTATCTTTAGGATATATCTAACTCTAACCTGTGTAAAGCATGTGTTAATCAATGCACCTTATTTTACAGGACTGAGCGATTGAATGAAGTTGACTGGGTATTAAGAGTGTTGATGATGTGGAAACATTCAGTTCCTTAAACTGGTAAGTTTAAGTGTCAGTTTATGTTATGTATATGTGTACGTTCATTTGATTGTTATTGATCTGTGGTTGTAACATGTATGTAATGTGTAATGTGTAAACTAAGTTATTTATATGTATGTAATTTTAGAATGAACATCGTGGGCTTATGAAATATAGATATGAAACAAGAGATGTTTGTCAAACATTATGCCCCCCCTGAGCGCCATGTTGTCAGGACTATTAAGTAAAATTTGCATGGACCGAAATGCCAGTTGATTTGTCATTTCACATTGGATGTCTATGAGTCAGTTTTAAGATTATGAACAATGTTCATTCAAAGTTTGAGGATCGTAGGTCAAGTCATCACTCAGACAAGCTTAAAAAAGGTTTTTGTGTTCAAGGTCACTGTGACCTTGACCTTTGACCTCAAAATAAATAGGGTTTATCTACTGGTCAGGCCCAACCTCCAAGTCAAGTTTGAGAACCATATAGGTCCAGGCATTATTGAGTTATCACTCGGACAAGCTTAAAAAGTGTTTTTGTGTTAAAGGTCATTGTGACCTTGACCTTTGACCAAATGACCTCAAAATAAATAGGGTTCATCTACTGATCAGGCCCAACCTCCAAGTCAAGTTTGAGGACCATAGGTCCAGGCATTGTTGAGTTATTACTCGGACAAGCTTAAAAAGGGTTTTTGTGTTAAAGGTCACTGTGACCTTGACCTTTGACCCAATGACCTCAAAATAAATAGGGTTCATTAACTGGTCAATGATAATAGATGCAGTTTATTTGTGAAGTATTTGGATAGAAATGGATGACACTTATCAGTCTGTTTGTCTTTCCTTTCCTCTCTCTCTTTCTAGGTTAGTATCTCTCTGATGCAGTGAACTGCAAACTTAAACGTGCACATGTTAAACCAAATTATACAAAATAACATAGATGTAGTATGATACTGTGACATTGTAACGTGAATTATTACGTCACCGTAGCATAGTGCAATAATTATGCCTTTCAGTTTTACGATTGATGGAAAGAATATTAAAGATAAGATAAAAAATGCCACAACCTGTTAACACTTTTATTCAATTGCCACGGTGGCTACAGTAAAACTTGTACCAGAAGGAAGTTTCTTTAAACCATAACTATAATCATGGGAGTTTGAATCTAATGTACGAAGATCAGAAAGGGTTTCAGTACCAACTGAAAGGATGTCATCATTCAGACAAGAAGAAAACTAGAAATATCACTGAAGGTGATGAATACCCCCAGCTGGTGCCTGACAATATACATATGTATGAGAAATTCAAGGGGCCATAACTCATTTAAAAATAATTCCAGTGCACAACTAGGCTTGATATCAATCATGCTTGTGAAGTTATATTGAATTCTGACCAAGGGTTGCCGAGAAATAGTGTTCACAAGAAATGGCTACAGACCAACTATGTATGAGAAATTAAAGGGGCCGTAACTCATTTAAAAATAATTCCAGAGCAACACGCCGACAATTATGCACAACTAGGCTTGGTATCAATCATTCTTGTGAAGTTATATTGAATTCTGACCAAGGGTTGCTGAGAAATAGTGTTCACAAGAAATGTCCAGACCAACGGACCGACCGACCAACCGAGACTCCTATATAGTCCCCATATACTACGTATCTGGGGGTATAATGAAAGAAAAGGGAGGAAGTTTCAATCAAATTATGAAAAGTGGAAAGTAATTATAAAGGAATTAAGAACATTACTTAAAACAATTTGTTAGAAGAACAACCTGTGCGAGATGGGTTGTTTTCGAGCACTGCGTCGAAAACAGATGTATCCCCCCAAAACGCCAAGTTAACACTATTAAAATATTGAACAAGGGCAGATACATTGCAACAAAGCGGCACAGAGTTATAATTCTTGCAAGGTGCACAACTTCACATTGCCATCTAACTTGTATCTTAGTTCTTTTAATGTATTCATGTAGTTTCACACTAAGTGTCTGCATGCAAGCATGTATAAGGGACTCGGAGATGAATTTGCTGTTTTGATAACAATGCAATTAACCTGTCGACAGTTAGTCTCCGCGGTTTATCAATGTTTTCATTGTTTAAGTTAAGTTACAGAATGTATTGTTATTTGTAATACATGGTGAGAGCTAATGCCCTTATTATTATTGAAGTGGCAGGAAGGCTCGAGTTAACGGTCTTGTCACTTTGAAGGTATATTGTTGTTATTGGATAAACCGGTACTGAAAGAAATGTTTCATAAGCAGATAGTAGATGCAGTTTATTTGTGAAGTATTTAGATAGAAAGGGATGACACTTATCAGTCTGTTTGTCTTTCCTTTTTTTTCTTTCTCTCTTTCTCTCTCTCCCTTTCTAGTTTAGTATCTCTGATGCATTGTACTGCACACTTAAACTTGCACATGTTAAACCAAATTATACAAAATAACATAAACAACTGTCATCATTCAGTCAAGAAGAAAATGAAAGAAAAAGGAGGAAGTTTCAATCAAATTATGAAAACTGGAAAGTAATTATAAAGGAATTAAGAACATTACTTAAAACAAATTGTGAGGAGAACAGAACAACCTGTGCGAGATTTTGGATCAGGTCGAACAGCGAAAAAACATTTTGGTAGAAATGTACAAAGAACTAGAGATGGTTTGTCTTCGAGCGCTGCGTCTCCCCTAAAAACGCTAAGTTTACACTATTAAAATATTGAACAAGGGCAGATACATTGCAACAAAGCGGCACAGAGTTATAATTCTTGCAAGGTGCACAACTTCACATTGCCATCTAACTTGTATCTTAGTTCTTTTAATGTATTCATGTAGTTTCACACTAAGTGTCTGCATGCAAGCATGTATAAGGGACTCGGAGATGAATTTGCTGTTTTGATAACAATGCAATTAGCCTGTCGACAGTTAGTCTCCGCGATTTATCAATGTTTTCATTGTTTAAGTTACAGAATGTATTGTTATTTGTAATACATGGTGAGAGCTAATGCCCTTATTATTATTGAAGTGGCAGGAAGGCTCGAGTTAACGGTCTTGTCACTTTGAAGGTATATTGTTGTTATTGGATAAACCGGTACTGAAAGAAATGTTTCATAAGCAGATAGTAGATGCAGTTTATTTGTGAAGTATTTAGATAGAAAGGGATGACACTTATCAGTCTGTTTGTCTTTCCTTTTTTTTCTTTCTCTCTTTCTCTCTCTCCCTTTCTAGTTTAGTATCTCTGATGCATTGTACTGCACACTTAAACTTGCACATGTTAAACCAAATTATACAAAATAACATAAACAACTGTCATCATTCAGTCAAGAAGAAAATGAAAGAAAAAGGAGGAAGTTTCAATCAAATTATGAAAACTGGAAAGTAATTATAAAGGAATTAAGAACATTACTTAAAACAAATTGTGAGGAGAACAAAACAACCTGTGCGAGATTTTGGATCAGGTCGAACAGCGAAAAAACATTTTGGTAGAAATGTACAAAGAACTAGAGATGGTTTGTCTTCGAGCGCTGCGTCTCCCCTAAAAACGCTAAGTTTACACTATTAAAATATTGAACAAGAGGAGATAACTTTTCAACAAAGTGACCTTGAGTTATAATTTTTGCAAATTGCACAACTTCACATTGCCATCTATCTATGTTCCAAGTTTCAATATTTTCTGACCATTCGTTCACAAGATATCGCTCGGACAACGATTGGATAGGAGAAAAAAAAAAAAAAAAAAAAAACCTGTATAAAACTACGATTCCCAACCAACAAGTCTCACTCATTTTCTTTGAAAAGGGGGAAATTAAAAAATAAATTTATGAAACGATTAATGAAACAATGCTTTATGAAAAAAATACATGGAGATCTAGATCTGGATTAAATGAATTTTTAAAGAAGGACTTAAACCACAGCCTTTTGTAAACTTGAAAGCAAATTAACTGAACAGTCGAAAAGTGAGCTGAATTTAGTCAGGTCGACGTAAAATAAATAAAACATACACTCCTGGAAGGATAAGTGAATGAATTGAGATTCAGCAACACGCCTGGGCAAGTATAGAACGATATGACGTCATGCAGCGTTTATTCATTACGTATGTGTGACATCAACTTGCACGTCACTTTTTGAAACTTACCAGTAAAGGGTGAATAATGATCAGTTACTGACAGAATGGAAAATATTCAACAAAGAGTTCTAGACACAGCAATGTGTTTTTACTGATATTTCATAGTGAAAGTGATAAATAGTTAGATATTACAATACTAACTGTGATTGATGATAAAGCATACTCGTTATTATTATGCAAAAATTGTCTCTGTGCAAATTTGTCCGGGGTGATTTTACAACGGTCTTGGGCTATTAGACATTTGAAGCGAGGAGGAAACATTTATGCACCTGTGGAAAGCGTTAGCGGAACTGAACAGTGTATAGGTTATAAGTCTATGTGGAAATGTTTGTTACGTGACCAAAATTTAGTGGTAAAGAGGAAAACAGTTGGTTGAAGACTTTATGCGCATCATTGACCCAAACGGCGTTGCTGTTCGTCGTGCACACCGTCTCAAAAGGCGTATTTATGTCACAAAGGTTCCAAATTATTATAGTTATGATAAACTGAAACCGTCTGGGTTTGCAATCCATGGCTATATAGATGGATACAGTAGGTGAATTATATGGTTAGAAGTTTCATCAAGTAACAATAAACCGTCTTACTATTTTGAAGCCTTAGAAAAAATTGGCGTTGCATCTCGTGTCTTGCGGTTTGACTGGAACAGAAAATGTAAATCTGAAATGTTTACAATGTTTATTTAGGTATGATTCCCCTGATACCATGGCTCGTTACAAAAGTGTTATGTCCGGCAAGAGTACCTCCAATCAGCGCATTGAAAGATGGTGGGGTATACTCCGACAGCAAGGTATCCAATGTTGGATAAATATTTTTTACGTTTGACCAAAGTAATATCTTTCACCAGGAATGTTTAACATATTGCTTTATGTCCCTGCTACAGACCTAATTGGATAGAATAGCTATTCACCTGAATAAACATTAGACAAGAGAGAAGAACAATGCAGAAGCGCAAGCCGGAAATCCAGATGTCCTTGTTTTTTTGTCCATATTTGTATGGATCTCAAGATTATGGAACACCTGTCGACCAAAACGACGTGTCTATATATGTAAACGTTTGTATGCATTGGACCGGCTTGCATGTACTCCGGAATTTGATGAGCTTGGAGAAATCCTGAGGACTGGAACCAATATTCCAACAGACATGGAGTCAGCAATAGACCTGTATTTTTTCTTTGTAACAATCTTTAAGAATTGTGCAGGTTGTTTTGTTTTATAAAGATATTTCACTAGGCTTTTGTTTTATACCACACAGTGTTTTCTTCATTTCTGCTAATTATGGTGTGTTTGCAGTCGTATCGAGGACCACTGTGTAAACATGTTTTTTTTTTTTGAGCAGTTCATTTACCGCGGCAAAGAAATTTACTATTTATCGATGACTTGGTGCAATACTATTTTAACTGGTGTAATATATATGATAACTTCGAACAGTATACGCCGAGCCCTACATATACTCTTTAAAAGCTTATTTTCACCAATTTAACGTCTTGCTTCCTTATCGCTTACAAGCATATTGAAAAAGAATAGACGTCTACTTTAAACATATCAAACACTTGTCTGGCTTTTAATTGGAATAAATTCTATTGTTTAAATACAGGGGCGTAGCTAGTTTGTTTTTTCTTTTTGGACATTTCCCGATTTTTAGGGTCATAAACCAGACCCTGTGTATAGCTCCGCACCTGAAGTCAACTTACTGACCTTGGATATTTTAATGTAATATAATGATCTAACATGAGCATCACTTTTAGAAATTCCACGAAAACTTTGTTCAACTATATATTTTTTGTAAAGTTGATTTTTAAATTTATTTTTTTCAATTTTGTTTTCATCGCTCATATTTGAGTTGCTTAGAAATGTTTCTAACACATAGTTTACGTTTTTAGTTTATTAATTGCTATACCTACATTGTAGACTGCTTAACACTTACTTATCTTAAGCGAACAACAACCTTCAACTAGAAATATTACTGAAGGTGATGAATACCACCAGACGCCGCTCTGTCACAGCAAATCATTGTAGTTGAACATATCAACAATATGCACAACTACGCTTGGTATCAGTCATTATTGAGAAGTGTCATTAAACTCTGACCAATTGTTGTTCAGAAAGAGTTTTCACAAGAAATGTGCATAATTATATGTAATATATACCAAAATTTCAAGGGGCCATAACTTATTAAACTAGATGCCCGAGGGCAACATGTCGAGCCCATATGTCAAAAGCATTTATAGTCCATTGACTTCTAAGTATGACCTTGAACATTGACTATCATGGGTTTTAAATGTGACACACCTTATCATCAGAGTGAACGTTTCTACCTGTTAAATATGAAAATACAACAACAAATTGTGAAGTTATTACTGGACTTTGACCCTTGGCGACAAGGTATAAATTGTCAATTATTGACCTTAGACCTTAATGTGTGATCTTGACCTTGTATGCGACATGATTACTCATCAGGTTTAACATTTCTGCAAAGTTACATGAAAATACACAATAAATTGCGAAATTACAGTCCCGACAAGTTATAAATGATCAACCTTTGACCTATAAATGTAACCTTGACCTTCGTCATAGAGTCATGGGTTTCATATGCAACATGCCTACTGACCAGAGTGAACATTTCTACCAAGTATCATGAAGATACATCACAAACTTGTGAAGTTTTGGCCCAGACAAGGTATAAATTACAGTGTTTTGACATTTGACTTCTAAGTGTGACCTATACCTTTGACATGGAGTCATGGGTTTTGTACGCGACGTGCCTACATATCAGAGTAAACATTTCTACCAAGTATCATGAAGATACAACAATATCTTGTGAAGTAATGGCCCGGACAAGATATAAATTACAACATTTGACCTTTGACAACTTAGTATGAACTTAATCTTCGACATAGATTCATGGGTCCTATACGTTACACGCCTACATATCAGAGTGAACATTTCTACCGAGTATCACGAAGATACAACAATAACTTTTGAAGATATGGCCCGGACAAGGTATACATGATTATAACATTTTGACCTTTGACAGTCATTGGTCTTGTATGTGACACGCCTACTCATCATGGTGAATATTTCTATTAGTATCATTAAGATATAGCAATACCTTGTGAAGTTATGGCCCAGACAAAGTATAAATTACAAAATGTTGACCTCTAAGTGTGACCCTGACCTTCCATATAGCCATGGGTTTTGTACGCGACACGCTTGCATATCAGAATGAACATTTCTATCAAGTATCATGAAGATAGGACAATAGTTTGTGAAGCTATGGCCCGGACAAGGTATAAATTACAACATTTCGACCTATAAGTGTGACCTTGACCTTTGACATAGAAACATGGGTATTGTATGGGACACGTCTACATATCAGATTGAACATTTCTATAAAGTATCATAAAGATACAACAATAACTTGTGAAGATATGGCCCGGACAATGTTTAAATTATTAAAATACACAATTTTGACCTTTGACAAAGAGTCATGGGTCTTGTACGCGACAAGCACACTCATGCTGAACAGTTCTACCAAGTATCATGAAGGTACAACAATAACTTGTGCAGTTACAGCCCGGACAAACGCACGCACGTACGTCTGCACGCACATACACTCAACCAAAGTTTCAAATTGTGGCGACTGTCTCGCTCACCGCAAGCGGGCTCGACATTATTAAATCAAGTGCAACACGCCATCAATATGCACAACTAGGGTTTGTATCATACATTCTTATAAAGTTATATTAAATTCTGGCCAAGGGTTGCTGAGAAATAGTGTTCACAACAATTGTCTATAAAGTTATTTGTATGAAAAAATCGAGGGCCATTACTCATTGAAAAACAATTCTAGTGCAACAGCCTACAATATGCACACCTAGGCTTGGTATCAATCATTCCTGTAAATTATATTAAATTCTGAGCAAGGGTTGTTGAGAAATAGTGTTTACAAGAAATGTCCATACATGTTACATGTATGAACAATTCAAGGGGCAATAACTCATTAAAATATTATCCCAGCGCAACATGGTTATACAACTAGGCTTGATATCATTCATTAGTACGAAGTTTCATGAAACAAATGTCTACGGACAGACTCCTATATAACCCCAAATACTTTGTATCTGAGGGTATACTTAAGAACTGAGAGAGAAGTCAAATGACCTGTACATATTGTGTGTTCAAAAGGTCTCAACTTTATCCGCAAGTAGTACATATATATCCAGGCACAGGTGATTCAAACAGCTGGATGTGTAACCAAGTCACACACTTCATTTTCACATCTAATAAATAAACAGAACAACTATTAAACTAAAACATGTCCTTATTCATTACTTGCACTCTTATCAAACTTTCTAGTTCTGTTATAGTGAGAGTTGTATGCAACAAGATAATCTTTTTAAGGAACAAGTGTTGGCTTAGCTTTTATCAGTGTTACCTACACTTTACAACTAGGAAATATAATCATATACAACAATTTTAATATGTTTACTCTTTTAAAACTATGTGTTCCAATAAGTGTGTGTGGGACGACATACTTATTCCAACATTTCTATGTAATTAAAAAGTAAACAATAACAAAAACAAACATAACATCTGCATTACTAACTGAAACAAATTCCCTCTTAAACATCTAACTTGACATTGAGGAGCACTGAAAAAAAAATGACTAGAACAGAAAAAATGGCACAACTTTTAGAGACAAGTTACAATTTAAGTCATATATGACAATCTTCACTGCCCTTTCAGAGGAGCATTTTTACCCTGAAGCAGTTATACGTAACACAAACTTGGATCAGTTAATTATTATAATTTTATAATTTAAAATGTATATTTTCTCCTTAGATATATACAGAGAAGTAGAAGAGTATTTGCCAAATAGTTTGTGAAAATAGTATTATAGTGGTGTATTCAACTACAAGACAAACAAAGACCAATATATCTAATTTCCAAAATTATTAAGCTTTAATTTAAAGTTAGTAGTATATCAGAAAAAACCGCTATAAATGTCTTTAAAAATGTGGGGTCAGTGAATATATATAGGCACGATATATTGGGAAAAAATATCTTTACATAATTTTAAAAAGTCCTGATGTACCTCTTTAAGATCAGATAAAAACTCTGGTCCGATAAAGCTACTTATCCAAGGTCTTTAAGTGATGGTATCAATGCAAGTTTGATAATTATTTTTTGTCAGAAATGTGCTTAAAATGCTTTAACAAGATGAAATTTACGGACGAACAGACAGACGGACGTTAACTGATCACAAAAACAAATTCAAGGGAATTTTGCCTATATTCAGAGTTAGTGCTTGGTATAGAAATACAGCAGTAGCTTAGCATTTTAGTAGAACGCAATAATATTAATATATAATTATGATATAAAGAATTAAGACCAATAAACAAGTGAATCATTCTGTAGAAGTGATGAAGTTGGAAGTAAAGAAGTTAGAAGTATTCAAGTTAGAAGTAAAGAAGTTAGAACCAAGGAAGTGAGAAAAATCACTTTGTTACTTCTGACTTCCAACTTTATAACAACGTTTTGACCATTTTAAAATGAAAATATAGTAATATCAGGTGAATATATGCCAATATCATACACAAAATCATTGTCCAGTACTATTTGTTGTGTCGCTGTAACTCCCCAGACCATTGATGTCACCTTTGCAATCACCAAGAGTTGATGTAGTGGCAAGGTAGCTTGTCTCAACTAGAAACTACATTGTATTTGAAAAAAACACACAATATTAAACAGTTCAATCAAAAGGTTTTGAAAACAAGAGGGCCACGATGGCCCTTATATCGCTCACCCGTGTCAACTGACATAATGCTTTAAATTAGGTAGTTTGACCTAGTCTTTAACCAGATAAAGTTGTTTAAGCAGTTTTGGTAGAGGCCATATCATAAGGATCACTTGTGTGAAGTTTCATTTAAATTGGATGAAGAGTAGCAGTCTTTAAATGTGACCACTTGACCTAGTTTTTGATTGGACTGACCTAATTTTACACAAAAGGTTATGTCAATGCAAGGATGCTATAGATAAAATTTCATCCAAATCCAATAGTTGGATGTTGAGAAAGTGTAATTTTACACATAAAGTTGAAGGTCAATCCAGGGATGCTACAGTTAAAATTTAATCCATATCCCAAAGTTGGTTGTCGAGAAAGAGTCACTTTATGGTTTTTACCTAGTTTTAAATTGAATCAACGTCGTTTTAGCAATTTTGGTGGAGCACATCATAAGGATCAATTGTGTGACGTTTCACTTAAATTCGGTGAAAGGTATTCGAGGAATAGTTTTTAAAGGTTTTTAAGAAATTTGACATCGTGAGCTAGTTTTGTCCTGACCAACCTATTTTTAACAATAAAGTGAAGATTAATGCAAGGATGCTTCAGATAAAATGTCATCAATATCCCACAGCTGGTTGATGAGAAATAATAATTTTAAGTTTTTTTTAATAAGTTGACCTGGTGTCTGGTTTTAGCAATTCTGGTAGAGAATCACCCAAGGATCATTCCTGTGAAGTTTCAATTAAATCGGATAACTGGCTTCAGAGGAGTAGGCTTTTAAAGCAAAAGTTAACGGACGGACAGACGGACGCAAAGTGATCACAATTCGGCTCTTAGGTGAGCTAATAAATAATTCAAAGCTGAACGCTTCTGCATGCCCTTTCCGATAAAAACACAATTTTATATGTGACATCATAAATAAATGTATGTGTCCAGATGTAAATTCATGTTATAAATAAGATAAAATGTTGGTTTTTTTTTTTCAGGAAAGATAAGAGATATTAATGCTCAATTTTGGAGGCATTTGCCCTTTAAAACATTAATATTTATTTTACAGTTTACTGCAGTTAATATAATGCAGGCACAGAAGAAACATATATTTAATAAATTTGTTTATAGCTTACAAATTGTAATTACTTTATAATTTTTTTAATCACATGGTAACATTAGGAAAATTACATGGAAATTCATTTCAAATGGTTTTGCTACAGTACTTAGTTAATTAGGGCAATACAACAATTAATAATACAGCATGAAAACAGCCAAATGAACCAGTCATAAAATAAGTTGTACGAGGGCTGTCCTGAAAGGTCGTGTATTTCCTTTTAAAAAAAAAATCCTGTCGTTGAAATGAAATAAAATTTTGCATAAATATAAATTCATACATTACGAATTAAACTAGTATTTAAAAGAAACTTTCTATTTATTATTTGTCACTGAGTATCGTTGTTATGGCAACAGAGGTTGGGATGTACGGAGCACTTTGAAAAACGTACTATTTGTCGTCAAATTGCTTTGAATAGCGAATCTATCATTTTATGTATTCAAAATGAATTTGATCGTTTGTCGTCAATAACTTATGACTGATGTGTTTGGATCTAAGATAACAGCGTAATCTGTAAAAGTTTAAGGTAAGAAATAACTAATTTGTAAAGGGTATCAAAAATTGTTTCGTTCAAAATTTCGACGTTACGTCAAAGGTACGGAGCATAAAATGACACTGAAACTCTGTGCAATCATGAGGTGGACCAAATCAGAAGTCACTTATTAATTTTAACAGCCAACTATTCCTTATGTGTTTGCGAGAAGATTATGACGATTTATTTTGGTGTTAAAAATACAATAGTGTAGAAAATTCCCGCTTAATACAATGAAGAGTTAATTGATAGATATACGTTACAGACGGTCAGATACTTTATAAAATGTGTCAACATTTAATGAACGTTTAATACGTACACCAGCAATACGAAATTTATCTGAAACATTGCCGAATATCCTTAATACATTTAATATATTGAGAGAAAAAAAATGTTATACGACGCCATATATTGTATTTGGTTCATAAGGGATTAATTTTAACTTACGGGATGTCCATATTTTGTAAATCAGTTGACGTCAAAGTGATCCGTGCGCCGTTATGTGGTTCATTTAAATATAGCAGTGATATTTTATTTTTTATACTAGAGGTCAAAAATGTGCTCATAATATTTAATATAGGCAAGAGCTATACAGGTATGAATTTTATTTAAATAAGACATATAACACCGAAGTTGAGGCTGTAGTACACAAACTTTCAGGACATTCCTCGTAGGTAGTGCTTATTGAGATTAAAACAGTCCTACATATTATACTACTCTTACTGATAACTGACATTGAATGACCTTCTAATTGACTGGTGATAAAATGGTCGTAAAATGCTTCTACACAATTATTGTGGTCTATAATTACTTGTTAAGTAGATGGCATAGTTGATTATTTACATTTCATTAATGTTTAGCTCACCTGTGCACGAAGTGCTCAAGGTGAGTTATCGTGATCGCCCTATGTCTGTCGTCCGTCAACATTTTCTCCTCTGTAACCGGTGGGGCAACTGGGATGAAACTTCACAGAAAGCATCCTCTCAATGTCCTCACCAGAATTCCTTAATTTTTTTGGGATCCATGCAGAATTCTGGTTTCCATGGCAACGAAATGAAAAAAAAACTTCAAAATTCTTCTTCTCCCAATCTGGTTGGCAGATTTTCAAATAATGTTGTAGAAATGTTCCTTGGATGACCCTCTATCAGATTCCTTCAAGCCATGTTGATTGGTCGAAAAACATGGCCGCCAAGGGGCGGGGCTATTTTGCCTTATATGGCTATAGTGAAAACTTAAAAAATCTTCTCCTCCGAAAGTGTCAGGCCGATTTTCTAATAATTTTGTAGAAATGTTCCTTGAGTGACCTTCTATCAGATTCCCACAAGCCATGTTGATTGGTCGAAAAACATGGCCGCCAGGGGGGCGGGGCTATTTTGCCTTATATTGTTATAGTGCAAACTTAAAAAATCATCTTCTCCAAAAGTGTCAAGCCGATTTTCAAATAATTTTGTAGAAATGTTCCTTGGGTGATCTTCTATCAGATTCCTTCAAGCCATGTTGATTGGTCGAAAAACATGGCCGCCAAGGGGCGGGGCTATTTTGCCTTATATGGCTATAGTGAAAACTTAAAAAATCTTCTCCGACGAAAGTGTCAGGCCGATTTTCTAATATTTTGTAGAAATGTTCCTTGAGTGACCTTCTATCAGATTCCCACAAGCCATGTTGATTGGTCGAAAAACATGGCCGCCGGGGGGGGGGGCCTATTTTTTGCCTTATATTGTTATAGTGCAAACTTAAAAAATCTTCTCCTCCAAAAGTGTCAGGCCGATTTTCAAATAATTTTGTAGAAATGTTCCTTGGGTGATCTTCTATCAGATTGTTGATTGGTCAAAAAACAAGGCCGCCAGGGGGCGGGGCTATTTTGCCTTGTATGGCTATAGTGAAAATTTAAAAAATCTTCTCCTCCATAAGTGTATTATTTTGTAGAAATGTTCCTTGGGTGACCCTCTATCAGATTACTTCAAGCCATGTTGATTGGTCGAAAAACATGGCCGCCAGGGGGAGGGGCTATTTTGCCTTATATGGCCAAAGTGAAAACTTAAAAAATCTTCAACATCTTCTCCTCAGTAACCAGTGGGTCAATTGGGATGAAACTTCACAAAAAGCATCCTCTCAATGACCTCACCAGTATTCCTTCAAATTTATACAGCTATAGTGCAAACTTAAAAAATCTTCTCCAAAAGTGTAGGGCCGATTTTCAAATAATTTTGTAGAAATATTCCTTCTTAAGCCATGTTGATTGGTCGAAAAACATGGCCGCCAGGGGGGCGGGGCTATTTTGCCTTATATTGTTATAGTGCAAACTTAAAAAATCTTCTTCTCCAAAAGTGTCAAGCCGATTTTCAAATAATTTTGTAGAAATGTTCCTTGGGTGATCTTCTATCAGATTCCTTCAAGCCATGTTGATTGGTCGAAAAACATGGCCGCCAAGGGGCGGGGCTATTTTGCCTTATATGGCTATAGTGAAAACTTAAAAAATCTTCTCCTCCGAAAGTGTCAGGCCGATTTTCTAATATTTTGTAGAAATGTTCCTTGAGTGACCTTCTATCAGATTCCCACAAGCCATGTTGATTGGTCGAAAAACATGGCCGCCAGGGGGGGGCGGGGCTATTTTTTGCCTTATATTGTTATAGTGCAAACTTAAAAAATCTTCTCCTCCAAAAGTGTCAGGCCGATTTTCAAATAATTTTGTAGAAATGTTCCTTGGGTGATCTTCTATCAGATTGTTGATTGGTCAAAAAACAAGGCCGCCAGGGGGCGGGGCTATTTTGCCTTGTATGGCTATAGTGAAAATTTAAAAAATCTTCTCCTCCATAAGTGTATAATTTTGTAGAAATGTTCCTTGGGTGACCCTCTATCAGATTACTTCAAGCCATGTTGATTGATCGAAAAACATGGCCGCCAGGGGGAGGGGCTATTTTGCCTTATATGGCCAAAGTGAAAACTTAAAAAATCTTCAACATCTTCTCCTCAGTAACCAGTGGGTCAATTGGGATGAAACTTCACAAAAAGCATCCTCTCAATGACCTCACCAGTATTCCTTCAAATTTATACAGCTATAGTGCAAACTTAAAAAATCTTCTCCAAAAGTGTCAGGCCGATTTTCAAATAATTTTGTAGAAATATTCCTTGGATGACCCTCTATCAGATTCCTTCAAGCCATGTTGATTGGTCAAAAAACATGGCCGCCAGGGGGTGGGGCTATTTTGCCTTTTATGGCTATAGTGAAAAACTTAAAAAATCTTCTCCAAAAGTGTCAGGCCGATTTTTAAATAATTTTGTAGAAATGTTCCTAGGGTGACCCTCTACATGGCAACGAAATGAAAAAAACTTCAAAATTCTTCATCTCCCAAACTGGTTGGCAGATTTTCAAATAATTTTGTAGAAATGATCCTTGGATGACCCTCTATCAGATTCCTTCAAGCCATATTGATTGGCCGCCGGGGGGCGGGGCTTTTTTCCCTTATATGCCTATAGTGAAAATCTTCTACTCCGAAAGTATCAGGCCGATTTCCAAAAAGAATTGTAGAAATGCTCCTTAAGTGACCCACTATCAGATTTCTTTAAGCCATGTTGATTTGTCGGAAAACATGGCCGCCAGTGGGCAGGGCTATTTTGCCTTATATGGCTATAGTGAAAACTTAAAAGTCCTCTCCTCAAAAAGTGTCGGGACGATTTTCAAATAATTTTGTAGAAATGTTCCTTGGATGACCCTCTATCAGATTTCTTCAAGCCATGTTGATTGGTCAAACAACATGGCCGCCAGGGGCTGGGGCTATTTTGCCTTTTATGGCTATAGTGAAAACTTAAAAAATCTTCTCCTCCAAAAGTGTCAGGCCGACTTTTAAATAATTTTGTAGAAATGTTCCTAGGGTGAACCTCTATCAGATTCCTTCAAGCCAAGTTGATTGGTTGGAAACTTTGCCCGCCAGATGGCGGGGCTTATATAGCTAAAGTAAAAAAAAGGAGGTGAGCGATTCCAGGGCCATCATGGTCCTCTTGTTTAAGTTTTATGTAAAGAATTGTTTTTGAAAATTCTATCATGGTAACCAAGATTTGGTTTTGGCTAACCTCATTTTTCACTTTAAGTCAAAAGTCAATGCAAGCATGCAAGACAATTTATTTATTATTTTACTTAAGTTGACCTAGTGACCTACTTAATGACCCGAGCGGCCCGACGTTTACAAATTTGAGAGAGGTTAATACCAGGATGCTACACAACCTGAGGATGTGCATGAAGTAGGATTATTCCGGTCGGAAATATATCTGTCCGTACGTCTGTCTTTTCTATCCATATGTCTTGTAAACGCGGGACGGGGCTATCCTTTTGTGAGTTCACTCACAGTTCTAGTTTATGTCTAGAAGAACTTTATGCTACTTTTACATTTTTGTTACCAAATACTAAATTAATTTGTACTAACATGCATATTCTAGATCTAGAAGTCTTTTTCATCTCAATGTGATGTTTAAATTTTATTTTCCTGTACATTTGTTCTGGTTTTCAGTGTTAAAGATAGTTGTTGTTAAAATCAAATATTTCTAAATATATTATTATATATTATCAGAAAATCCACATCTCATAAGCATATTTATGAATATTTTTCAATTTGAAAAACATGGTAAATAATATGTCTTTTCAACTGAGTTACGTTTTTCATGACAAGGATTTTAACAACAGTACCTAAGCTGTATTTTTATCCCTCGTGTCAAACTTTGGCTTCATTCCTTTTAAATCATCCATCTTTCTAGGTATGAATACCATAAAACCTGCATAATAAATCTAACCATAATAATAATTCGGCTTAAGTTATAAATGCACATTCATTCTGTACAAAAGATGCTCAGAAAACATTAACAAACTGAACTTTATCCCATCACTGTTGCTAAAGGCTGAACACAATTGTCTCATTTAATCTTTTAAATTTTGGAGCACATTCAGGAAGTCTACAACATTTGGTCTTTCTTCTGATCTGTATTGTAATGCCAAAGCAAGGATTTGGAACAGTGGCTCAGGCAGGAGGTGATTCCCCTCATTCAGACCATCAGATATTCTTCATATGGTCTATAATAGTCTCTGACTCGTCAACTCCCCAAATCGGAACTTCACTATATAGCTCAAAAATGGTACAGGCCAGACTCCACACATAGGCTTGAGTTCCTGACCGCTCAGCACCCGCACCATGAGTTGTTGTTGTTGCTTTTAGAGACTGAACGTTACTTACACCCAAATCATATAGCTTAGAAGAAAGTGAATGTTTCAAAAACAATGTTCTCTGGTTTGATGTCCCTATGTATAATGGCAGGGTCTAAATTGTGCAGATATGCTAAGACACTGACAATTTCCACTGCAATGCGTCTTTTGTGCTTCTGTTCGAGTAAACTATCATGTTCATCTCCAAACAATGCAGCGTCTAAGTAAAGTTTATCAGCATTGGTGCAGTATGTCACTAATTGTACTATCCTTGGGTGTCTGATTTTTGAATGTACAACTAATTCTCTATCAATCACAGATCTTGCCATTTTCATTATTTTCACATGTATGACTTTGACTGCAACAACAGCTCCAAGCCATTCAGCTTTATACACAGTCCCAAAAGCCCCTTTCCCAATTTCCTCACTTATTCTCAATTCTTCAAATGTGTAAGAAGATACGCTTAGCTTGTCCAAACTACTACACGCAGATCCTCCTGATGGCGCAAGTTCAGGTTTTTGCTTTTCTTCATTCTCTGCTACTGTTTTTGTAGATTCAGACTGTTGTAAGTGTAACTGGTAATCATATAAACCTTGACTACCTAAATGCATGGTCTCTCCAACACAAATACCTCCAGAGTACAATCCCCCATCGGTAATCTTTATAACTGAACGGCTCTTATCCTGCATGTAAATGTACCCATCTTTAAGCCTTTAATGTATTTGTGGCCAATCGTGTTCAGGCAATTAGAAATGTGACAGAACCTCGTCAGTGGAACTATGTCAATTTTGAAAACAACCCAGCAGATTTAGCTTATAGATGTCTTTCCGCAAGTGTAATCGCGACTACTACCTGGCTGGTTAATAGGTCCTTCTTTGTTATGAGAAAGGGAGATTGAACATAACCAAATCAAAACCTTGTTCTCTTCTTCGAGGCATAAAAGATAAACATTGAAAGATTTCTAATTATTGCTTTATCAGTACTTGCCATCAGTATGAACAATTTATTTAAATTTGGATGTAAGTACAGTTTCTGAGGGATATATTTGAAGCGCAATTGTTTATAAAGAGGACATACCAGAACAAAGTGAAATTCACATTCAATAACATTATTACAGAACAGACAGTATATGAGGTTTTTTTCAATTCTTAAATGGCGTCCCTTTTCTAGCATAAGATCATAAGCAGATGTTCTAAATGTTGAAAGAGCTTTCCTAAATTTACCTAAATCAATCAATGACAAGTATGATTCAGCAGCAAAATTAGGTTTAAAGTAACAATAGTAAGACAGTTTACTACTATTACTGCAGATTACCTTTAAGTCATGCCATATTTGGTAGAACTGGTCTTTCAACTTTCTTTCATAAGATACGAGAAAGTGTTTTTTGTTTGTTTCAAGTTGACTCTCCCATACATAACCAAAACCATTCATGAAAAGATTATTTTTCACATCTGTAACCCAATTTTGATGCCCATTTTCATCTAGTAATTTCAACATAAGGTAACACTTTTTATCATATCTATCATAAGGCATGCATAGAAGTTTTAACCACTATTTGATACATCGTTTAGATGCTGATATATATAGCGGGAATCTTCCACAATCGCCTAATATGGCATAATTTATGTTATTGTGTGGGGCATGCATATATATGAATTCTCCCCACGGTTTCCATTATTTTTAGACCCAAAGCTCTGACCCGTATAATAATATTGGGGTTATTTTGGCATCAAAAAATTTGAAAAATGTTTTATAAGACAGTGGTAAGACACTTTGTAGATTTGTTAAAAGACAAACTAAAACTTTCCTACTTTTCCCCGCCATATATTTAGCCATCTTGTACGATGATACATTACTTGTAAAACAAATACCAACATATGAGAAAAAGTTAACTATTTCAATTCAAATGCTCATTTTTAGAAATTCTCCCCCCTTTTCTAAATATGACAATTTTCGTTTTCTTTGTATTGACCTCTAGCTGCCAATCAGTGCAGTACTTGTGTAAGGCATTGAGTTGCACCTGGTGACCAATAACCGTGTCACTCATTAACGCAACATTATCAGCAAACATTAAGGAGAATATTTCTATCATATCAGGATACAGTTGTATCCCCCGAGAGCCACTATTTCTAATAGCAGCTTCAAGGTCATTTATAAAAGGTGTAAATATTACATGGCTTAACTTACAGCCTTGGCGTAAAACCAACTGCACAACTAAATGCACTAGATAAATCATCAGATATTGTTATCTCTAACACGAGCTTTAACAACTTTATAAATGCCAGAAATAGATTTAAGCAAATTGCCCTTTAAACCGTGTTGCCGTATGGCTGTAAATTCCTTAGACCTGTTTACAGAATCAAAGGCTTTTTTAGCTCACCTGAGCTTTGCTCAAGGTGAGTTATTGTGATCGCCTTTGTCCGTCGTCCGTCCGTGCGTCAACTTCTTCTCCTCAGTAACCAGTGGGTCATTTGGATGAAACTTCACAGAAAGCATCCTCTCAATGACCTCACCAGAATTCCTTCAAATTTTTGGGATCCAATGCAAAATTCTGGTTTCCATGGCAACGAAACCGAAAAAAATTCAAAATTCTTGCTTCTCCCATGTTTTCAAATAAATTTGTAGTAATGTTCCTTAGATGACCTTCTATCAGATTCCTTCAGGCCATGTTGATTGGTCGAACACATGGCCGCCAGGGGGGGGGGGCGATTTTGCCTTATATGGCTTTAGTGAAAACTTAAAAAATCTTCTCCTCCGAAAGTGTCAGGACGATTTTCAAATAATTTTGTAGAAATGTTCCTTGGGTGACCTTCGATCAGATTCCTTCAAGCAGTTGAAGTGATTGGTCGAAAAAACATGCGCCAGGGGGGGGGCGGGGCTATTTTGCCTTATTAGGCTATTGTGCAAACTTAAAAAATCTTCTCCAAAAGTGTCATGCCGATTTCAAATAATTCTGTAGAAATGTTCCTTGGGTGATCCTCTATCAGATTCCTTCAAGCATGTTGATTGGTCAAAAAGCATGGCCGCCAGGGGCGGGGCTATTTTGCCTTTTATGGCTTTAGTGAAAACTTATAAAATCTACTTCTCCATAAGTGTCGGGCCGATTTTCAAATAATTTTGTAGAAATGTTCCTGGTGGTGACCCTCTATCATAGTCCTTCAAGCCATGTTGATTGGTCGAAAAAAATGGCCGCCAGGGGGCGGGGCTTTTTTGCCTTTAGTGGCCAAAGTGAAAACTTAAAAAATTCTTCTCCTCCGAAAGTGTCAGGCTGATTTTTAAATAATTTTGTATAGAAATGTTCCTTGGGATGACCCTCTATCAGATTCCTTCAAGCCAAACTGATTGGTCGAACAACATGGCCCGCCAGGGGGGGGGGGGGGGGGGGCGGGGCTATTTTGCCTTATATGGCTATAGTGAAAACTTAAAAAATCTTCTTCTCCGAAAGTGTCAGGCCGATTTTCAAATAATTTTGTAGAAATGTTCTTTGGATGACCCACTTTCATGTGCCTTCAAGCCTTGTTTGTGGTATAAAACATGGCCACCATGGGGCAGGCTATTGTTGCAGTTATATGGGCTTTGTAGTGAAAACGTTAAAAAATCTTCTCCTCCAATAGTGTCTGGCCGATTTTCAAATAATTTTGGTAGTAATATTCCTAGGTGACCCTCTATCAAGTTCCTTCAAGCCAAGTTGATTGGTCGGAAGACTATGCTGCCAGGGGGCGGGGCTTATAAAAAAATAACAGGTGTGCGATTCCAGGGCCATCATGGCCCTCTTGTTTAAAAGTCTATGAAGGCAACATAGCCTTGTTTTCCCCTTTTTGCAAAGACATTTACTATATCTGCTTGAAATATAAAAGCATTGTCGACTGTAGAATAGCCCTGCCGAAAGCCTGCCTGAGATTCAGTTATTTTATCATAAGCGTTAACAAAAATGTTAACCTACTGGAGAGTATGCTGATGTAAAGTTTACTAAAACAATCAATCAATGCGATACCCCTGTAATTATCCGGATCGTTGATGTTGCCTTTTTTCGATTGAGACCAAGCTCCTGGGTACTCACCAGTTCTGAATAATCTATTAATATCAACCTTATATAGGAGCAATAAGACTTGTATTCCAATATTTAATTGATTGTACCCAATATTGCCATCACCTGCCTTACCCACATTAAGATCTTTAACAGCATTTTATTAGGTCATCGTCAGTTATATCACATTATAAATGTTATAGTCTGTGTCATTTTCTTAAATCAACATTAGAATTAAAATTACCATCAAACTCCCTATCCTCAACCGAATCAAATTAGACAAAACATCGTGAAATGACTAACCATCTGTCAACTGAAATATCAACTGAATTATATGGCTTATCAGTACACTGATTTCACCAGTTTCCAAATTGTTTAGCATCAACATTTTTCTATCAACATTTTTAACCAGTTTTTCCAATGGAAAAATCTGGTTATTAGTTTGGCGGAAAAAAAGAACGATATCAATATGATGTGTCACATGCAAAACTTTTGTCTGTAGCTTCAAGGTCAAGGTCACAGTGACAACAAATAGCATCAGTTGAACTTTGCTTGTCCGGACAATAACTTTTTCATCCATAGAGAGATTTACAAATAGCTTGGAACAGATATACACCATATCAAGACGCTGTGTCATATGCACAATTTATGTGTTTAGCTTCCTGGTCAAGGTCACTGTGACAGAAAATATACGTTACTTGATACTTTTTTTGTTCAGACTATAACTTTTACCAGGGCATTATAGATATTGTTCAAATGATTTTTTTTTGGGAATAATCAAATCTATATCATTCTATAAGCAAACAGAGTATACCCTGATTTGACAGCTCCTACATAAGCTGTCTGATCTGGGTCCGAGGTCATTGACTTACTCAATTTGAGCATGTTAACTTATTATTACTATTGTAGTTACACACTTCGATTACAAGGCTAGGACATTGGCTCGTTGCAAAGTAGATTTCAGTAACATAACTATAAGTAGTTGTTTTTTTTTTCCAAACTTTGTCCTCAAGCTAACAGAGCTTTTTAGTTTGAGCATGTAACACAATGAGGGTAGAGGTATAGAGGTATACATGGGAGATATTAGATCCATGAGGGTATAACTATTACGGGATATCACGTGTATACGGCGCCAGCCCTGTAGTATATAAATGTATGGTTGTGTGGAAGCGGGAGGGAGATTTGCATAGATAGAGGGAGGAGAGGCATGGGCTCTAGGGAGAGTCAGAGAGGATGGACAGGCCTGAGAGAGAGTCGTGAGACTCTAGTTACCTATTTAAATAAATAAATGTATCACTATACGATCTCGTTTATTACCTGGTGTTTCCTCGTGACAATTTGATGTAGCTGGCCAGAGTGCTACAAGCATCATGCTCAAGCTAAAAATGCTTCGTTACCATGGCGACAAATTCCAAACATGGATTTTATTCTCAGTCGTTGGTTTGTATGTCACATTATTTTGCAGTGAGCATATTTCATAATCTTGTAACTCTAGCATCGTGACTTCAACACAATATGTCTATTACATCTCAAATTGAGTAAGTTTCATAACCTCTGGCCCTGGATCTGAGTCTGTGTTGCAATGCATAAACGCGTTATTATCAAGTAAAGGGTTAAGGCAGATCACTGATTATCGACCTTGCAGTTAGGGATCCTAAATGTGTCTGCTTACAACAAAAGGTTGCTTAATATCTGTATCCGCCAGATGCTCCATGTAGGAGGGGTATGGGAGAGACACATCAGAACTATGCGCAATATTCTCAACTCGGTGACATTACAGTGTCCTCTCAGATTGGACGATTCATCACTAAGAACCTTGTTCTACGAAGTTACATATAGCGTAAATTGTCGTCCTTTAACCGTCAGTGATAAAGACGATCCACAAGGATTGATACCACTTACACCGATCGATATTACGGAAAATCTGGATATTCCTCTAATCTCCACCTTGGCCAGTTGTTAGGAAGACATGTATCTTCGTTATAGGTGCGACGGGGGGTACATTGATTGTGTTAAATACACGATTGTGCGAGATAGTATAGAGTTTTTAAATCGAAATTCTCACGACAGGAATGGCATGGATCTCGACCGAACTTGGCGTGTCGTGATATTGTGTTAGTAATAAGACATACAATTGCCACGTAAACATTGGCCTTCAGCGAAAGTACTTGATTAAGTGATTGACGTCGTAGTGAGAAAAGTCAAAGTATGCTCGGCAAGGAGAATGTCTTGGTGTCGACAGTGCTTGAACTAGTTTCATTATTGGTTTAATTATTGTTGTTTTAGCTGTATTTTATGTTTTCCCAAATATTTGAATTTGCATTCATTTCGAGCTTGATACTGCTAAAATGATTGTAATCCTCAAGCAAATAAATAAGCTCAGAATATAGCTGCAGATCATTTGAGCTGCACCTATCACGAAGTGCTAAGTGAGCTATTGTGATCACATTTTGTCCGCGTCCGTCGTCGTGCGTCTTCAACATTGAGCTTGTTAACATTCTGTCAGCTACATGTGTCATCCAATCTGCATGAAATTATTCAGAACGATTCATCACATCAAATCTTGACTTGTCAAACGGGCATATGAGTCAAAATCTTGGTCACTATGTCAAATTGAAGCAATTGTGTTAACAACTGGAATGCCACAGTGTCAGTCTTGAGTATGGAAATTTGTATCAGAAGGTTTGTCTTGTTGAGTTAGTCTTAATGATATCGTATGTTTGTAGTTTCATTATAGGTCATTAACTAGGTCACATGGTAGACATGGTTTGAGTGTAGCAACGAGGGTTGCCTCGGTCATCGTGTGAGCGATTGGGGTGTGATCGTTTAGTTTGGTTGTCTTTGTGTATGGTGTTGGTACAGTAATCGTCATTGTCGGTTGCAAAATAGCTTATGGACAGTGGTAAAAAATCTGTTTTACATGGATAGTCATATTGTGTCAGCTTTTCGTTATCGTAGATGTGTTGTCTTATTAATATTCTTTAAGTGGGATTGGGTCAAATACTAGTAATAGGCGATTTATTTTGGAAGGGGGATATCTGTGTTGACTTGGGTATGGATGCGTTTGTTTTCGTTAGGGGAGGTATTTTGGGGTTATGGGGATTTGTGGGGGAGGTTTGAGTGAGTGTGATTGGATTTGTGGGATGTGGGAATGTATCTAGTTCGTTGGATTGTTGCGGGGAGGGGTTGTTGGCATGTTGGATGTTTGGACATGAAATTGGAAATTAAAGATGAAGTTCATGTATATTGGGCTTATTGTTGTTATGGTGGTTTGTTTTATTGTGGGTTTGATGGTGGGGGGGGTTTTGGTATGTTGTTGTGGGGTTTGTGATTTGGTTTGTGATTATGGGAGTAGGTAGTGTTTGGAATAGGGTTGTGATAGTAGGTTTAGTAGGTTGTATGAGTGTATTTAATTTTGATAAATGTGTTTGGGGATTGAGGGGATTTTGTGTAGGGTTCTTTTAGGGTATTGGGTTTTGGGTATTGGTGGTGGGTAGGTGGGGTATAGGGAGTGGTTTGGGTTAAGTGGGTAGTTAGTTTTATTATGTAGTGGTGTGTGAGGGTGAGGGGTTGTTTTATTGAGATTGTTGGGATTGTGTTAGGTGTTTATTGAGTGTTGGAATGAAAGTGGTTGGTGTAAATTTTTTTTTAGGGATGTTGACAAAGAGAAGGCAAAAGAAAAGGGATGGTGGAGTTTGGTATGAGGATATTTAGGGATAGTTGTGTGTTGTGGAGTTTGGATGTTTGATGGGTGGGGATGGGTTTGGATTAGTGTGGATGTAGGGGATTATTGGTTTTTGTAGTTATTATTGTAAGTTAGTTGTAATTAGAGGTAGGGTGGTATATTTTATTATATTATTGTTGGGATTGTATTTATAGGTGTGGATGGGATGTAGTTGGATTTGTTTGGTGGATATTAGTTGTTTTGAGGTGTTGAGTGTTTATTTGTTGTATAGATAGGGTATGGGTATTGATATGATTTGGATGGGGATGTTTTGTAAGTGTGTTGGTAGATTATGTTATGATTATTATTATTTGTTTTTGTTGGGTATGTTATCTTTGTTTGTGTGAATTATGATTTGTGTTGGTAGGTGGTATTGTAGTGGTTGATGGTGGGTGTTGTAGTGATGTGGGATGTAGGGGTTGTTGTTATGGTGGGGTTTGATGGGTTGGGTTTGTTGGGGAGATGGGTTGTGGGGGAGGGGGGGGTGGGGTTGAGAATTTTGAGGTTGTGATGGGAATGTGGGTGGGTGGGTGGGGGGATAGGGGGGATGTATTTGGTGAGGGTAAGGGATTGTTTATTGTGTATATGTTGTGTTTTGTGGAGTTGTAGTTGATTGGTTTTATGTTGGAGAGATGGTTAGGAGATGATTTGATAAGTTGATAGTATTTTTGTTATTTGGGTGATGGAGGGGTAGGGTTGGAAAATTAAGTTTGATAGGTGTTTGTGTTGGGTAGGTTAGTTTGTGGGATTTATGGTATAGTGGGTGGTATAGTTTTTTATTTTGAATGTTTATTTAGGGGGTTTGTTGTTATTGTTGATGATAGATGTTTGTTGTAATATGTTGTAATATTGAATTGGGGTTTGGGGTTTTGGTTTTAGATTGGAATTTGAGTTTTTGGGTGTTTTTTTTATAGTTTGTTGTAAAGTATGGTTTGGGGGTTAATAGGTTGATAATTATGGAATGGTGGGAAGTTAGGGTATTGGGTTGAGGGTGGAGTGTTGGGGGATTAAAATAATTTATGGATGGTAAGGTGGGGAAGTGTTTGGTGGTTTGGTTTATGTGGAAGTAGGTTTATTGTTAATGGTGAATGTGAGGATAGGTTGGTGGTTTGGGTAGATTGTAGGATTGATTTGATAGGATTAATTGGTTGATGTTTGTGGGAGTAAATGTTAAGATGTGGGTTAGGTAAGTGTGTAGGGTTGTATTTATGGATGTATTGGATTAGGAGTAGTTATTTTTAGGAGGGAGTATGGGTTATTTGGAATAGGATTGGGAGTGGTAAGTGGGATGTAAATGGGAATTAGGGTTGGTGTGTGGGGGTTTATTTTATGGAAGGTGTTTGGAGTAGATTAGATTTTGTGATAGAGGTGGGGATTTTTGTGGGGAGGGGATGGGAAGTGGTTAAGTAGGGGGGAAATATGTATATGTATTTAGGTAAGTATTGATATTTATTTATGGAGGTGTTTGGGATTATGCTTTGGGGTTTAAGATCAGTGGGTTATTTTGTAAAGGATTGGTAAGTTGGGAGGTAACAGTGTAGTTTAGGTTTTAGTGTTCTGCTTGTATGTATGATTTGATTTATGAGTTGATGGATTAATTTCATACATGCTCAAGTCGAAGAATGTGCAGTCTACAGTGTTAAAATATTCTTCATTTAGGTCATAGTGACCATATTTTGACTCAGATGCCAGTTCGAACTTGTCAATGATTTGATGGTGATGATGGGTTCTGATTAACTTTCATGAAGATTGGATGACAATGGTCCTGTAGATTGTTAACAAGCTCAAATGTTGATGACGCACGAGGACGGACGCCGCACAAAATGTGATCACAATGAGCGTCACCTTGCACTTCGTGCATAGGTGAGCTCATAATTGCTGCTGCTAGTTCTGAGTTGTTTTATTTGCTAGAGGATCTACAATCATTTAGCTGTATCAAGTCGAATTGATTGCAAATTCAATATGTGGGGTATACATTAATTACGCTAGTTAATACATTAATTATATACCATTTATAGAACACTACGTTCAAGCACTGTCGACACAAAAGAATTTCTCCTTGCGAGCATCACTTTGAACGTTTCTCACTAGTCTCAATCACTACATCAAGTACTTTCGCTGAAGGCCAATGGTTTACGTGGCACTGTATGTCTTTTACTAACATCAATATCACGACACGCAGTTCGGTCGAGATCCATGCCATTTCTGTCGGTTGAGAAATGTTGAGTTAAAAACTCGTTTACTCTATCTCGCCCTTAAGTGGTTTTACACATAATGTACACGTCGCCACCTTTTACGAAGATTACATGTCTTCCCTAACAAACTGGCTGGAGGAGTTAGAGGAATACAGATTTTCCAGTTATATACAGTTCGGTGTAAGTGGTTCTATCATTGTTGGATCGTCTTTTTCTCTGACGGTTTAAGACGACAATTACGATATATGTAACTTCGTAGAACAAGGTTCTTAGTGATGAATCGTCCAATCTGAGAGGACACTGTAATGTCACCGAGGTTGAAGATAGTGCGCATAGTGCTGATGTGTCTCTCCCATACCCCTCCTGACATGGAGCATCTGGAGGATAACAGATATTAAGCAACCTTTTGTTGTAAGCAACACATTTTAGGATCCCTAATGCAAGGTCGATAATCAGTGATCTGCCTTAACCCTTTACTTGATAATAACTCGTTTATGCCTTGCAAACAGACTAGATCCAGGGCCAGAGGTTATGAAACTTACTCAATTGGAGCATGTAATAGACATATTGTTGTGGTGAAGTCAGAGCTTGAGTTACAAGGTTGAGTAGACAATGCTCACTGCAATATAATGTGAAATTACAAACCAACGATGAGAATAAAATCCATGTTTGGAATTTGTCGCCATGGTTACGAAGCATTTTAGCTTGAGCATGAAGCTTGTAGCACTCTGGCCTGCTACATCAAATTGTCCACGAGGAAAACACAGGTAAATAAACGAGAATCGTATAGTGATACATTTATTTATTTAAATAGGTACACTAGAGTCCTCCACGACCTCTCTCAGGCCTGTCCATCCTCTCTGACTCTCCCTAGAGCCCATGCCTCTCCTCCCTCTATCTATGCAAATCTCCCTCCCGCTTCCACACAAACATACATTTATATACTACAGGGCTGCGCCGTATACACGTGATATCCCGTATATAGTTATACCCTCATGGATCTAATATCTCACATGTATACCTCTATACCTCTACCCTCATTGTGTTACATGCTCAAGACTAAAAAAGCTCTGATAGCTTGAGGACAAAGTTTGGAAAAAAAAAAAACTACTTTTAGTTTGTTACTGAATTCTACTTTGCAACGAGCCAATGTCCTAGCCTTGTAATCGAAGTGTGTAACTACAATAGTAATAATTATGTTAAACATGCTCAAATTGAGTAAGTTTCATGACCTCGGACCCAGATCAGACAGCTTATGTAGGAGCTGTCATATCAGGGTCTCTCATCGGTTTGCTTATAGAATGTTATAGATTGATTATTCACAAAAAAAAATCATTTGAAAATATCTATATGCTGGTAAAGTTATAGTCTGAACAAAAAAAGTTCAAGTAAAGTATATTTTCTGTCACTGTGTCCTGTGACCTGGTAGCTAAACACATTAATTGTGCATATTACACAGCGTCTTGATATGGTGTATTAGTCCAAGCTATTTGTAAATATCTATGGATGATAAAAAGTTATTGTCCGGACAAGCAAAGTTCTACTGAGTCTATTTGTTGTCACTGTGACCTAGACCTTGAAGCTACAGACAAAAGTTTTGCATGTGACACATCATATTGATATAGTTCTTTTTTTTCCGCCAAACTAATAACCAGATTTTTCCATTGGAAAACCTGGTTAAAAAGTGGTGATAGTATAATGTATGATGCTAAACAATTTGGAAACTGGTGAAATCAGTGCTGATACCATATAATTCAGTTGATATTTCAGTTGACAGATGGTTTAGTCATGTCACGGATGTGTTGTCTACATTTGATTCGGTTGAGGATTGGAGTTGATGGTAATTTAATTCTAACTGTTGATTTAGAAAATGACACAGACTATAACATTTTTAATGGTGATATAACTGACGATGACATGTATAAATGCTGTTAAAGATCGTAATGTGGGTAGGGCAGGTGTTGCAATTAGTGGTAAATCACTTTAAATATGGAATACAAGTCTTATTGCTCTTGATATAGGTTGATATTTAATAGATTATTCAGAACTGGTGAGTACCCAGGAGCTTGGTCTCAATCGAAAAAGGATCAACATCGATCCAGGATTAAGTACAGGGGTATCGCATTGATGATTGTTTTAGTAACTTTTATCAGCTGCATACTCTCCATGAGGTTAACATTTTTTGTTAACGCTTATGATAAAATAACTGAATCTCAGGCAGGCTTTCGGCCGGGCTATTCTACAGTCACAATGCTTTATATTTCAAGCAGTTATTAGTAATTGGTCTTTGCAAAAAGGGAAAAAAGGGATATGTTGCTCTTCATAGACTTTAAACAAGAGGGCCATGATGCCCTGGAATCGCTCACCTGTTTTTTTTTATAAGCCCCGCCCCCTGGCAGCCTTAGTTTCCGTACCAATCAACTTGGCTTGAAGGTATCTGATAGAGGGTCACCCTAGGAATATTTCTACAAATTATTTGAAAATCGGCCAGACACTTTGGAGGAGAATGTTTTTAAGTTTTCACTATAGCCATATAATGCAAAATAGCCCTGCCCACTGGTGGCCATTTGTTTTTACCAATCAACTGGCTTGAAGGTATCCTGAAAGTGGGTCATCCAAGAACATTCTACAAAATTATTTGAAAATCGGCCTGAACACTTCGGAGAAGAGATTTTTTAAGTTTTCACTTATAGCCATATAAGGCAAAATAGCCCCGCCCCCCCCCCCCAATCCCCCCCCACTGGCGCCATGTTTGTTGCGACCATCAGATTTGGCTTGAAGGAATCTGATAGAGGGTCATCCAAGGAACATTTCTACAAAATTATTTAAAAATCAGCCTGACACTGTCGGAGGAGAAGATTTTTTAAGTTTTCACTTTGCCATATAAGGCAAAAAAAGCCCCGCCCCCCTGGCGGCCTGTTTTTCGACCAATCAAACATGGCTTGAAGTATCTGATAGAGGGTCACCCATGGAACATTTCTACAAAATTATTTGTAAATCGCTCCGACACTTATGGAGAAGTGAATTTATAAGTTTTCACTATAGCCATAAATGGCAAAATGAGCCCCGCCCCCTGGCGGCCATGCTTTTATGACCAATCAACATGCTGGAAGGAATCTGATAGAGGATCACCCAAGGAACATTTCTACAGAATTATTTGAGGAAATCGGCATGACAGCTTTGTGAGAAGATTTGTTAAGTTGTGCACTATAGCCTATTATGCAATAGAGGCCCCGGCCCCCCCTGGCGGCCATGTTTTTCGAGCCAATCAACGTCCAACTGGCTTGTAAGAATCTGATAGAAGGTCACCCAAGGAACTTTTCTACAAAATATTTGAAATCGGCCTGACACTTCGTAGAGGAGATTTGTTGTTTTAAGTTTCACTATAGCCATATAAGAGGCGAAAGATAGCCCCCCCCCCCCTTGGCGGCCATGTTGTTCGACATAATCAACATGCCTAAGAATCTGATAGTATGGCATCTAAGGAACATTTCTTCAAATTTATTTGAAGAATCTTGGGAGAAGTAGATTGTTGAATTTTTTGTTTCGGTTGTCGTTGCATGAAACCAGATTTTTGCATGGGGATCCCAAAAAATTTGAAGGAATGTCTGGTGAGGTCATTGTGAGGATGCTTTCTGTGAATGGTTCATCCAAATGGACCCACTGGTTACTGTAGGAAGAAGTTGTAACGCACGACGACTCGACAAAAGGCGATCAGCAGATAAGCTCACCTTGAGCAAAGCTCAGGTGAGCTAAAAAAGCCTTTGTTAGTCTGTAAACAGGTCTAAAGTATTTACAGTCCAGACGGCTACACGGTTTAAAGGGCAATTTTGCTTAAATCATTGCTGGCAATTTGATAATGTTGTTAAAGCTCGTGTTAGAGATACAAATACTGATGATTTATCTAGTGCATTTAGTTGTGCAGGTTTGGTTTACGCCAAGGCTGTAAGTTAAGCCATGTTATTATTTTCACCTTGTATAAATGACCTTGAAGCTGCTATTAGATATAGTGCTCTCGGGGGATACAACTGGTATCCTGATATTATAGAAATATTTCTCCTTAATGGTTGCTGATAATGTTGCGTTAATGAGTGACACGGTTATTGGTCACCAGGTGCAACTCAATGCCTTAACACTAGGTACTGCACTGATTGGCAGGCTAGAGGTCAATACAAAGAAAACGAAAATTGTCATATTTAGAAAAGGGGGGGAGAATTTCTAAAAATGAGCATTTGAATTAAAGAGGTTAACTTTTTCTCATATGTTGGTATTTTTTTTACATGTAATGTATCAGTCGTACAAGATGGCTAAATAGTATGGCGGGGGAAAAGTAGGAAAGTTTTAGTTTGTCTTTTAACAAATCTACAAAGTTGTCTTAACCACTGTCTTATGAAAACATTTTCAAATTTTTTGATGCCAATATAAACCCAATATTTGATAGCGTGTCAGTAGCTTTGGGTCTTACAAATTATGAATCCGTGGGGGAGAATTCATTTATAGGCATGCCCCACACAATAACATAATTTATGGCCATAGGTAGGCGATTGTGGAAGATTCCCCGCTATATTTATCAGCATACTAAACGATGTATCAAATAGTGGGTAAAACTTCTATGCATTGCCTTAGGTTGAGATATGATAAAAAGGTTACCTTATGTTGAAATTACTTAGATGAAAAGTGGCATCAAAATGGTGGGTTACAGGAGGTGAAAAATAATCTTTTTCATGAATGGTTTTGGGTTAGTGTAATGAGAGTCACTTGTATCAAACATTAAAACCTTGTGCTCGTATCTTATGAAAGTAGAGTTGTTAAGAGGACAGTTCTACCTAATTTGGCTTGACTTAAGGTAAGTCTGCAGTAATAG